>CM042435.1:35274503-35352003 GCA_023631565.1 Gymnocephalus cernua
ACAGATGTATTGAGTAAAATCACAATATTACTCTGTAAAGTACATTGCACGGGTCCACAAAGTAAGGTTGTAAGAATTTTGTACAGATGCAGGATAACATTTTCATACATGCCAATATAAAGAAATAATTATAAAAATACAGTATTTCTTTTAGATATTCCTTAGTATCGGATGAAAACAAAGGGTGATCGTGCCTTTTCAGTTGTGGCCCCCGAGACTCTGGAATAAACTTCCCATTCATATCAGTCCTCCCCCACTGCCAACATCTTTGAGTCTCGTCTTAAATCACATTTTTATTCTTTGGCGTTCGACTCAGTTTAGGGACATTACTACTGAAGTGTGTTGTTTGTATCGTGGTCATTGTGTCTATGTTTTTATTATCTTCCTTTGTTTTGTTTTAATAATAGTAATACTTTTGTATTATAATCTAACTTTGTACAGCACTTTGTTCAGTTTAGGTTGGTTTTAAATGTGCTCTATAAATAAATTGATTTGACTTGACAAAAAAAAAGACCATGTTCATTTAAATATGTTGCTGATTTGACAGTTGTAAAGAAATACTTGTAGAGATAGAAAAAGCCCCCAAAAAGTTTGGTTCCAATCTTAATAACTCACCAAAATCATAATCACACCAATACGTAATGGTCAGAGGTTCATTGAAGAAAATGATAAATCACAAAATGTGATATTTTTCACTTAAACATGATGCTGACTGGCTCCTCCTCAAGCATGCAGATTACTTATCAGAAACACACGCGGGGGTTGAGCCAGGCAGCCGACTCCACCAGGCCGGTGAAACAACCGACCAGACTGCAGGTTGTTGGGTGGAAGTGTGAACTGAGAGCAACTGAGATGAGAAAATGTAACGTTAATGTTTGATACCTGTAAATATCTCCAACATCTAAACCACTGTAAATCCACCCCAGACACCTGCACTCTGAAACAGAGGATGCTTCATACTCAGCTATAACTTAATCATTTTGCAATCCTAATAGATGTATTCCTAATTATTCACCTGGATTTGATTGTGTTCTGATTGACTTTTTCCATATCTCTTACTTAATCAATTGCATGCTGAGGTTCAACCCACAAGCAAAAGTGAAAACTCGACCTGACAGACTGACCAGAGAAAAGTTAGTTATATATTTGAGTAAAGCATGCACGCAAGTTGAGCTCCTCCAAAACCAAATGCAAAGCCACGACTTCAAGATTCAGTGCTTCTGCACTAAATTGTTGTCTAAAAAATAAACGTCTGTTACCAACATACATACATACATACCTGACACATGTAATCACAACTCTTAATAATCAACTTCATAATTAAAGAGACTGTTTTCTGCAGTTGCCAAACATTTATAAATACACAGATTCAAATGTTTTTCAAGTTCAAGTTCAATTTTATTTTTTATAGCACATTTAAAAACAACCACAGACAAATAAACACATACAAAATGTAGATAAGGTCAAGGTGTCAAAACTCAACTCAAATAGAAGTGGGTCCAGCAACTGGCTGGAGTTCTCCTTTAAACTATGACTTTGAACGTTTCAGCGGTCGGAGCAGTTCTTATTTGAATAAGTAAACTATTCCAGAGTTTGGGAGCAGCCACTGAAAAGGCTTGGTCACCTTTATGTTTTTCAAGGGTTAGGTTGGGGTGGACATGAATATTTCATATATACCATACATATGAACCCCGAAATGCCTTCATGTAGGATATTGAGTGTGTTCAGAGGCTGAAGAGCAGAAGAACAGAAGAACAGACACCGGCCCTTTGAAACGTCATGACAAGAATGCGACACATCCAACGCAGAGTACACACATGCTGCTTTGAGTCAGTCTCACACACTCACAGCCGACTGGACACACACACACACACACACACACACACACACACACACACACACACACACACACACACACACACACACACACACACACACACACACACACACACACACACACACACACAAGAAATAAGGAATTCAGATCAGGCACTGTTTGCACATTCTCATACACTCAAAGGCCCTCAACCCTCAAAAACAAAAACAATATTCTTAATACACACACACACACACACACACACACACACACACACACACACACACACACACACACACACACACACACACACACACACACACACACACACACACACACACACAACGACATTGTATTGTACTTACATTATTCACAAGAACCCACACACTCTCAGCTAATCAGGCTATTCTATAAGTAATGCACTGTAATTGCATAAGATTTCATATCATATCATACGAACCCTTTCATAAAAGTGTTGAGTAATACAGTAACGCCCAGGACACACACACACACACACACACACACACACACACACACACACACACACACACACACACACACACAGTCTGCTGTCCACACACTCCTACATCAGAGATAGGAGGTCAAACCAGAAACAACTGCACAGGCCAAACTGCTTCAAATTAATAATTTGGCTTGCTATTGGTACAAATGTTTTTTTATGGTTATACAAAATGATTATCCAATTAGAATTTAGGACACAAAAGGTAATTTCAAACTGACTGTGACTTCTGCAATTACAGTAAAATGAACATTTCATAATATAACAAGTCAGATTCAGATGAATTATAGGCTTATGTTGCATTCTTCACTGATTTGAATTGTGAGTCATATTGCTGGAGTGCTTGATCATAACAGTTGGTCACATATACCAAAGTCAGAACTTCATGTTGAATTGAATATCCAATTCTGCAAGTGTCGGTGCCTCGCTCATTGAGCCCACCTTGCCACTGCAGCACTATTGCTGCGACATAATGAAAGTAATAAGATGTTTTAATGAGGCTGCTTTAATGAACATAGCCCTCGTTTAAGTTCTCAAGGCAGCAATAGATTTACTAACAAATGGGCCCTGGACTTAAAGTAATAGGATTTCAAAAAAAGCTTTGTAACAGCTAATGAAAGTTGGTGTAAAGAGACAACTGGCCATTTTTACATGAGACTCTAAGACTGTAAGAAGCAAGCTTGTGACTGGGAGGTCGCTGGTTCAATCCCCAGACCGACAGGATAACATCTGGGTGGGGAAAGTGAAAGATCAGCACTTGTCCCTCCCTCATCACCACCACTGAGGTGCCCTTGAGCAAGGCACCTTAACCCCAACGGCTCCAGTGGAGCTGCTCAGTGGCAGCAGGTCAGACTGTGGTTGGACTGGGCAGCTTCCAGGTATGAATGTGGAACTGTGGGAATGTGACAGGTCGTCGTTGCAAATGAGAAATTGTTCTCAATCGACTTACCTGGAGAAATAAAGGTTAAAAATAAAAAAATAAACAACTGTCTGCATGAGAAATGCAGAATAGACTTTGTCAAGGTGCCTCAAGGTGGCTACTGTCTTGTACTTACAGATAATCAGTGGCTGTGAGTCAATCAGTGAAGGTGAATATTCTCTATTATCTTTTCTACAATACCTAAAGTTCACCGTGACATACAGGATTTACTGTTTTCAAAGCTTTAGAGCCAAAAAGAAAGTAATCTAAACATCATCTTTTCCCCTGGAGCCTCTTTGTCCATTTATCATCTGTTTATCACTTGTGTGTGCAACGCTACCTTTTTGTGCCTGTTTATATATGTATGCATGTGTGTGTGTGTGTGTGTGTGTGTGTGTGTGTGTGTGTGTGTGTGTGTGTGTGTGTGTGTGTGTGTGTAGTGGCATGCATGTGTTTACACTCCAATCAAGATTCCTCGTATGCTCAGGACAAGCAGCACGATTCGGCTCACGTTCCTCCCCTCTGACAGCCGTGACAGCGCAGACAGCACAGTATGGATCGTACCGCTGCTGTCCACCTGCTGCAGGGCGTGTTGTGTTGACTAAAGAGCTAATATCTGAGAAGCTGTTCTTTTACTCTTTTATTTTCTTCTATGACACTGTCATACACACCAGCACCGAAGGCCATATAATTCATGGTTAAGTACTCTCTCAGTGGTGTCATGGATTGATTTCAGCAAAGGTGTGGACCGCCTTAGAGGTTTTCCTCATGCATAAACACACAAAACCAAAAGGACTAAAAGACTTGCTCCACATTTACATAGTGTTTTGGCACGGTAAACTATTCATCCTGTGATTTGCAGCTTTTTTTAGTTTGTGAACCTAAAAAATTAAGCTTGTGACCCCCTGTTTTCTTTCACTTGATTGCAGAGTGAAATAATCATAGGGGCAGAAAATATCCATTACCGCAGAGAGAAAACACATTCATCACAAGGTCTGTAAATAAAATAAGGGATTTGAGAGTGCACGGCTTATTTCAACTGTCTACCTTATCGATCACGGTTACTGTATGGATGGCTGGAGGAGAGTTAATGTAATATAACTTGTTTTCTGCAACATGGCATCATTTTGTCATTGATTACATGCCACTTAGCAACACAGTAATACAACAGAGACCTTATTTATTGATATTGATTGATTTCAATATCGATCGATCCAACACCAATGATTCTTTTGTACCTTAAAATAATGTTTCAAAAATGGCCGTCTTTGCAGTTAGCTCAATTTACCCAACAAAAGGGGGATAAGGCACCAAAACGACTGATACTAATAGTAATTTAAAGATGTGGTAGCATTGGATCTGGACGGGAAGGATAACTCTGAGAGTTGGAAGGAGATTCTGCCTTCTCACTCCATGACAGGTTCGTGGATCTGAGTGTTTCATATTGCATGTCGTTACAGCCCTAGTAATAGGTGTGTAATTAGTTTAAGACCTTGGAGGACTGGATTTGCATCATTATCAACTCATTAATTTAGTAACACCGTTTTATCTTTCCAAGGATTCTTCTTTCTTGGTCCTGAGTCCATCTACCTTTACCTTGGTCCTGAGTCCATCTACCTTTACCTTGGTCCTGAGTCCATCTACCTTTACCTTGGTCCTGAGTCCATCTACCTTTACCTTGGTCTTGAGTCCATCTACCTTTACCTTGGTCCTGAGTCCATCTACCTTTACCTTGGTCCTGAGTCCATCTACCTTTACCTTGGTCTTGAGTCCATCTACCTTTACCTTGGTCCTGAGTCCATCTACCTTTACCTTGGTCCTGAGTCCATCTACCTTTACCTTGGTCCTGAGTCCATCTACCTTTACCTTGGTCCTGAGTCCATCTACCTTTACCTTGGTCCTGAGTCCATCTACCTTTACCTTGGTCCTGAGTCCATCTACCTTTACCTTGGTCCTGAGTCCATCTACCTTTACCTTGGTCCTGAGTCCATCTACCTTTACCTTGGTCCTGAGTCCATCTACCTTTACCTTGGTCTTGAGTCCATCTACCTTTACCTTGGTCCTGAGTCCATCTACCTTTACCTTGGTCTTGAGTCCATCTACCTTTACCTTGGTCTTGAGTCCATCTACCTTTACCTTGGTCTTGAGTCCATCTACCTTTACCTTGGTCCTGAGTCCATCTACCTTTACCTTGGTCTTGAGTCCATCTACCTTTACCTTGGTCCTGAGTCCATCTACCTTTACCTTGGTCTTGAGTCCATCTACCTTTACCTTGGTCTTGAGTCCATCTACCTTTACCTTGGTCTTGAGTCCATCTACCTTTACCTTGGTCTTGAGTCCATCTACCTTTACCTTGGTCCTGAGTCCATCTACCTTTACCTTGGTCTTGAGTCCATCTACCTTTACCTTGGTCTTGAGTCCATCTACCTTTACCTTGGTCCTGAGTCCATCTACCTTTACCTTGGTCTTGAGTCCATCTACCTTTACCTTGGTCTTGAGTCCATCTACCTTTACCTTGGTCCTGAGTCCATCTACCTTTACCTTGGTCCTGAGTCCATCTACCTTTACCAGGATGAGTACGCCCACAGTCAGTAGTTTAATAAAACACTAGTTCCTTGTGTGATATAAAAATAAGGACAGCTAGAGAAATGTTGTCTGGTACCATGGGAACAAATCTGCTACGTTTCATGTAGTTGCATTGTTCCCATGGTGCTGCAGGAGCCGGCAAGTTATTTGTGTATCATAGAGATGGCCTCTTTTTTCACTGAGGAAAAAGAAATGCACTTGCACATTTTTACTTGACGGTATGATGTGTGTGTATGTTTGCATGCCTGCCTAAATTCCTGCAAGTGGGCTGCCAGCGAGGAGCGCTTGGTTTGTCTGCAGGGCCACGGTGGAGAGAGGCTAAGCAAAGTGAACCAAGCAGATTGAGGAACTGAACCTGGACGAGTGACAGTGAGAGTGTAGGAGAGGGAGGGGGATGAAAATCAAGAGCAAAGACAGGGAGAGACTGAACAACCTGCCTTGTCAATGTTGTACTTGATTGTCCTCATATTGATGGGGCAAATTTTGCTTTTGACAGAAAGAGAGAGAGAGAGAGAGAGAGAGAGAGCGAGAGAGAGAGAGAGAGAGATTACTGTAAAGGATGCCTTTTCTCTAAGACCATGCCAGCATGTTTACTAATGTAGTTCTTGATTTACATTTGTTATTTCATACTTTGTTGATTAGAATGTAAATTAAACTCATTCAATTATAAACAAAACATGAGGGGGAGAGAGAGAGAGAGAGAGAGCAGACACTTGAGAAGAAAGGAAAGAGAGATGGATGGAAAGCCGTGAAGGAAAAGGGGGTTGAGAAGACAACAGAGGGAAAGGAGGCAGAGCAAGTCGGAATACAAGATAGAGGGAAAGAAAATGAAAGAAGAGGAGGAAAGAGAGACTGAGTGACAGAGAGAGGAGAGAGATATTGATAAAAAGGGGGAAAGAGAGTAAAGTTTAAGCAGAACTAGAGATATTAGTGATGGGAGAGAGAAAGAGGCTGAAAGACAAAGAGCCAAGAAAGAGAGCAGAACAGAGAGCATGGAAAGAAAAGAGCAAGGGAAAAAGACCAGAGCATCAGCAAGAGATCAGAGCGAGAGAGAGAGCACTGAGTCATGTGACAGAGCATCATGTATCGGTCAGCACAGCAGCATAAGCTCTCGCTCTCTTTTTCTTCCTCACTCTTGTTCCTTTTCTCCCTCAGATACAAGAGTTCCTCTCAGCCAATCAGGATGCAGTGTCTCTCCTTCTACTTCTCTGTGTGACTGTGTCGCTCTTTCGGCGTCTGTGTGAACTGCCAACACACACACACACACACACACACACACACACACACACACACACACACACGGACACATCCATCTCTAGGTCCTTGAATGTCAGAATCAACTTTACCGGCAAACTAGACAGATGTATTTGTCTAATCAATTTAACTAAAGAGTTTGTGTTTTTGACCCTCAGTTAGACTATCGTTCACTATTTTCTAAGATTTTATAGATCAAGTGATTAATCAAATAAACCAGGAGAATTATTGGCAGATTAATCAATATTGAAAATAATTGTTAGTTGTAGACCCACTTTAAATCCACGCAGGTGTTTCCCAGCTGATTTTGCAAATTAGACCCCTGCTAAGGTTGAAAGTGGGCAAAGCTATACTGGAAATTAGATGAA
Source organism: Gymnocephalus cernua (assembly GCA_023631565.1). Taxonomy (NCBI): domain Eukaryota; kingdom Metazoa; phylum Chordata; class Actinopteri; order Perciformes; family Percidae; genus Gymnocephalus; species Gymnocephalus cernua. The sequence continues at coordinate 35,281,967 of CM042435.1, forward strand.
GTTACCAGACTTGTTTCAGAACGATAACAAGTGCAGCAAAGCGACCAGCAGTGTCTGTACACGGCCAAACCAAGTCCTGCAGAGTAGTCTTTTCAGACTATTTTCTATTAGTGTGCAGGAGCTTTATACATACAAAGAATTTAGCTCAAGTTGTAGGTAGCTTTGAAAGAACACAGTGTCCAGAACAAATGGAAGATACACATAGATATACACCTAAACTAAACAATGTTGTACAGACCAGTGGGTATGGAAATATATACATAGGTAATCAATTAATGGCCAGTAACTAACAGTATATGCAAATCAAAGTTTGACTCTAGATGAAGACATGTTTGGTTGGTATTGCGCTATACAAATAGTGTGTAGTAGTGTGTATGGATACAATAATAAGTTAGTTTAACTAAGCTTTATATACATATTGTAGGTGGTCTATGTACATACATCATGCTGACTGATAGAGTAGAGCTGCGCAAACAGTCAGTTATTGTGGTGTTTTGTAAAGGTATTTTAAGTACGAGCCGTGAGACATATATAACTGCTATTCTTCACTTTATTATTCTTCTTCTTCTACGACGTACATAACATTCACTTGTCTAACCTCACTGCACACTCTAGCGCCCCTAGTGTTCACCAACAGCATTAACAGCATTAACAGGACACAACAGTTATAGGACCCCCAGCTGTAGTACATGGCATGGCCTGTTAGACTTAATCTTATATACATGCTCTTGCAAAATGTGTATAATTCACTGTAAGTACAGATGTTTTGGTATTATAGGACTATTGCACAGTTATTCAAATGGATGATTTAACTCTTCTTGTAAACATCTATCACTCACTTCCTGTCATTTTTATCTCCCTCTATATTCTTATTATTACTAACCCTTTAAATCTGTATAGATATTTCCATCTCCATGTTTCCATCTGTCTCTGTTCATGGCGTGTGTTCAGTCAAGGATGAGAAGCTCACACACTATGTACCCAGTAGGATGACTAGGTTAAACACAATGCATGCTAAGCTCTGTGTCAGCATGTGGCAGATGGAGAGAGAGAGAGAGAGAGAGAGAGAGAGAGAGACATAGCTGGACAAGTGCAGGTATTTTTCCATGAGGATGATCTGAGAGGCCTAGCGGTGTCTGTGCACGCAAAAGTGTGTGTGAATGAAATGTCTATGTACTGTGTGTGTGTGTGTGTGTGTGTGTGTGTGTGTGTGTGTGTGTGTGTATGTGTGTGTGTGTGTGTGTGTTTACATCTATATTGTTTGGGCATTGTTGACCAATCTGGGTTAATCAATACACACATATCATTGATTTACTACACAATGTTATGTGAGCAAACATGACGTAGAAAATGGAGTGCAAAGCTGTGAATGGAGTGTGTGTGTGTGTGTGTGTGTGTGTGCGTGCATACGTGCGTGCGTGCGTGCAGGCGAGCGAGCTGACAGATGTGACTGTTAAGTCTCATCATCATGTTGAATGTAAACATTCCTCGGCCTGAGGGAAACGCCATAAGCCTGATTATGAATCCTGCAGGATTAACAGTATTTTGAGTGTTTTTTTTTTCTTTTATTTTATCCTAACGGCTGAATACCAAAGATTTCTATCTAGCTGTCATGCAAATTTTAAGGCAAAGAAGAAACCCTACTAACACTTGAATAAAGAACAGATTCATTTTCTGTCTTTATTCTCTAATTAATAGGGATGTCTCTCAACTTTTACAAAACAGACCTGGCCGAAACTGCAGCATCAAATTGATTAAAAAAAAATCAATTGTGTTAAATGTGTTAATTAAACTAAGACAACCACCGCTCAATATCCCTGCCTTTATGTTAAAATAGAGATACAGAAATACAGTGTATGCATCAACGAATAGCTGTACAACCTTTCTGGGCCATGAGCATACCTCTGGATTATAGAAGGAGGTGCAATTGTAGAAGAAAAAAAAACTTGTCTGATGTGTTTACACTGGTGTAATTATTGCTTTCAAGAAGATAACATTGCCATAGGGGATCTAAAGTATAAGTCAACAGAGAAGATGCCATGCTGATATCAGGGTATAGTCAGCCCTTTGATTTACAGCACCAGGCTCAGTGTTAATCCATCTGCATAAAACAGGGCTTCAGGTCTCCAAGTGGAGTCAGGGGTTAGAATCTCGCTGCTGACACATTTATCTCTTTTCTCATTTATTTATTCCTCCATAATTCACAGCCATAAATCTCATTTGCTTTTCCTAAAATGAACATATAGACATAAATCCATAGAGCAGCAAAGATACAGGGGAACGTATAGACATGCAGCAGCAGACTAATCAATAATCCTACCTGGAGTTGGATCGTCCATTGTGTGCATCTAATAAATTAGCCAATGTACACCAAGTTTACCGTGGGAAATCACAATACACAATGCTTCATAGCATGTAAAAAGTTCAAATTAAACAGTGACAGGAGTTGAATTAAAAAAAAATGAAATTTGCCCTTTAATCATCCTACCTTCCCATATGCCCTACTGTACATCTGTGTCTTTGATAAGTTTGCAGTTGCAAGTGGTTTCAGTATTAGCTCAAGTGTTAAAGGACAACATACACAAAATGTCCACGTAATAAAATAATTGTGAACTGCTTCTCTTGACCCAGTAATAAAGTTTACTGCCATCGACACTTTTAGGGCTGCTTCAGGTCTATGTTTAGTGACTTTGGAGTCCTTTTGATTAATTTTAGGAGGGACTTGGGAACTAGGGGTTTTTAAAACCAAGCAGGCACACTTTTCCCCAAAATTGTCCAGTTTAAGGGTGTAGGAGCCACGTTTAGCCTCAAGTTACATGCGTATGGCTTCCGATTCTTAAGTTTAGACACTTTATGGTCAAAAAGATGTGTGTGCAACCCCAATATACAGTACTGTACATGCATACACACTCACAGCCCAGATTTAAGAGACCAAATAAAGCACATGGATGCACTTTAGGCTATTTGTACATTTAGCTGCATGTTGCACATCTGTTATTTATGTATAATTTGCTGTTTATCGACCTAGACGTACCTTGCACATCTGTGACTCTGCTGAATCTGTCAGTGCTGCTACACTGGAAGAATTCTTTGTCTCTGAGGATGTTTGCACTGGGTTTGGGTACAGTCTATCATCTGGCTTCTACCTTGTGTGTATGTGCAAACACAAACTCCAAACCACCAAAAGATGCTACAGAGCTCTTCAAGCTGACAGCTGATCCAGTAGTGTCGTCGTCATTAGAAACAGAAGTCATTGCAGATGGCAAAGAAACTAATGTCTCATTTGTCTAAAAATGCATCCTCGATTCCTGTCTACTACATTTTTTCTTGCGTCTTAGTCCCACCTACTGAAGACGCGAGGACGCAAGTTAGAAAAATGCAATTAAGGGAATTGCAATGTACCAATGGGCTTACATTAATGACATGTTGAAGGTATAAACAATATTGACTAAACATTTTGGCTTTTGTAAATTGTTCTCCCAAGTGTTGGCAATCAGGGCAAACAAAAATAAACACTGCATCTAACAAAAATATAAAACTATTTCCATAAAAGTATATACGCATTTATCCACAAAGGTTAGTAGTGTCACCTCTAAAGCGTAATTTATGCTTCTGCGTAAAACGTAGGTACACGGAGACACGGACCCTACAATCATTTAAAACAGCTGTTCTCTTTTAGTTCTTAAATGCTATAAAGTTTGACTTTTGAAAACAACTTCACTCCTGAGCTCTTTCCCTCAGCTCTATAATTGGTAATGATAAGTGTTAGAGGACTAGAGTGCTGAATTGATGGAAGCGTCGAACAAAAGGTGATTAGAAAGAGGAGTTTGCTGTGGAAGTTGTTGAATTTGCAAATGCTGTAGCGTGAAGGAACTGAACTCCTTTCTCCTCTCTTTATCAGGAATTAGAATGAGGACAATTGAAAACACTGCACGTTTGCACAACAGTTGCACCTGTGCGAAGGTGCGTGTGTGCGTGTGTGTGTGCGTGTGTAAAGAGATACCGGTAATAAAGAAAATGAGGATGATGGTAATGGTGATAGGGGAGACAGAGGGTGGAAAGGGGTAAAGAAAAGAAAAAGAAAAGAGGAAAAGGAGGTTCTGATGGAAAGCTACAGGGGGGAGAGGTAAATAAGGTGGAGGTGGTGAAAGAGTGATGTTAATGAAGGAAGAGAGAGGGATAGAAGGAGAACATAAAGGAGGAGAGGAGAAAGTTGATTAGAGCAGAAAAGATGAATGAAGATCAGATCATAATGAGGCGGAAGATGTTGAGGAGGAAGAGGAGAACCTAAATCCAAATAGGCCTTTGAATCAGTGACAAAATCTAAAATCTTTACTGTCAGGGTTAGTTACAATAACTTCAGATTGGTCCTCACAAAGATAGAAATTTGAGAACACACAAACACACAGACACACACAAACACAAAGCTACCCTTCAGACAGAGATGGACGAGAAAAATCTCCCTCATTATGTCCCCATTGATTTAGAACCACCCCTATTGAGCCACACACACAACCACACATTAGATTACTTAGGTCACTTTGCTGGACATTGCATAGACTTAAAGGAGAACTCCGGCCAATTTTTACGTTAATCTTGCTAAATATAACTATGTGAGACCTGTCTATAGCAAAAACAGCTGCAACAGCAGCTACCTAGACGGAGCTGCTGCAGCTAACGCCCACCGCTCCCACTTAGCTAAACGGCAGTTATGGGGGCATAAATGAAATAGTGCCTTTGTGTATCTTAACAGACACAAAATGCAATTAAAATGTCTGTGTAACATGAACAGGGCCCTTACATGACAACAAGATGCATTTTCAACATTCACCTACCCTGTTAGCTGCTAGCTAGCTAGCTGTCGTCTGGGACGAGAGTGTTCAGTCAGGCTTCAGTAATAATCATCATGCAGCAGTCCTGTGTGTATAACATATGTGTAACATATATATGGATATATATGATATATATCCATTTTGTGTGCGATCCATCTGGCGTTGGAGAGTAGTATTCACAGCTCTGTCTAGGTAGCTGCTGTTGCGCTAACTGTTTTTGCTATAGACAGGTCTCGCATAGTTATATTTAGCAAGATTAAGGTAAAAATTGTTCTCCTTTAAATTAATTCCCAGGAGACTGACCCTAACTCTAACCACTACACTCGCTTAACCCATATAACCCCTGACCCCAAAATCATCTTTTTTCCTAATTTGGTACATTTGCTTTTGTCCACAATTTACTGGTCTTTAGTCTTAAATGTGTCCCCAAATGTAGACTAAGTCAATACCATTTCTAAAATAGTTTGCCTGGCTCCCTTCACAAATTAAACACACAGACACGTTTATTTTCTGCACTGACCCAAGATGTTGCCTGACTACCGCTGCTGTAAATTGTGATTCGCTGTAATGGTAATCTTTATGTTTGTTGTGTCGGCTGTCAGTGTGTCATCTGGAGGTGGGTGGGGTCGGTTTTTGGAAAAATATATATATTTTTTAAACAATAAATAAGGGGATAATATAATAGGACATTGTTTTAGATTTTCTCATATCAAGCCCTTTCATTTCACAGCATTTGTAACAGTGACATTTTGCTTGATTATCCAAAATCAATTCATTTAAAAAAATTCATGAACGGGTGTGGCAAATCTATGAAGAGCTGTCATTTAGATAAATGAGCAATTAGAAAAGAAAACTAAGTAAAAGTTTAAACTAAGATCCCCTCAGTCTCTACAAAACAGTGTGTTTATTGACCGCCTGCTTTGACACAGCTGGGGCTGAACGTGCTCCCTCCCTCCCTGAGCTGATCGATGAACACATGACCCGTCCATGAAATAGGTCCCGGCACTGATTGATAACTATAAACAAGACATGACTTCCCATAGTATACATCAATAGAGGGTGTGGTGTGTCTGCGCTGCTGTGTGTAACACCATGTATTGTCTCTTGGCAGCTTTATGAGATGATAATATACAGTATGAGGCAGATATCAGCCTTTCAATAAAGTTTGATTGATCACATGTTTATTGTAGAATTAATTAATTAGACCCTAGTTGTTTATGGGATGGCCCTCAACTTGAAGGGATACTGATACAACATAGGATTTAAGATGATATATTATGCAGGACTGTGGTGGACAGTGTTAGCGCTCCATGATGATCTGACAGCTGTCTGTATCAGTGGTTGTTCCATTCTTGATTCTTGATGCAGAGTGAGCTTCATTCTGGTGCAGATACTGTACTAACGGATCACTGGAGTTGCGTGCTTGTTGTAGTTGTAATAGGAATATAATGTTGTTTCGCTGTAAATTGAATTGCATCATTATCACTGCTGTTTACTGTGAAGGAACAGCATCTGATGGGACTAGAGAAAGAAAAGTGGGATGAGGGAAAGAATTGAAAATGTGAAGGAAACATTTAATGAGACGAGGTAGAAAATGTTATTAGCAGACACAGACAGACAGATAGGGAGAGAGAGGGAGAGAGAGGGTGAGAGAGGTTGAGAGGGGTTGAGCTCGGAAAACAAACGACGACCTGTGTAGATATAGGAAAAAAACAGACATTTTATGTTGTTATCTTCCCATTAAAATGCTGCACAAGTTTTAGACAAATGCCTGAACTTTTGACATACTACAATGTGATTCAGTGCATGTATCCATCAACTACATGTATGCAAATATATTCAAAAGGGGTTGATGAGATTACATTATAGGAGCACCAGTAAACATGATACATATTTGCATTTGTGCACACACACCCACATCGCCTACACTGAAATAGCTAAAGAGTCTCTTAGGATCTCTCTGCAACCAGTATAGACAGGAGGAACAATGTGAGCCATAAAGGTGTGTGTGTGTGTGTGTGTGTGTGTGTGTGTGTGTGTGTGTGTGTGTGTGTGTGTGTGTGTGTGTGTGTGTGTGTGTGTGTGTTTGTGTGTGTGTGTGTGTGTGTGTCTCTGTTGTGTATGTACTCTTTCTGTTCTTTTAGATATTGTGACCACACCCAACTAGCTGATGAGTTCATGCTACAACAAAAAAAACACTTACCTTCCTGATTGGCCATAACTGTTTGTCCGATGGCCTATGTCCGAATGTAGAGATGCATGGTCTGTAAGTTTTACGACTGAAATGATTAGTTCTTTGTTTTCTTTGTTCCACATTTTGTCAAAGTTTATACATGCTATATAGTTTTTTTCAATCTCTTCTAGTTTTGTTGTCAGCATGTTGGGCATTTTCTTTCTTTGGATATGTGAGGATCAACAAGTGTGGACACCAAATGAGAAAAGTTGTTTTCGACTGGCCTCGTTTTTTCGCTCCAAACCAGTTGATGGAAACACGCTTAAATCACATTTTCTGCTGTTGTGACATTTCAAAAGTCTGCTCTAAAAGTCGCTTGACAGTTGAATGGAAACACGGCTACAGATGACTAAAAAGCAAGGTCACTCTAACAAAAACTTCTAGAGATCTGCAGCTCGACAGCAATGAAAATAAACCTCTAAATAGATCAGAGCCTGTAGTCTTGCCTACGATCAAAATGCGTTTGATTGGTTGATTTGGCTTTTTGTTAATGGAGGTAAACCCAAACTCTTTCTCTCCCCTTCAGCTAATGTGTTAGAACAACATAGGCCTCTCCTGTATGTCGTACAGTGGTTGTGTGTGACTGGTCTACCCTGAAAGAATGTGGAGCTACAGGCTGTGTGAATGTGTAAAACTGTATATATGTTTACTGTCAAGTCAGCACATGTAGGCACGACCCCGGGCTTGTTGTACATGTCCGGGTGTATTTATTCTCTATATACAGTATATTATTCTACATGCACTTATTGTGTGAAGCTTTGGGCAAAGTGAGCTCATACTTGACCTGATATTTACCTCTTGTTAACCAATCAGAGGAGAGAATAATACCAGCTGCTTCAAGTTGTTATTTTGCTTTAATTATAACTGTACTGACGACTCATGGAGCTATAAAAAAAGAAGAGTATTTTAAGGGAGGAAAACTACATGTGTTGGCAGCTGAAGTGAGTGAATGACGGGGATGTAAACAGAGAAAAAAAGAGGAGTTGCTGGGACTGAAGGCATTCTTGTTTTAACGCTGCTTTCAGGTACTGCAGTAAGCGGTTATTTCCGGCTTCTGTAGCTGAAAATATATGACTTGTTGTATATTCCACAAGTCAAATTGAAAAACAGATTAAGTTCTTTCTCATTCCCTCCTTTGTGATGCTGTCATAGTTTCTTTCTTTTTTTGCTCATTTCAAGTCTAATGCAGAACATTGGCATTTACTATTCTGTCATATAGTATAATAACCCCCCCCCCACACACACACACACACACACACACACACACACACACACACACACACACAAGCACATCACACGCAGACATACACACACACTAAGAAAAACTAATAATAAAACTGTTTTAAAAAAAACATTAGATGGAATAAATTAATGATTAGCTATTTAGATATAGCAGAAATATTTTTTTGATAAACACAAGACTCATTCAGGTAAAATAAGATAAAGGAAAACCTTTACAGTCACTGCAGAGTAATCCAGCTCAGAGCCATTTAGTGCTGCAGCAGCAGTATGAATATGAGCAATATAATTGATGCTTTATTGGCCACTATTCCCTCTATGCATGACCACCAGCTCAACAGACCATGTTATCATGTTTGACATCTTCTCAGCACCACATCACTGCAATTCAATTATCATTTTACTGGTTGTATGCTTCACTCTGCAGGGCTGTTCATGTGCACTTGACCACCAGAGAACAACCATGTACAACAGCACTTGAAGGAAGCAGCCCACTCATACTCTGGAAATATTTACAAAAGACAATGTCACTTACAAAACCAGAGCTTGCTTGTAGGTTTTTTACTGAAATGTGTTGCCTTAGCCTTGAATTTCATTATGTTTGACGGACAAATGTGCGGTGTTTGGTGTTTTAAGAACCCAGCGCAGTCAGTGCTGCCTGGAAGGCACTAGGATTACCAACCAAGTTTGGTTTTATAAAATCTGTTTAAAAGAAAGCCAGATATTAAAAGCAGGTTAAAAGAACCACTGGACAGGACGGGCAGCGGGAGAATAAAACTTTAAATAAAAGGTCACCTCCACACCTGCCCTGGCCTCTCATCTGGAGACATTAAAATAAAAAATAAATAAAATAAAAAAAAGTACAGGGTTAAAGTTAGGGTTAGGTGCCTTGAAGACGACGGTCGCAGCGCTGCCTTGAAGTCGAGGTTGGGGGCTTAAAACACCATTGAGCCAAATGTGCAGGCCATCGTGTCTTTAGAACAACATTTGGTTACAGTAATGCACTGAAATTAAGGCAAATTCATTGTGTAAGCTGCTGTCACCATACACACACACACACACACATGCACACGCGCACACGCACGCACACACACACACACACACACACACACACACACACACACACACACAGAAAACACGTATTTAAATGTACACTTTCATCATGTCAGTGCCATGTAAGATCAGAGGCCAGAACTAATTCAATTAAATCTTCAACCCAAACAAGGTAACTGCCTCTTCTGATTTCTTAATTCTTACTTTGAAACTCACAGTAACATCAAAAGTATGATCAAATCCATATTATGTATTATAGCCTTACTGTTAAAAACTACAACTCAGTCATCTGTGTTTTCCACATTTTGGATGTTGATGGCATGGGCGAGTAGCCCAGTTGGGTTGGTAAAAACAGTTTTGGGCGACTTTTAATCATTTAGGCATCTTTTTGTAGCATTGGGGTGATTTTCCTTGATTCATTTGTTTCCCGCTACATCCTCTTTTCCAATTAGAGATTAGTAGGAACTCTGTGGCTTTATTCTAAGAAGGTAGACGCAATCACTGTCACAGGACTGATATGACCGATAAAGTCAAATGTAAGTTCAGCTTATGCAACTTGGTTGAAAATGTTTTCTTTAAATTATTTTCAGTTCCAAGTCATGGCTCAATGATAAAAGCTTCTGAAGACATTTTTCTACTTAATTTAACGTTATCTGGGAAACTTTGTAGAGATCATTTTTCAATATAGTAATCATGATTTACTTATAGTCAACTGATAAAAGAGAAGACTTGAGGTACGTCTTCTGAATGCTTTATTTTTCTTCTTGCACACATATTCAGCCTCCGAACACATCACGGAGGCTCTGAGGTGTCAAATGATCTTCGTAGTACCACAGGACAAACCCAACAATGGCCATTTCTGATAAGTATAATATGTTGCCTAAATGTAGGTATAGTTGCAATATAGCTGTGTGTGTGCATTATTTTAAGAAATTACTGTACAGTATTGTATCCCACTTCAGATTTTTATTATTTATGTTAGATGGAAAGAAACCTCTCCCATATGAAGTAAAACATGGGTACCTTTAAGACAATAGGGCAGGCTTGAGGCTCAGATTGAACGTTTTGGTGATTGTCAACTCCAGAAGCACATCACAACAGTGTCCAGTCAGGGATACAAAGGGCCAAAGGCTTCAGAATTTCAGTCCAACACAGAAGCAACTGTTGCAGGTTGTCAGCCTGAGAACAAGGGAGAAACTAGTAAGTGAAAAGAGCCACTGAAGTGTTTGTTGAAATGAATCCATGGACTCTAATGAAAGACAGCTGGTACATACTGGCTCAATGCATCCTGCTGCACATTTAGTTTTTGGTTCAATTTGTAACAGTTGTCTGTGCGTGATGTGTCATCCATCAACAGCCACATTGCTCCTTCACCATTTTAAATTACTGCAAGTGTGAACACAGACGACAGACACGCTGACGTAAAAGCCAAACATCACACGATGGGTTATTAATACAGCAACATCCCTTTGATAGGTCGCTATGTGAGGACATACTCGATAGGATATATTTACAGTGTCTGTTCACATCCAGACCTTTTTTATAAAGCAGCTAAGGCTGTGATGCAACATTGACTTGGAACAGAAAGCCTGGCTTCGACTCCAGATCACCTCGTAAATTATATCATAAGTTGTAGCACGGATTCACAAGTGGAAACATGAGAAGCCCGCAGGCTGCTGCCAACAGGCAGGGTTACATATAGCCGCTTTATACACCACGGAGCTCAGAAATAGAATCTGTATCTGAAGCTAAATGTGAAACAGAAGTGCACATAGTGTATGCAGAAGTTAAAGGACGTATGTAGCCTATTTTCTATTTTTTTTAAATGGTATTTTGTCCCTAAATACAGACAGCCTGTCTGTACAGTGCTTAAAATGTTTTACATTCAGTAAATCCTGGAAACTTAACCCTCGTATTGTCTTCCCGTTGGCCGTGTACTTGGTTTGCCTGTATCAGAAAGTTTCAATTATAAACCAATTCCATGTTACAACTTATTATTCCAGCTTATTATCACTGGTTAACTTATATTCAGAATACACGGCCAATAAACCTCATTTATGTGAAATTATACCTACATTTTGAGTTAAAAAAAAAAAAAAAGCTGAAATTATGAATTACTTTGACTATTTTGACACTTTGATGCTTTTTTGTGCTTTTTTTGGCAGTTTTAAGTCTTGATGCTTCTTTTTGGACAATTGTGACATTTTTACGCACTTTGTTGGAGGGTTTTAACGCTTTCAGTGCACATACTTACCTTCTGTCCTCTGGTTTGCCTGCTTGTAAAGAAAAAAGTATAAATTATTATCACCTAATTATGTGCTACATCTAGGTTTCTGGTCAACTTAATTGTTATTTTTGAGTGTTTTTGGGTTAAAAGAAACCCAAATTACTGATTCAATCATGCATCAAAAAGAGCAACATCTATCGGATTTTCTAATTTGATGCCTTAGTACAGTACATCTGTGCCGCAATGAAGAAATGCACTCACCTGCCATTTTATTAGGTACACCTGTTCTGCACCTGCAAATATATAATCACGCATCAGAATCAGGAAGAAAGGTGATTTCAGTGACCCAGAACGTGGCATGGTTGTTGGTGCCAAACGGGCTGGTTTGAGTATTTCAGAAACTTCTGATCTACTGGGATCTGGAATTTGTACGCAGAAATATCTCTAGGGTTTACAGAGATTGGACCAAGAAAGAGAAAATATCCAGTGAGCGGCGGTTCTCTGAGCCAGAATGCCTTGTTGATGTCTTGCATCCCTTCGGTCAAAGTAGAATGGTGTTTGGAAAAACATTTCCTGGTCTGATGGGTCTCAATTTCTGCGACATTCAGATGGTCGGGTCAGAATTTGGCGTAAACAACATAACAGCATGGATCCATCCTGTCTTGTATCAACGGTTCAGGCTGCTGGTGGAATGATGTGGGGGATATTTTTTTAGCACACTTTGGGCCCCTTAGTACCAACAGAGCATTGTTTAAAGGTCCCATGACATGCTGCGTTTTGGATGCTTTTATATAGGCCTTAGTGGTCCCCTAATGCTGCATCTGAATTCTCTTTTATATAGACCTCAGTGGTCCCCTAATACTGTATCTGAAGTCTCTTTTATATAGACCTTAGTGGTCCCCTAATACTGTATCTGATGTCTCTTTTATATAGGCCTTAGTGGTCCCCTAATACTGTATCTGAAGTCTCTTTTATATAGACCTTAGTGGTCCCCTAATACTGTATCTGAAGTCTCTTTTATATAGACCTCAGTGGTCCCCTAATACTGTATCTGAAGTCTCTTTTATATAGACCTTAGTGGTCCCCTAATACTGTATCTGATGTCTCTTTTATATAGGCCTTAGTGGTCCCCTAATACTGTATCTGAAGTCTCTTTTATATAGACCTTAGTGGTCCCCTAATACTGTATCTGAAGTCTCTTTTATATAGACCTTAGTGGTCCCCTAATACTGTATCTGAAGTCTCTTTTATATAGACCTTAGTGGTCCCCTAATACTGTATCTGAAGTCTCTTTTATATAGACCTTAGTGGTTCCCTAATACTGTATCTGAAGTCTCTTTTATATAGACCTTAGTGGTCCCCTAATACTGTATCTGAAGTCTCTTTCCCGAAATTCAGCCTTGGTGCAGAATTCCAGCCACTAGAGCCAGTCCCACAATGAGCTTTCCTTAGGACGTGCCATTTATGTGTCTGTAGCTTTAAATGCTATTGAGGAGGAGGAGGGTGGGGGTGTGGCGTTGACCAACTGTCATGATGTCTCTCTCTTTCTCATGGGCGGGCCAAATTCTCTGGGCGGGCAAATCAGAGAAAGGGGAGGTAACCTTTCCCCTTATGACATCAAAAAGGGAAGATTCCTGATTGGCCCATCTGAGCTTTCATTTTCTCAAAGGCAGAGCAGGATACCCAGGGCTCGGTTTACACCTATGACCACTTCCAGCCACTGGGGGACCATAGGGAGAACTCATGGGGGAACTCATATTAATGTTAAAAAACCTCATAATGTGAAATGTTCATGCCATGGGACCTTTAAACGCCACAGCCTACCTGAGTATTGTTCCCTTTATGACCACAGTGTACCCATCTTGTAATAGCTACTTCCTGCAGAACATTGTCCTATATGTCATAAAGCTCAAATCATCCCAAACTAGTCTCTTGAACATGAAAATGAGTTCACTGTATTCAAAAGGCCTCCACAGTCACCAGAGCTCGATCCAATAGAGCACCTTAGGGAAGTGGTGGAAAGGGAGATTCCGTCATGGATGTGCAGCTGCGTGATGCTATCATGGTAACATGGACCAACATCTCAGGAATATTAGCACCTTGTTGAATCTATGCCAAGATGAATAAAGGCAGCTCTGAAAGGAAAATAGGGTCGAACCTGGTAGCAAAGGTGTACCTAATAAAGTTGGCCATGGGTATAGCTTTTTAACTTTTCTATAAACTATATTTTTAATTGTACCCATTAATGAGACTGCATTATATTAAAACACAAAAAACACATTGACATACGTGACATAGTCTCCCATTGCCAGCTCTATCGTCACAGTGGTGTGGAGTAAGGTCTGGCTACATCACAGACGCATTCAAGGATAGGAGAAAAAACGCTTTGCATTTCTTTAAACCAATCACAATCGTCTTGGGTGCCGCTAACATGTCACCTAGACATATGTGGAAGCACCAGTATGTAAGTGGACACACATGACACACTGAGGACCGGGTCCATCTGCTGGCAGAGTGGCTGCCTGAGCGAATGATTGAGTGAAGAAGCGTCTGTGAGTGAGTAAGAAAATGGCATGAGCACAAGCGAACACACCACACAGGATGAATTAATTCCTATATCAGTCAGATTCACTCCACACAGAATTTTCCCTGCAGCCTTTCACCAGATTGGCCAACCAAGTAATGAAATTCCAAGTAAGTTACATATCAATGATACCCCCTGCTTTAAATTAAATACTGCCATAAATCAGAGCATTCGTGATTCAGTAAGGTCCTCTGAAGATACCTTTAAGAATAACAAATGTATTCATTTTTAGGACCCTGTCGCTGAATATAACAAAGGGGGAGGCAGAGGTTAGGAGCTAATGTTGTTTAAAAATGGATGGCAACTAACTAATAATAATGAAAAGAGGAAATTGATCTTTGCTTTGTTCATCTTTTGATTGTAATATCTGCTGAAAGCGTCCCCAAAATATTCATGTCCTATATGCATTCCTGACCTTCTCCCTCAGAGTGTCATTCATGTCAGTTAATCTTTTAATAATCAAAGCTCACATGCATTGACTTTGTGACCTTAGAATCAGTCATTTACCACTGATTACATCGACGTATTAGTTCTTTATGGACATGTTTAATACTGTAAGCTGGTGTACACATCACATATTATATTGGCCTATTTCACTTCATTGGCCCCGCTGTGAGGCTACTCTGTTGGCTCAGTGGCAGCATGACTGACTGTCTTTGGTGAGCCTGGCTAGCTGACTGGTTGGCTTCCTGACAGACTGCTTCTCTGTCTATTTAAAGGTGCACTCTGAGTTCCTGCATGGTTTCAGCGCAATTTCATTTTTGTGGTAGGCACCTCTCCTTGATCTCTCCTTGATCCGCTAGCTGCCTGCCCCCTGAACACACGGTGAAAAAGCCTGGTCTCAGGAGACAACTCAGGGGTCATCAATGTCAAACAAACACTAGAGGCACAGGCTGGGCACCAAAATACAACAAACCACGTTCCAGCCAAACAGGATGGTTGGGGGAGGGGTGGGGGTTAGTGACAGTTAGTCAGTCAGTCATGACAGTTACAGAAACATGGGGGGAGTGGAGAATTTGCTCTGTTTTGTTTGTATGATAAAATGTAATTGGAACGTCAACAGAAGTGACCATATGCATGCATCATAGTGCACCTTTAATGCTTAAAAGTACTTGAATCCTTTGTTTACTGTAAGTAGTAATGACGGAGTAGCAATATGACACTGAAACAGTGCAAGTTATGCTTTTAACATTTTACTATAAAGTATATAAAAAAGTTTTACCAGTAAAATTGAACCATCTGGAGAAGAGTTTCTTTAAAATCTTAACTTTATGACAGGTTTTTAGAATTTTAATGTTGCTGGTCTCATGTATTTGGTCCAAATACATCATACTGTTGGGCAAACGGTTGGGCAAAGTATCATATCTTTTACAATGTCTTCATTGTAAAACTTTACCCTGATAGTAACTACAGTTATTATTACAGCTGTCAGTTAAATGTAATATAATAAACAGGACATTATTCCTTCTTCTGATGTCACATTCAGAGTGGCATTTGGTCAATTTGTTGGCCATTTTTGCAGCATGAAACTGAGTGACAACTGTGCCGTGTCAAATGTCCTTTTTCAAATTGTAATAATGTTTGGATGATAGCAGTGTATGGTGCTATCAATATGTGACTTACAATTCTTTAAGGAACCCATACTGCACTTTGTTGCAAACCATTATTATTTTTTGCTTATTCACCTCTAGTCTATATCCACTACGTTCCACTTCTGGGATTGCTCCGGTGCTGCCGAAAATTCCGCCGAATGTCACTCTTTTCGGCCGGATGTCCGTTACCTTCCTTTGTCTTTGTGTTGGCGTTCTAACCTCCGGTGGATTTGTGAGGACTCTGGTTAACTGCTCCTCAGATCTCTGCAGGGTAAATCCAGACAGCTAGCTAGACTATCTGTCCAATCTGAGTTTTCTGTTGCACGACTAAAACAACTTTTGAACATGTTCCACCAACACAAGTTCCTTCCCGAGGCTATTTTGCAGTGGCTCCGGTCGTCGTTTACCATCGCCGAAGATAATTGTGATTGGTTTAAAGAAATGCCAATAAACCAGAGCACGTTTTTACCCCATCTCGGAATGCTGTGTGGACTAGCCAGACCTTCCTTTGTAGCGCTGTGGAGGAAGGTCTGGCAATACGAGAATAATTCACCTCCAGTGTTAAAGCAACACTAGAGAACTTGTTATGACTTAAAATAATGTTTCCAAATCGTTTCAGTGGTACATCAACTCATAACAGGGTGAACGGCACTTCTGCATTTGCTTTGCAGTTCTCTACCGGCTATAACCGCACTATGCAAGTTTGCCAGATTGGGTAGCAGATCTGTAGTTCCAATGAGACATAATGGGACAATTCAGCTTCCAACCTGTAGGGGGACCGAAGCGGGAAAAGTTCTCTAGTGTTACTTTAAAGTGCCCATATTATGAAAAAATCACTTTTTCTGGGATTTTGTGTCTCTGGTGCTTCCACATGCATACAAACTGAAAAAAATCTATCCATGCTGTTTTGAGTGAGATATGGTTTCTGAATGATTCCTGCCTTCAGTCTCTGGGTGAGCTGTTCAAAATCTGCACGGCTTTTTACGTAACTAGCCGAAACGACAGGCTAACGTTCGTTCTCAATGGCAAAGCACTGCTACAACACACACAAGTTCACCATAATCTCCAAAAGAAGTACTTCCATGTGCGCCCTCCTTTAGAAGAAGTCTCCCGGCTAATCCTGCCTTGTAACTGACCAAAGTTCGAGAAACAACCTTTCTTTTACTGTCTGTGGAGCTAACTGACATGATCTACCATCTGAGCTACTGAGCATGTGCGAGTGGAATCAAAGATAGTACAGAAGGAAAGATGATTCACTCTGTAGCTAAAACAGAGACCCGAACACAGGGTGAAAAGTGGAGCTGCAGCAATGTGCAGTACAGCAAAAATATGGTGTTTTTTGAAAATTAAACCATGTAAACCTATTCTGGTACAACCTTAAAATACAATTATGAACCTGAAAATGAGCATAATATGGGATCTTTAAAATAAAAACACTGGGTCAGGTTATTTAACCCAGGCTTTGGGTCTTTCTATTGGGTTGTTTTCTAACGCAGAAGGAATAATGATTCACATATTAGCTCATACAGCTGACCGAGTTGACCCCATACACTGGCGGCTGGTTTGTTTGTAACCACCACTGTGTTATTATTCAGGTCATTCATGTTATGCAGCAACATTTCTGTCTCCATGAATAAGTCACATTTTCTTTAAAATGTGTCAAATATTTATAGGAAATGGCTTAAATTATAAAGTCTTTATCACATACACAGAATAATGCACATAATCAATTCTATAAGAACTATAAGCCATACAATTATAAAATGCGATACTAAAAGAATTATTTCATAGGTTGTTTTTTTTACTGTTGTAGAAATAAACCAAATTTGTATGAAGACAGTGTAGAGTGAACTGTTTATGTCTTTTTTTAAACATCACATGTTGTCCTTTGCAGTTTTGAATATAATGTAAGGAATTGGTGGCAATTTTAAGGTGAAACTTTTAAAAACCTTGTTTTGTCTAAACAGTACATGAAAAAAGTTTATACAAACATACACTTTTTGGTGTAATTGATGACCCAACAGAAATGTAAATATGACATTGTTACTGGGTCAAAAAAGCCACATATTGGTATGGCTGAATAGCCCAATGGAAATATTATAAATAACACTAAAACTGGGTCAAAAATGTTTTGGGTGTTATTGGCGACCCAGTGGTTTTTATGCTCATGGGTACTGGGGCACACTTTACCCAGTGCTAGACTGGAATGACCCAGTACTCGGTACCACGATTGACACATATTTGGTCAAATCAACCTAGTATTTTTTATTGTGCTGGAATGTCCAATTACCCCTGAAGTCATCTGAGGAGTTCAGAAGCTCACCATGTTTACAGACCAGAGTCATTTATTGATCAGCAGAAAGCAAAGTACAACCCCAAATCAGAAAAAGTTGGGACAGTATGGAAAACACAAATAAAAAAATAAAGTAGTGATTTCTAAATTTACTTTTACTTGTATTTCATTGCAGACAATACAACAGCACATAATGTAACATGTTCCTCGTGATTTTTATTGTTTTTGTTTCAAAAACACTAAATTCCTATTTTGGTTCTTGCAACACATTTCAAAAAAAGTTGGAACAGTAAAGCATTTATCACTTTGTAATGTTGCCATTCCTTTTCACAACACTTAAAAGACGTTTAGGGACTGAAGACACCAAGTGATGAAGTGTTTCAGGTGTAATGTTGTCCCATTCTTGCTACAAACAAGTCTTAAGGTGGGCAACAGTACGGGGTCTTTGTTGTTGCATTTTGCGCTTCAAAATGCGCCACACATTCTCTATTGGAGACAGGTCGGGACTGCAGGCAGGCCAGTCAGGTACCCGTATCCTCTTCCTCCGCAGCCAGGACTTTGTAATGTGTGCAGAATGTGAGTTTGCATTATCTTGTTGAAATATGCATGGACGTCCCTGGAAAAGATGTCTTCTTGAAGGCAGCATTTTGTACTCCAAAATCTCTATGTACTTTTCAGCATTAATGGTGCCATCACAGAAGTGCAAGTTACCTTTGCCAAGGGCACTGACACAACCCCATACCATGACAGACCCTGGCTTTTGGACTTGTTGCTGGTAACAGTCTGGATGATCCTTTTCTTCTTTGGTCCGGAGCACACGGCGTCCATTTCTCCCAAAAAATACCTGAAATACTAATTCATCTGACCACAGTACATGTTTCCACTGTGTGATGGTCCATCCCAGATGCCTCCGAGCCCAGAGAAGTCGACGGCGCTTCTGGACACTGTTAATATAGGGCTTCCTTTTGGCACAGTACAGTTTTAACTGGCATGTGTGGCTGTAACTACGTATTGTGGTACTTGACAAAGGTTTGCCAAAGTAGTCCTGAGACCATGTGGTGATATCGCTTATAGATGAATGACGATTCTTGATGCAGTGCCGCCTGAGGGATCGGAGATCACGGTTGTTCAGCTTAGGCTTGCGCCCTTGTCCTTTACGCACTGAAATTCCTCCACATTCCTTGAATCTTTTAATTATGTTATGCACTGTTGAAGGTGAAATAAGCAAATGTCTTCCTATCTTTCTTTGAGGAACATTGTTTTTAAACATTTCAATAATTTTCTCACGTATTTGATTTGATATTTATATTCACAAATGAAATTAAGTTGACCAGACAAAACATGAAATATTTTGTGTTCACGTTGTCTGCAATGAAATACAAGTCAAAGTACATTTAGAAATCACTACTTTCTTTTTTTATTTGTGTTTTTCATACTGTCCCAACTTTTTCTGATTTGGGGTTGTAGAAAGGTAAACTGATGATGTAACCTGGAATATTATTAGAATGTCCACTTAGATTTAATACTTCACTTGGCTCTAAGGGCACCGGACACATACCAGCCCTGCATTTTGACTGTCTGACCTTAGATTGCAGACTTGTTTTTAGCACGGGTGACTGCCCCCTGACAACTAACCATTATTGAAATGTCAGCTTGGATGGTGTGGATGCTGCGAAGACACACATCATCTCATTTTACAGTTACGATACCTGGATTGTTTTTAGTGTTTGCGGTGGTCCGCTGCAGCTTAGTGTGACGCACTGAGCTACTAACGCTGCCTCGGTTTCGGCAGCTCATAGCCTGTTTGTCATCTTGAGTGCAGTTTTCTTCTGGGATGAGACATTTGTTTTGTAAGTCCCCGCGGCATTTCCTTGTCTCTCCGGCACATTTTGTGTTTCTACTCTTTCTCTTTTAGTTGTTATTGTTTGCAAGGAGAGATAACTAAATATAAAAGGAGCACAGAGTTGTTTGTGGTCGGGAGATGTGTCCCCAAGGAGTTAATATTTTTAAAAGACAACTTAGTTTAGCGCATATATTATAAAAGAGAACTCCTCTTCTTGTTCTGTTAGGTCCTTGCACAAAGTTTGTCCTGTCTTGCTGTATCCCTCAATATCTTGCCCCAGCTTATCTCTCTGATCCAAAATCCTTATCGATACACTCACCTCTGACCTAGTTTCCTGCGACACTAACGATTTAAAAGTGGAAGCTTGTTCTGCTGTTGACCTCGCTGGCAGTCTGGACCAGAGGGCTGGCTGAAGGCCTACACTGTGTCTATAAATTATAGTAACATAAGAAGAGGACATCACTGGAACGCAGCTTGGAACAGCTTGCTGCTATTCCAGTAATGTTGGCTTCTTCTTCTAAGGCCACCATGGACCAGACGACATGAAAACATAGTGGGTTGGTTGGTAAGTTACCAACTTGCCTCATCTTCTCTCAGTTGTAAGACAAAGTATTTGGAAAGCATGAGAGAAAAGTAATATGTTGGGTTGTGTAATTATTTAGATATATGTAGGGCAGTAGGTTTCCACTCAAGTGATGAGTTATGCATTACTTTTAAGTAACATTGTTGTAGGTTATACAGTATGTGTTGTGGTTATATGCACTGCAGCGTAGAGATAAGAAGAGAAAAGCCACAACTTGTCATTTACTCAAAACAAAACCTGCCGTGTAACTGCATTGCATTCTGGTCTATTTCCTGCTCCTGTGGTTGTAGAATTTGATTTTGATGGATTTCTCTCTGTATGATTGTTGGTGCAAAATGGGCAAAAATGCCTAAATCAGCTGTATACCCAAAACATGGTCTTGCTGTGAAACTTCAATTTAGCTTTTGGAAATATCTGGACATGGAATCACATTTGTCTCCTCACACAAACTAAATCAAACTGCTAACTGCTATTTTACAACTGTGTTAAAGAGTTCAAACCAGGAACTTTCTTTCATGTATTGCATATTTTATATGTGATAAGGAGATCTAGGTGTGGTTTATGGTATTGTCTTTAACAGGCATGACTGTACATGAGCTTTTGACCTGACGAGCAGTTATTTTATATATTTTGATTGCAGCAATGTGACAAGTAGAAACAAATTCTGAGATCCACAGTGATGATTATGAATTGAAATTAAGATAATATATATATTACCTGCAGTCTCATCAAGATGAGGAGGCTCTTGACTTCTTGTTTGTTATAATAATGTATCATCAGATGACACAGAGAGACATAAATATATAAATATACACACACATTTCCTTCTCTCATAAACACTTCCTCTCTTTTGACACGTACATATGCAACAACATGCACACACATTTCAGTATATTTGCCCCTCAATTTGTTGTACTTATTTTAATAGTTTTGATCCTTATTTCTGTGGAGTAGGATGTTTGCTGAGGCATGGGAACACAACATCCCAGTGACGTCTGACAGGGCAATAATCACAAATCAGCAGTTTAGCCAAAATGTCTAAACCACTTTATTTGGAGGTAAAACTGAAAGCGGCTGCACCCACAAATCTTTCATTGCACAGGAGAAAGCGAGTGTGCACACAGCTACATTACCTATGGTAGGTCAATTTGAACCACGTTTCATTTGTTTGTGATTGATTGTTGACTGTGTTGGACGCAGGGCTGGGGAGCGAAATTACATTGTGACTGTAACAGTGAGAATGCAATATGATAAATAATTACATCATTATGGGTTAAGGTTAGCATTGGCGGCATAGCTAACCAAAAAAGGTTGTATTGACCTTACTGTAACTAATCACTGGTTTAATGCACCACCAAGCATGCTAAGTGACCTAAATCAAACACACCCTCGATGTCACGTGCCCAGGTGCATGCTGGGTCTGGCTTTTCAACTTCAGTGAGGTGTGCGAGGTCGTTCTGAACTTCATTGTGAAGTATTATATCAAAAAGGTGTACTTGAGCCGTAGTTTTGTAAACTTGAAAAATAATTAAAAATGTGAGAAAAGTTTGGGACCAGAGAGGCCGAGTGAACTGGTTATACTGGGACAGAGAAATGTGGAAATAGCTGCATTGTGGAAACTCATAATGCAATAACAGCACAGAATGGCATAAAACATTTCATAAAATCTTACATTACAATAAAAGTCTAGATTGCATCATGTAATAACTTTGGTGCATGATAATATTATGCATGTTATACTCCGGGATTCATTTTTAAGAACAGTGTAAAGATTTTCACCAAATGACTTTCATACAGACGTTACCCTTCATGTTATGATACTGACACAAAGCTGACTGCCTGCTCACTCACTGTCACTCTGGGATCACATGCAATCCCTAATGCTTTGGTCTTCTTCTAAACGGCATGACTCACTGATCAAACACAGTTATTGGGGACATTTCTTTATTATTTTTTTTTTACAAAATATCTGCTAGAATGTTTCCATCACATAAACATCCCAGACAGGCAGCAACAAATGAAGTCAAACAACTAGTTGCAACATGTTGCAGCTGCTGCAACTCCTTGCACCTACTTTACCGTGTTTTAGAAGCAAAATATGTGAAGTGTGTAGCATTGATTTTACACACTATGCACTTCATGTGTATCTGCCAATATGTTTTAGGATTTTGAGAAAAGCACTCATAAGCGAAAAAGGTTTTAGTGACGGTTACTTTCCGAGTTTTGTCACAAACAAAAGAAAGCTGCATCAGTGTGACTGAAATAGATGGTGAGCTCTTTCTTTAGTTACAATTTTACCATGGCATCACGTTATGTCATTAACTAGGCTAGCTAAATGACTGACAGAAGTTGATTTTGCAGTTGCCCAGCAACAGCATCGGGATACATCCAACACTGTTGCCTGTGCTGCTTCTCAAAACAAAGGCATATACAGTACAGTGTGTCCTGGATGATCGGGGCCTTTTTGTTTGCGGTTGTGATAATGAGTGAAGTTGACCAGGAACCAGTTGTGTCTCGTGCTAGGCTTGTTTGCTGTTTGATTAGGATCCAACTGTCGTCATTTGGATGAAAACAACCCAGAGCTATACAAAATAAGTGGTTGTGTTATGGTTGGTTGTTACGTTATTTCTGTCTGTCTGTCTGTCTCTATCTATCTATCTATCTATCTATCTATCTATCTATCTATCTATCTATCTATCTATCTATCTATCTATCTATCTATCTATCTATCTATCTATCTATCTATCTATCTGTTAGAAGTGCATGATGATTGCATTAGACATACAATTAAAAAAAATATGAATCAATTTTTGGAATTCTATGAATCGATTTTGAATCGGTAGAGCTTGAATGACGATACAAATGTGAATTGATTTTTTTTGCACACCCCTACTGTCTGTCTGTCTGTCTGTCTGCCAGTACTGAATACCTTCACATTTTTTAATGTAATTATTTACGTTATTTTCTTTGTTGGGCAATCATTTTAGCTTAAATCAATCACAATGAAATTAAATGAATCCTCATTTTATTGTGGGACCCCCTGGAGCCACTGCATTGAATCCTGGAGGTCCCCAGACCCCACTTTGGGTAACCGCATGTCTTTAATGACTTGGTTTGTTTCTGTGTATAAACAGATGCGCCCCCTGCAGGCAGCTTTCCCCACTGTCCCTCCTCCTCCTGCTATACTCCGCTCTCTGACTCCACGGCTCCTCATTCACTAGAAGATGGCGGACTGCGCTCCACTATTAGATGAGGAACTCTCGTCCTTTGTCTTCAATTACCTGACAGAAAACTCCGGCAGCCAGGTAGGATTCAGGCCTCTTTGGACACACCAAACCTTGGGCTTTCCAGACCGGGGTGCGTCTTTGCACGTCGCCGGCCGTGGCGCACGCTACGCCCGGTTGATGTGATGCTTTCGCCCCGCTTGACAGCTGCATCTCCCAGGCACAGTGCGACCGGTGTCTCGGTCTGCATGCGCGCGTGTGTGTGAATGTCTACTATGTCTGGCTTTCACGTGTGTATCGGAGGAAATGTCATCAGTCATGAGCAATGAGTGAATTTGACGGATTAAAACGATTAAATATTTGTTTGTGTTGGTGGTAGAAGCGGAGAGCAGCCGGTGTGCTGCTGCTTGGTAAGAATTATTTGGTATGCAGAGGGAGGCTTTGGAAACTTTTGACGCATTCTTGAGGGAAGTTTTAATGTCAGTGCCGGAGACACGTGGTGCGCCGCTGGACGCATGGACTTGAAGGACTATTATGATATTATGACATTATGATATTTATTCACTGTCTACAGGACTGCTTTGCTTTAAAAACTGTGAAGAGAAAATACTTGTGTGTTGTGTATTTCGGTTGATGCATTGGACTCTGCTGGTGGGATATTATGTGGGTTTTTTCTCGCTGAATAGGAACTGTGTGTTTAATAAAGTGTATATTTGGGGGAAACACTGCAAAGCATCAGCGATGTGTAATGTTGCTTCTCCACTCCATTATAAGCTGCTTGCCACAGCACCGAAGCTTAAAGGGATCTCTGTGTTGGATAACTGCAGGCTGTTCCGTGCACTTGAAAGTTGAGCATTTCCCACCGATGGTTCCTGTGATTTCGTCACATTGGTCAATTTATCATACGATGTTCTGCAAAGCAATGAGATGCGGAGCAGACAGTGGGTTTAGGTCAGCTGAGAAAGTTGGTGCAATTCTGTTTTCATAATCGTTTGCGTAATCGTTAGGGAACGGTTACAAAACGCGTTTTGTAACCGTTGCAGACAAACGCGTTTGGCTCACCCGGTTGTTTGCTGTGGCTTATAACCGAAAGAAAAAAAAGAATTTGGGCTGTGTTGTCTGATGGGGTGACGATGACATACAGTTTACGGTGTTGCTGTGGGGGTGCAGGGAATTGATTTTGCACTGAATTTCAAGAAAGCGTTAAGACTCCAAACTGCGTTCGGAAATCACTGCATTCTGGCGTTTTTTGCGCTATTGGCAATCATGTAACACCTAGAACATATACTGCTTCTTTTAAATTAACGAATTCGATGTTTAGTAGAATTCGGGATATACTCAACACACCAAGTAGCCTGTATTAAAACAATGTCTGAACTTTTATAACTGGCTCCCCTGTTAATCCCAATATAATCTCCTACTGAAGTGCGGTAGCGAGTGGTGTTATACCAATTATAAGAATTGAGATTTCATCCAAATGAAGTGATGCTCTGTACCTAATATGTATGCCGAACTTTCTATGAGAAGGTGGTTATTAACAATAGCCCATAGGCTGTATACTATGATATATGCCTCGTTGCGTCCATGGAAATAAACTTCAAATTAGCAGATATATGAACCGGGTTTGGTGAGAAATTCAAATTCGTATCACGTCTAATCTCCATCTCCCTCCTGGTTGTAGAGTCGCACTTCCGAAATACGCACGGATCTACACCGTGCACGTAAACCCATTAAACGGTCTGTCATTTAAATACAGGACCCCTGGTGTTACTGCATCATAGTGTGACGTATGATTGCCTCGGGGTGATTGTTATTGCTCTGAAGCACGGTCACCGGAGGTTGTGATGGGGGGTGTCACAACTGATTGGCAGCTAAAGCAGGTTAATTCAGTGTGTGGTGGGATCCAGGGAAATGGTGGGCTATTTATAACCTGCAGCAGTGACATGCTTCCACATGACAAACGCATACAGAGAGATGTATCTAAGAGGTAAATGAGAAGAAATCGCCCACCATGAGGAAAGAAATGCACCAAAATATCCCTCAATATAGGAGTTAACAATATGACAACACATCATAGTTATATCTATATATAATACAACTAGATAGTGACATTCTACATCGATATGTTATCATGTTTCTACATTAATGTTATGTTATCATGTCCTATGATCACTCAACATAACAGACAAGTGGTGGCCCTCTGGTTGGACAGTCATTACAAACTCATTGTTCAAACCTACTGTACATACCTTATTTTAATTTCTAGTGAAGATCTTAAAGTTACCAAATATACCAAATCTGTCAGGCAGCATTTTGCGGGAAATGTGATGTCAATGCATACATCTCGTATATTTCCATTTGATGGTATGGTGCGACAATAGAAATCTTGGGTTTAAATGTTTCACTCAGTGGAAACATCATATAGCTTGAGGAAAGAGCTGGGACAAGCTGATTAAGACTATATATGATACTGCCAGACAGCATGCAATGAGCTGATTTTTAACAACCTTAAAGTTAAAGGGACTAGTGATGTGCATGCTCGTATATTTGCTGTAAGGCTGGTTCGTTGCAAAGTCCTTCAGTGACACAGATGGAGAAAGACAGAGTGTAGAACAGGAAACCAGTCAAATTGCACATTGTATCACTGCTTAAGTTCTTTCTTCATGTGTAGTCTGATAAGGTTATCTATTCTACAAACGCAGTGTTAATATGTTAATATTTACTCAGGGCTATTAGGGCTGGCTTGTGCCTTTCCCCTGGTCTCTCTCTCTCTCTCTCTCTCTCTCTCTCTCTCTCTCTCTCTCTCTCTGTCCTTCAGTGTGTGTCCACGCAGCTCGCCCCTGCCGGCTGGTTATTGTAATACTACTCTATCCTCGTGACTGGAGTTACAGAACAGGGCTGCTGCAGTCATGTGAGTTGTAGTGGAGGGAGGGAGAGGCGGGAGGGAGGCGTTGACTGTGACGTAGAAGAGTGACCTCCCCCCTCCTCCTCCTAACATGTGACTGCTTCCTCTTGTCTGTCTGTCTCTCTCTCTCTCTCTCTGTCTCTGTCTCTCTCTCTCATAGTCTCCCCCTCTCTCACTCACTCTTACACAAACATACAGTACACATGCTTGCTGTCATTTCTCCTTTCTACTTCCTGTCTTTTTATCATTTACACATTCATAATCTGGCCCTTTTCTATGCATTTCCTGTATTACATGATATTATTCAAATAAAATGGGTTTCTTGCACGTGGAATCAATGAAACTTGAACCTGTTGCGTTGCCTGGGTCCAGACCTTTGTATCCGCCTAGTCCAATGAGTTGAGTGATTGGTCTGGCATCAAAGGGTTCTCGTTTAAAAAAGCAATTAATCCAATGAGCACCGTGAGAGACTAAAGATTAGCCTAAATATTGCTGCAAAGTTTTGGATGTGAGAATGGTCCTGATTTGAACAAAATAAATGTTTTCTTTCCATGTGATTTGTTGGCTAAAAATGACAGGAAAGTCTGCTGCTAACAGGCGTTTTACTGGCCACCTTCACCACCTTACCGTGAAGGTCAGGACTGATCGTATGATGGATCATCTTCCTGTTGACATAAAAATAGACTCAGAGTTTACGTCAAAGCTCATTTTTTTGTTGTCAGTTTATGTACCTAGGCACTTATATTTCTTCCTGTGGAGAGCTATAAGGGCCTCGGAGGACGTGATGTTTTTCTCAAGCCAATAACAATGTCTTTCACCACAGATGATTATCAGATGCCTCGTTGGTCGGCCGATGCGTCACTCTGTGATCACTGCACTTAAAGAACAAAAGTGTGGTTGTCAGTAGAGCACGTCAACACAGTGAACTCAGTTTGATATACTGATGTTACATATGTTAAATGTAACAAAGAAAGAGTATACTGTAGATTCATGATGCTACATTGCAGCTTTTTGAGATAAAAGCTCCAATCAGTTGACTAAAGGGTGAAATTATTGTTTATCGGTGTTTTAAGCCCCCATCGTCTCCTTCCAGGCAGCGCTGCCTGGAAGGCACTAGGATTAGGCAATGGTTAGGGTTAGGTACCTTGAAGTGAACGGTTGAAGCGCTACCTTGAAGTCGATTAGGCATTGGTTAGGGTTAGGGTTAAGATTAGGGTTAAGATTAGGGTCAGGTGCCTTGAAGTCAACGGTCGCAGTGCTGCCTGGAAGGAGATGTTGGGGGCTTAAAACACAATCGAACAAAATTATTCACCAATCAGGTTCCTTTTCCTTTTCCAGCAAAGCAGGAAACCATGTCTTTGCCATTTATTTGAGACAGTCAAATCTGATGGTAACAGCTGTTCTCAGAGCAGCAGAAAGCATAAAGCTCAGATTTGGTGTTTTTTAGCTTCTATCTCCAACTGATTGGAGCTATTGAAAGGTTATTTTAGAGTGCAGGTGGACTTCCAGACCTATTTCAATGCTAATCATTGACTGGGTGTTTAGGGTCGTTCTGGGTCCATCCAGGGGATTGACTGAAGATCAGGCCGACTTAACGTCAGCCACCACCACATCCTGCTGTAACAGGACGCAACCAGCCATGGGGAACATGCCTGTACAATATTAGCCATGGCTTGTCAGTCACTCTACTTTGCCTGTTTGCAATTAAACAACTTGGCTCTTGAAGAGAAAGTCACATGTAAATTCAAGCACACATGTTGGTGTCCAGTGAGACAATGTTGATTCTCCCATTGGCCATTTGAAAAGCACGTATTCATCTCTCGGATCAGAAATGCGGCAAACATAAACTATATGTGCTTGAATTTTGCAACGTTTATTTTGAAGTTAAGTCCTCGAAGTCAAGTGAAATGTGCATTCAAGTTATCCTGCTGCACTATTCTACTGTACAATTTCAGCATCTAGAAGTCCAAATGGATGATGAATTGTGGGATATAAAGCCACTGCATCATGTGGATAATGTGTGCTCTGCACACCTGTTAAATTAACACTTAATTGGAAGATTGTGATCAAAAGAAACCCACAAATAAGAGAGCAGTCCCATCTTAAGGGAGTAACAAGATGTGAGTTGGAGGTTGAAAAAGGTCAGTAATTGAAAAACTTTGGAAATACCTTTCAAGAGCGCATTGTTCCCAGACATCAACAAATTACTCATTGCTTCCATTGTTGTCTCCTCTGTGCCCCAAGTTACATGTTATTATCAAGTAAGGTAAACTAATCAGCTCTCAAGTGTTTGAAACGTTAATTGCGTCTCTGAAACGACGCCTACACGCACCAAATGGAAAACTTAATAATGCTTAAAGCCATTATTGTGCTGCTGTGTAGCCCTATAGAGCCTCAGACTGTCAGTCAGCACTTTATTCTATAACCGCGATGCCTCCGTGTGTGTGTGTGTGTGTGTGTGTGTGTGTGTGTGTCTCTCTCCTACACAGCAGGCGGTCAGCTCTCATCCCTGGCTATCAGGTAATCTTATCCAGTTTTGGATCGGAAGTCACACAGTCCCTCACTGACCACATTTAGCTTGATAGTGTGATGCTAGAAGCATAGACAGACATCATTTTGTTTTTAAAGCTTTGAGTCAACCATTATTAAACATGACTGTCATCTTTTTGACTTGAATTACTCTATGTCCCACCACAAAAAGTTGTGCTTTATTTTCCTTTTTGGTTATATTAACAACACAGTTGTTGTCCTTTTTAAATTTAGTGTTATGTCTTCTGTGGAAACCTGGCTGGACTGAGGGCGAGGCAAAAGAGGAGATGGCAATAAAAATGTTAATGAGATTATAAAGTATCTCCCGGCATGGATATTGGTTTGAATGAAACCGTAACGATCACTTATCAGTCTCTGATTTACATGGTATATAAAAGCACCCTTAGAATGCATCTAGACTCAGTCTGCAAGCAGGCAGGCGCATCACTTTATTGATGGGGCACAATAAATCCGATTAAAATTGGACAGTGACAGAGAAGAGTGAAGGATCCAGACAGCAAAGTAGGCAGGCAGACAGACAGGTGTATAAATAACAAGGCTTTGAAGTTTCACCTGAGAGTGATGGATACAGGTGTTATTCTCAGTGACTGGGATTTGTACTGTGCCAGGGACAGACACGCACTCTCTTTGGCTACATTTTATGTTTTCTTTTCCGTCCACTGATTTTGTTGCAACTGTCCTCCGTTTTCTTTGAGGTTTTTAATGTATTGTGCATTCCCTGTTTTATTCCCAACTCCTTGTCATTGTCTTTCTCTCTGTGTCTATTCCGTCAGTCTGAGTCGTGATGTGCAGTGCTGCAGTGCAATGTGTTCATCTTGCAGCCTTGCAGTGACTCACCAATCCCTTCTGTCTCTGAGTACTGGACACACACACACACACACACACACACACACACACACACACACACACACACACACACACACACACACACACACACACACACACACACACACACACACACACACACACACACTGTTACATACCCTTGAGCTCATCAGCATCACTTGCATGTATACACACACGCATGCATGAATATACAGTATATTTTACAGGATGGGTAGAAATATAAATGTGCTAAAATGCACATCTATTACAGTTACATTTTTAGTATGGCTGAATGATTTTGAAAAAAAATCTAATTGTGATTTTGTTTTTTTACCAATTTTGCGATTGTGATTTAATATGTGATTCTTTTATAAGCTCTTTGTCTTCTGTATTATTCAAAAAAGACGAGCAATAAATCATTGTATAGTATGACCAACACAATATTAGATAGATTAAACAAGCTGCACAGCATCTTTTTATAAAGCCTAAACAGTCCCACAGTACGCCAGTTGACACTAAAGTTTCCGCTGTGTCGGGTTACTGTTGCGCCTGAGACCAACGTACAACAGGTCAAGGTAGATACGCCGTTGCATGCCAAGTTGATGCTTCCTCAGCAGACTGCTTTACTTTCGTGTGTCACGTGACCAGAGTGTAATCGCAGCCTTTGTGGTTAAAAAATGCAAATGATCTAGATTAGTTGCATTTACATTTCAGGCATGTATCTGTTCTGTGATTGTCGCTAAAATTGACTGGTCTCGGTAATGTCTCCTAAACCCAACGCTGTGGGAGCCTGGCTGTTCACTGGGGGTTAGTGTGTGCGTGTGTGTGTGTGTGTGTGTGTGTGTGTGTGGTTAACCATACATGCGTGTTTACGTGTGGTTGATCGGCATCGTGTGTGCGTGCGTCAGAGTTGGGCACTGGGAATACGGCTGCTTCCTCCCTAATCCCTCTGAGGTTCATCAGGCATCCGGTTTAGACGCTGACACCCCCTCCCCCCCCTCCTCCCACACACACACACACACACACACACACACACACAGGCCTGTATTGGTGTGTGTGCCTGTAAATGAGGAACATACACTGCATGTGTGTATGTATGTTTCTGTGTTTGAGCTTGCTGTTGCGAGCTATCATGCTAAGCTGAGGCAGGTTAGGGGTCTCTCAATAATTAATTGCGTGGTGATTCGTCAGCTGCTCACTCAGGCCTGCTTGGCATGACTGCAGCTAACCCTCATGCACACACTCACACTCACATTAGGGCTGCACGAGTCTGGATTAAATAAGAATCATGATTTTCTAACTCAGAATCAAGATTACAGTTATCTCTCTCACCATTCAATTCAATTCAATTCAAACAACTTTATTTATCCCCGTAGGGCAATTCTGTTTTTAGCCTACCAGTCGTATCAACGAGACAAGACAACACATAATCAAGCATACAGAGAAACAGAGAAACACTGTCAGTAACCTCAAATTGCATAAATGGGCATCAAAAACAAAGCAACAAATACGCGTACACAGGCCACAATACTGACTAAGCAGCAACCAACGCTCAAGATAAAACATATTAAATAAATGATAGTAATACTAAGTAAATACTAAATAACTAATAATACAAAGGTCTGGAATGCCTGGCGCTTATTTAGTTGCCGCTGTTTACAGTATTTAAGAATCTGATGGCAGAGGGAATAAAAGAATTTGCATATCTGTTAGTTTTCCTTGGGGGGGCAAGGTAGCGTCGTCCTGAAGGCATTAGACAGAATTCCTGACTAAGAATTCTCAGTGCCTCTGTAATCTCCTGGTTCCTGGGAGATGTTTTCTGGTGTGCTGACGTAATGCGAAAGGCTCCGGTCAGTAATGTTAGTGCAGTCAGCTGGAAAGCCTGTTTTCATAGCATTGTTAGCTTCATCATTACCTAAAGTATCAGGTAGTCGTATCTATCTGTGTCATGCTGCGAAATAAAAAGCTCCAAACAAAAGAGAGTGAGCCCTATTATGGAACAAGAACCATGTTTTTTTTGTCAAAACTGGATACATATATGTCCTGTACTTCATCATCATCCTTGATTCTGACTTATCATAGCAAAGGCTTGCACTACCACAGTAATTCTTCATTAGATTGTTTTTTTACTGGGCGGCTGTGGCTCAGTGGCAAAGCGGTTGCCTGCCAATCGGAAGGTTGGTGGTTCGATCCACGGCGAGACACTGAACCCCGAGTTGCCCCTGATGCTTAACATCGGAGTGTAAATGTGTTTGTACGGCAGCCTCGGCCACAGTGTATGAATGTGTGTGAATGGTTCCTGTACTATGTAAAAGCACTTTGAGTAGTCATTAAGACTAGACAAGAGCTACATAAATACAGTCCATTTACTAGCAAGGCTACATCTCTTTAGCCTAATTTGGAAGATTGTATAGTCTTATTCTGCAGCCTGGTTTCCATCACAGTACAGTACCAAGGCTAAGTTTCTGAAACAAAGTAGGTTATGATTTAGAAGTAATTTATTACTTTGTAATATTACATTTGACATTTTAGTGACTAAACTGACTTGATTGGCTGTTGAAATGTATGCCAGCAGCACAAGGGAACAGGAGGACTCCGAGGTCACAAAATGACAGCAAAAATGTCAGCAAAAATGAAACTGCTCTCAGATCAGGACAGGACAGGTCTTTATAGACTGGGAACTGCCTCAGAATCTCTAAATCCAGTTTGCAGTCTATCTTGCATGCACACGGCAGGATTTTCCGAACGCTTCTTCTTCCCCCGAGGTAGAGTAGCAGAGCAGCGCTCAACCGTGCAAAGTGTCCAACACGCACAATGGCTTCATTGCGTGTGTTACAGCGAGAGGCAGAGAGAACAGATATGGTGAGAGGAAGAAATGAGGGAAAGAAAAAAAATCCAACAGCAAAAGCGACACCAGGGAGCAAGTGTCTTATTAGGTATTCATCGTCCGCCTTTTGCTGTCTTAATTTATATGAAAATCTATTCGGTTCGTCACTGTTCCAGGTTGTTGCTGCTCGCGCTGTGACTCAAACCAGAGTGGGATGTGAGGATGTAAATGTCTTTCTTCTCCATCTCATTTCTCTCTCTCTCCAGACTATAGGTTTAATGCATATTAAATACTTTACAGTCAGTGCTGTGATTCACTGTTATCACCGCTCAAATTTTCTTCCTGCTCTCCTTCTCTTTTTTATGGTTCTATTCGTTCTGCCACATTCAGACACTCAGCAGACCACAGAGAATGTATTGTTTTGGTTATTTATTGTAAAACCATCATTTACATAACGTTTAACCTTTGCGGCTCACTGGCAAGCGAGCAGATTCATGTAGCACACGTCTTTTGGATACATGACTGTGCTTGCTGCTGTGGGCTTTACACTACAAAAAAAAAAAAACTTTTGCTGTTTTGGAAATGCTCCTATAATGAAGACCACGTGGGGCCAAGTAGCATTGTTCCAGGATAGGATTACTGGTTGGTTTCTGGCTCTATGGGCATAGCAAGCACTGTGCTCTCGGGGGACTCGGAGGCAACAGGGTGCATACACAATGCAGAGTTTGCTCTGCGCCTCCTAACATGATAATCTGGCCATGTTCTGCATTCTTTTTTTTTTTTTTACCTTAATGTGTTGTGTTTGTCTTGTGATCAGCACACTTTGTGTGTCTGTGTAAATAGTCATTCAGGTTGCTTCAAAAATCAACCTATTGACTGTGTGTATTGTCTGTGAGTTTTTGCTTCAGAGGATCGATAAAGTGGCCGTGTGTTGCGTTAAGATTCCCTATTCTTCTGTGCATGTAGGATGACATGTAAGGTAGAGGCACGGGATGAGTGTGTGCATATGTCACGTCATCACTGTAGAGAATTGATGCATGCTGTTACATCCCTTATCTGAATGGGTCCTCGCGTCTTCTGCGTTTTCTTTCATCAAAGCACGTATGTTGACGTGTGTGTGCATGTGCACATGTGTGTGTATGTAGGCCATCTGTCCTTAACTAACCTTTACTTGCATATTTGTATTCATCACATACCCGGACCCGGTTGCTATATTGATAGTGTCAACATGAGCGTTTGCAATTCTCACACACACACACACACACACACACACACACACACACACACACACACACACACACACACACACACACACACACACACACACACACACACACACACACACACACACACACACACACACACACACCTGAGGGAGATAGGGAAGGGTTGAAGGAGAGGGAATCCAATCTCACCCAGAAGCTCAAGGCTTTGTAGGGACACATGGAGGCCCAGCGGTCGCTGAGCTAGCTGGCTGCCCTATTTCTTGAAGCTCTCCTCCTCTGTTACCTGATTTATCACACGGTCAGCCACCAGGGAAATGTTTTATATTAAAAGCTAAAAGAGCGTACCGAGGGCTGTGTCTCTTCCTAAAATCTGACGAGATGAGAGGCGGATGAGATGAGAGGGATGCTGATACCACAGCGACATGTCAGCATCGCACGGAGCTTGATGTTAGCCAGCTCTCCACATGTATAATAAATGGCATTTGAAGCATATAAGAAAGAGTCAAATTGGGAGGGATTGGATGTTGAGAATCTGAGGACTTCACACAGTTTACTGGCATTAATCCTTTCTGTTTTTAAATGAAATTATACAACTGTATTTCTGCTAATAATAATAATAATAATAATAATAATAATAATAATAATAATAATAATAATAGTAAATAAAGTAATTCAAATCATTTTAAATTGATTGTATTGTGATGCCTATTGAACTGTTAACACAAATTGTGTCTGTTTTAAGGGACTGATACTGGAAAAAGGGAGCTTTTATAATGCTTATGATTAAAATTATAGAAATATTGAATTTAGTTTAAAACAGGGTTTATATTAAAGCTTGAGCAGTAATGTTTTAATGTTGTTCTCAGCTTAAAAAGTGTGATTTGAACTTAAAGATATGGACTTTGACACTTTGTGCTGTTCTTAAAATTGCGACTTTGACGCTGTGCAACAGTGTAATAAATCATGGGGGATGAATGAGAGTTGTGCGAGGGCTGGAGGTGTAAATGCTGCTCCGTTATTGGTTTAGACTCCGCCACAGTCCACGATGTAGGTCTCTCTCTTTCTCTCCTTGACATTTTGCCAGTGTTTTGGCTGGGGCTCGTCTCCACTTAGCCGTCAGACAGATCGAGTTGTAAAGATGTCTGGACCATGGATGGGCGAGCACCCAACTGCACAAACTCATCACCACTCCTCGGACACCAACACAGGACCAACTAGGTGACACATGTATACGCACACACAACATACTGCTGGTCTGCCAACCAAAATGTACATACCAGTAGCTCATTTCCCTCCCAATAATCCACTGGTCCAGATGGATTATTGTATGTGATTACGACTCATGCTGCTTAAGGTTAGGGATTACACGGTGCATTCACGGGTATTGCAGAGTTTTCTAAGCAGTTCCTCTGCTGGGCTTGAAAGAGTAATGCAGCAGCAGACATGTGAGCTTGTTAATATGCTGATTTATTGTACACCTTTTAATATTTGTCCTTACTCTGCTAATAGTACATCATGGTACAAGTAGTTGCATCCGCAGTAATAGTTGCAAAAATGATTGCATTACGTAAGAAGCAGCAGCATTAGTAGGTTGGTTTTCACTTTAGTAGTGGCAGTAGCTGCTGTTGTAGTAGCAAATGCAAAAGCAGCAGTAGTATTACCATGGATGTATTATAAGAACTGGATACAGCGTTCGAGGCCGAGCCCCGTTCTTTGCTATGAGAGTTGCTCAGTGGCCATCATGAAGCCATCATGGAGCCAAAAATGACCTGGATGATCGGCACTACCTCGGCCCTGAGCAGCCCATAGAGGAGGCACACTAGAGACCTCTGCCGGCCGAGCAGGCTACTTCTGGTTCAGCGCTCCGCTAACTTCAATGGGGATTAAATTTCCAAATTTTATCGGACTGAACGGAACAAATTATGACAGCGAAACAAGTCATTTCAAGGCGGTTGTGATGCTCAAACAAAATGTATCCACTGATTTACAGACGTCTCTTTGCCATGTAAGTCCATGGGGAAAAGTATTTACACCCTGTTGCAATTCCAACGTTTTGGCCGCTACGTTCAATTTTCTTCAAAGCCTGGCGCACTTCCTGGGGGCCTGAGTGTCACTTACTGTAGTGGTGGTGGTGGTAGAATCAGCAGTAGTGGTGGTACTAGTAGGACTATACTACCTGCAGTAGTAAGATAGTACTCTACTGTCAACAGTCATTGTTTTTCAGGCAGCCATAGTAGTTATAGTGGTAGTGTTGTAGTAGCAACAGTAGAAGTAGTAGTAAAAGTGGTGGTAGTGGAAACACAAGTAGCAGAAGTAATAATCATCATGAGACTCATGAGCAGGTCTGTTAAAAGTCTAAACACAATGACAGTTAGTTTATCTCTACCGTAGCCTATACTACTGCACCCTCCTGTGTGTGTGTGTGTGTGTGTGTGTGTGTGTGTGTGTGTGTGTGTGTGTGTGTGTGTGAAAGAGAGTTGCTTCATGTGTGTTTGTGGGATCTCAAGGGTATTGGTGTAAATGAGACAAAAGGTTAATGGAAATTTCCATGGCATGGTGTGCGGGATCATGAGGACAAGAGCACACGCACACGCACACGCACACACACACACACACACAGATATGCCAGCATGGCATATAGCCGTGGCAACCAGGTGCCAGGGGAGGGCAAGCACAGGCTGGTGTGAACAAGCACTTTTACATTCAAACACACTCTGACAGCTATAGCTGCAGTTATCTAGCAGCATGGCCTATTACATTCAGTACAATTTTATTTGATATGCTTCAATGCTGTAGTACACATACACTTGCACAAACACACTGAGCACCTCTCCTCTTCCATTACTCTACTTTAAAAGCTATTTGTTGTTTTTAGATGTTGTCGCTTCCTCAGATGAAACGCACAATAATGCGTGTGCTCATTTGTGTGTGTGTGTGTGTGTGTGTGTGCTACAGCCAGGAGCATGTTTTATAAATAGTTTTCTAATAGTTTTTTAGACCTGTACTTGTCATTGTCACATCACACACATTTAACCTGTGTGTGGCGTCTGGTTCAATCATAATTACTATAAGATCTCCACGTGGTTCTAGATATTTGTAGCTCTCAATCACAGCTGGAACCACTAACCAGGATTTATTTCTCCTGCCTACAAAATAATAGAGATTATCAATTACAAGCCTGGTAGTAACTTAGCGACTGCCAACTATTGTAATAACTCATCAGATCTTAATAAATTGCCTCTCTGTCAGCGTCCACAATGCAATAACCCTGATATTGGGATATATTCTTCTGATAATGTGATAGAATTTCACTGATTTTTTGTTTTTCGAGTGCACATGTATTTATATTTATTGTCATGCACATGTTAGGATGCCTATCATTGTTTTTAAGGGAGCCTATTATAACATCTGGCCAGGGACTGCAGATGAAAACTAGCCTTTTGGCTAATTCTAGCATATTTACAGAAATGTTTATTAATATGCACTGTCCCTGACAAATAAAGATTAAATTCAATGATAAACGCATTAGGGTGGGGTTGGCTTGCAGGGAGGGGCTCAGGCACCTATGCAGGGTTTAGTGATGGAAAGTTTAGAGGTGTGTATGTGTTTGAGGAAGTGTGTGTGAGTCATGTGTGTGGGTTGAAAGCAAGCAGCAGGCTTCTACCTGCAAATATCGGGAGGGTGAGGGAGGTGGGTGAGGCCATTAATGGCCTTTGGGATGCATATACAAACACATTGGCACACACATATTTACTGCACACACACACAACCGCATGATGCATGCCGTGTGTATTCATGTTCCCGGTCAAACTAAAGCTTGTTTCTAACTGGTAACTTTCCACTGCAACTACTCCCTACGGCCTCCCTTTGCGTGTGATCTTCTTCATCCTTCCTCTTCTTCCGCCCTTTATCTCGTCATGATTTTCTCTCTCTCTCTCTCCCTCCCCCCCCCCCTCGCTCATTGACCTACTTCCCAAAGGCTGCTCAGGCTTGCGTGACCGTAGTGCTCAGTGCTGCGGTGATCTGGCATTCCACACACACTACACACGTGCTTAATGCTTACGTGTGCATATTTATAGAAGAGTGTACATCTGCTTCCTAGGTGCTTTGTAATGAAACCAAAGGCTCAGCTACAACACTGAGATACCTTTCTCTGATTTCTAACAGTTTTGCATGGGCAATACGGTTGCAATCAATAAGCATGTTGTTCTAATATTGATGCATATGATGCAAATTTTATGTAAAATTTTAAATGCAGTGAACTGTATTCCGAATCTGATTTTGTTACCTTTCTTAATAACAATTTTCTTGCAGTTATTCATTTAGACTGCTGGATTTTGTAGAGCATGAACAAAATATGATCTTATCATCACAATATGATATCACTGAAAGTTGCTAACCAATATATTAATAAATTACCAGACAGCCTGAGTGACAGTTTACTGTAATAATAACTAGTTTATATGACTTTGATTGCAATAGATAAGCCAGAACAATCAAACTACAATGCGCGATAGTCAGTTCCTCTTGGAATTTTTACAGCTTTTCTCTGATTATTGCAGTCATAAGATGCTTCATTGCTTTGGCTGATTTTGTCAACATGCATTTGTCAGCTTGCTGGTGTTTGTTTTTTGTTTGTGCATAATGTTCACAAATTGGGAACAAACCATTTCATGTGAGTCATAGTTGTCCAAATTCACCTGCACTCTGTTGATGTGAAGCTCAGTCAGATCAGATTAATCCAATTATTTGCATTAATTGCTGTAATCACACAGGTCTGTCCAGAGTCTTCCCCCACCCCCTGACCCAACTCACCACCAGATGGTGATCAGTTGACAGCTCCGCCCCTCTCTTCACCCGAGTGTCCAAAACATACGGCCTCAGATCAGATGAAACGATTATAAAATCGATCATTGACCTTCGGCCTAGGGTGCTCTGGTACCAAGTACACTTATGAGCATCCCTATGTTTGAACATGGTGTTTGTTATAGACAATCCATGACTAGCACAGAAGTCCAATAACAGACAACCACTCTGGTTTAGATCAGGGAGGCCGTTCCTCCCAATCACGCCTTTCCATGTATCTCCGTCATTGCCCACATGTGTGTTGAAGTCCCCCAGCAGAACTATGGAGTCCCCCTCCGGAGCTCCATACAGGACTCCATTCAAGGTCTCCAAAAAGGCCGAATACTCTGAACTCTTGTTTGGTGCATATGCACAAACAACAGTCAGAGTTTTCCCCCCAACAACCCGCAGGCGTAGGGAGGCGACCCTCTGGTCCACCGGGGTAAACTCGTTGCGGCGCTCAGCCGGGGACTTGTGAGTATCCCCACACCCGCCTGGCGCCTCACACCCTGGGCAACTCCGGAGAAGAAAAGAGTCCAACCCCTCTCCAGGAGTACGGTTCCAGAACCGAGACTATGCGTAGAAGTAAGCCCCACCAGATCCAACTGGTAGCGCTCCACCTCACGCACAAGTTCCGGCTCCTTCCCCCACAGCGAGGTGACATTCCATGTCCCCAGAGCCAGCCTCTGCTGCCCGGGTCTGGTCCGTCGAGGCCCCTGACCTTCACCGCCACCCGTGTGGCAGCGCATCCGACCCCAGCGGTTCCTCCCACAGGTGGTGGGCCCATGGGCTGGAGAGATAGGTGCCACGTAGCTTTTTCGGGCTGTGCCCGGCCGGGCTCCGTGGCAAACCCGGCCACCAGACGCTTGCTGACGAGCCCTCCCTCTGGGCCTGGCTCCAGACGGGGGCCCCGGGCTTCCTCCGGGCAGGGTCTCTCTATTCCTTCCTCGTTTTTTCATAGGGTTCTTTTGAACCATTCTTCGTCTGGCCCCTCACCTGAGACCACTTTGCCATGGGAGACCCTACCAGGAGCACAAAGCTCCAGACAACACAGCCCTCAGGTTCATAGGGACACCCAAACCTCTCCACCACGATAAGGTGATGGTTCCCGGAGAGGTCAGCTCCTGTCCGACAGACCTTCAACTCACACCTCCGGCGGAGCTTTTCGTGCATCCCTGTGGAGGCTGGGGGCATTGAACCTGAGTGGACAATGTTCAAAGTTTCCATTGCTGAAGCTGCGGCAGGGAGCTGTGGTCTTGGGGTCTTAGGTGCCTCAAGGGGCGGTAACCCTCGAACACCGTGGTGGACACCGGTGGTCAGGGAAGCCGTCCGATTGAAGAAGGAGTCTTTCCGGGATATGTTATCCCAGAGGACTCCGGAGGCAGTTGCAAGGTACCGAAGGGCCCGAAGGACTGCAGCCTCTGCCGTGAAAGTGGCAAAGCAGCGGGTGTGGGAGAAGTTCGGAGAGGACATGGAGAAGGACTTTCGGTCGGCACCGAGGCGCTTCTGGAGGGCCGTCCGCCACCTCAGAGGGGGGAGGCGGGGAACCATCCAGGCTGTGTACAGTAAGGATGGGACGTTGTTGACCTCAACTGAGGAGGTGGTAGGGCGGTGGAGGGAGCACTTTGAGGAGCTCCTAGGTCCAGCTGATGCGCCCTCTTTGTTGGAGGCAGAGCTGGAGGATGACGGGGGATTGTCGTCGATTTCCCTGGTGGAGGTCACTGAGGTGGTCAGGCAACTCCACAGTGGCAGAGCCCCAGGGATTGATGAGATCCGTCCAGAAATGCTGAGGGCTCTGGGTGTGGAGGGGCTGTCTTGGTTGACACGCCTACTCAACATTGCGTGGAAGTCTGGGACAGTGCCTAAGGAGTGGCAGACCGGGGTGGTGGTTCCCCTCTTCAAAAAGGGGGACCAGAGGGTGTGTACCAATTACAGGGGTATCACACTTCTCAGCCTCCCTGGTAAAGTCTACTCCAAGGTGCTGGAAAGGAGGGTTCGGCCGATAGTCGAACCTCAGGTTGAAGAGGAACAATGCGGATTCCGTCCGGGGCGTGGAACAACGGATCAGCTCTTTACTCTAGCAAGGATCCTGGAGGGAGCCTGGGAGTATGCCCATCCAGTCTACATGTGTTTTGTGGATCTGGAGAAGGCATATGACCGGGTCCCCCGGGAGACTTTGTGGGAGGTGCTGCGGGAGTATGGGGTGAGGGGGTCCCTTCTCAGGGCCATCCAATCTCTGTATGACCAAAGCGAGAGCTGTGTCCGGGTTCTCGGCAGTAAGTCAGACACGTTCCAGGTGAGGGTTGGCCTCCGCCAGGGCTGCGCTTTGTCACCAATCCTGTTCGTAGTATTTATGGACAGGATATCGAGGCGTAGTCGTGGTATGGAGGGGTTGCAGTTCGGTGGGCTGGGGATCTCATCGCTGCTCTTTGCAGATGATGTGGTCCTCATCATCGGGCATCATCGGCCTGTGACCTTCAGCACTCACTGGATCGGTTTGCAGCCGAGTGTGAAGCGGCTGGGATGAGGATCAGCACCTCTAAATCTGAGGCCATGGTTCTCAGCAGGAAACCGATGGAGTGCCTTCTCCAGGTAGGGAATGTGTCCTTACCCCAAGTGAAGGAGTTTAAGTACCTTGGGGTCTTGTTCGCGAGTGAGGGGACAATGGAGCTGGAGATTGTTCGGAGAATCGGCGCAGCGTGGGCGGTATTACATTCTGTTTATCGCACCGTTGTGACGAAAAGAGAGCTGAGCCAGAAGGCAAAGCTCTTGATCTACCGGTCAGTTTTCGTTCCTACCCTCACCTATGGTCATGAAGGTTGGGTCATGACCGAAAGAACGAGATCCAGGGTACAAGCGGCCGAAATGGGTTTCCTCAGGAGGGTGGCTGGCGTCTCCCTTAGAGATAGGGTGAGAAGCTCAGTCATCCGTGAGGAGCTCGGAGTAGAGCCGCTGCTCCTTCACGTCGAAAGGAGCCAGTTGAGGTGGTTCGGGCATCTGGTAAGGATGCCCCCTGGGCGCCTCCCTAGGGAGGTGTTCCAGGCACGTCCAGCTGGGAGGAGGCCTCGGGGAAGACCCAGGACTAGGTGGAGGGATTACATCTCCAACCTGGCATGGGAACGCCTCGGGATCCCCCAGTCAGAGCTGGTTAATGTGGCTCGGGAAAGGGAGGTTTGGGGTTCCCTGCTGGAGCTGCTCCCCCCGCGACCCGACCACGGATAAGCGGACGACGATGGATGGATGGATGGATGGCTGTAATCACACAAGTGAGACCTGTCTGTGGGGAGCATCGGGTTAATGAGGAAATGATTTCAGATCAACTCTTACTCATTATTATTGTGTCTCTCTCGCACTCACACCTTCAGTCTGTTTGTCTGCACTATCCTATCCCTAATCTGATTAAAAAACGAGTGGCGTCTTGTTGACTGCACTTGTAACATGTTGACACACCCATGCTGTATTGTGTAGTGTGCTTTTCTTTTTTTTTCTCTCATTCATTGTTTCCCTATTACACATCAAGGCGGGGATGGTGTTGACGGGGGAAATGTTACTACTGTGATGCAATATGGGTAAAAAGCCAAATTATTTCATGGTGAGTGTGTGAGTATGCTTTTGAACATGATTGTGCAGGGAGCTTTTATAGGCTATGTGTGCAGAGCGTAGTCAATAATGTCTTTACATGGGTAAATGTTTGTGTGCTTATGAGTGTGTGTGCATAGCATATACAGTATATATGTCTGTCTTCTCCTGCTGTTGGACACTGAATGTTAATGGAGCGTCTTGACAGCTGAACAGTTGAGTGTTTGAACGCTGCAGACTGGATCAGCTTGTCCTGGTTTGATTTTCACTCTACATAATAGAATTCTTCTACATGTGTTTTCTCAGCATTACTACCCAGGGTTCTTCTGGACATGGTTTACCCAAAACCTGTGTACTGTGGGTGCAAGCTGCTGGAGCAGAAATATGTTCTAACATAATAATAAAATAAATATAAGCAGCATAGATTTCCATTCGTACATGGGTTGAACAAGCCTCAGA
Source organism: Gymnocephalus cernua (assembly GCA_023631565.1). Taxonomy (NCBI): domain Eukaryota; kingdom Metazoa; phylum Chordata; class Actinopteri; order Perciformes; family Percidae; genus Gymnocephalus; species Gymnocephalus cernua. The sequence goes on from CM042435.1 coordinate 35,324,886, forward strand.
ATTAGCATTAACCCTGCAGTCACACATGCTACAAAAGAGAGCGACACGCACTCGTTTGACGGGCGCTCCTGGGCGTGCCTAGCCTACTCCTGGTTGCTTGGCAACAGTAGACAGAAATTCTCCGGTGCTACCTTCAAGCACGTCTTACACGTCACTTCAGAGGTATTGTCAAGTCACAAGAATGATGTTTTTGGATTTGAAAGTATTTATTTCTTGATAAAAGTAACAAAATGTATGAGATAAAATGCCAAACATATCAGATATTTACAGAGATACGACGTCCTGAAGCGTTTCTGCCATCTTGAATGATTTTCTTCGACTCGAGCAACCACTGACATACGTCACGCTGCCCTCACGCTGCCTTCACTCCGATTGGTCGTCACTTTGTCACATTGCTCAGCATTTGCATAAAATAGACTTCGCGTCTATTTCGGCCCCGCCTTGCTCGTGGCAGCGGCGAGCTCGTCGCTTGTCGCTGACAAACGGCCACTCCCATTGAAAATGGATGGCAGCCTGTCGCTTTGTCTCTGTCTCTTGTAGCCAAGGGGGCAGGCGTCTCTCCTCAGAGCGAAGCCACTCTTTTGCAGGAACGCCCTGTATTGTAGGAAGACTTGGCCTGTTGCGATAGTCAATAAATCAATTAATCGCATGATAAAAAAAATGAGCTTGATAATTGTTCCGGCTGTGATAATTTCCATTTGCATGCTTGTTTGTTTTTTTTTTCTCTCTCTCTCTCTCTCTCTCTCTCTCTCTCTCTCTCTCTCTCTCTCTCTCTCTCTCTCTCTCTCTCTCTCTACCAAATAGGCTGGATGACCACTCTCGGTTCCTTAGCGTAACGAGGAGTGAACCCTCTTGTCAGTCGCATGGCCTTTGTGTGGGGAGGTAGAGAGAGAGAGAGAGAGAGAGAACGCTAGTTGAGAGTTGGAGCAGGTTTCCCGCAGCACTTTACAGTTAAGTCACCGTCAAAAAAAAAAAAAGTATATGAGCGATATCCCCCATGAAAAACGGCTTTAATTAATCGGCGTCCAGTCAGTAATCAGCTGCATGTGTCCGACAACGCACAGAACATTACCCGGTACAAGCCTACAGCTGTCCGCGGACACGGAGTGCGGACAGTGTGTCCGAGCCTCGGACAGGTGAACTGAGACTCTGTTACCTGCTTGTCGGTCAACAGTTAATGATCGGTTATTTCATTTCATTGTGCTTTCTTTAGGAAGGCTGGCTGCCAAAAAAAATCACTTAGTAGCTAATTAATTAGCCTGAGGTAAACGATAGCTATCAGTAAACAGAAGTGACGTGGTGTGTGTGTGTGTGTGTGTGTGTGTGTGGTATATATAAGAAAGAGATCATGTATTAATTATATATTATTTAAATTTAATATTTAGTGTTTAATAAATAATTGTTAAATGTAGTACAGAGTCTGTAGTCTTATCGCACAAACACTGGAGGAATGCTGCAAACATCTGACAGCCAGTACGAGTTGCCATGGAGAACATACGTGTCACAAATGGTGATTCAGCAACTGTACAACAGCGTGAAAGATGACCTACTAAAGGAGATCAAAGACATATTGTGGATATTTAAAATGTCTTCCAGTTCTAGTGTTAAATATTCTTTAGAAATACAAGTTTATTGATCTTTGAAAAGGTGTACCTGCATTATTATGCCATTATCATTATATTAGATAAAAATGGTCTCAGAACGACAATATTATCGTTTATCGCACTAATTTCTGGGACAATTTATCATCCAGCAAAATGTGTTATCGTGACAGGCCTGAGGAAGATATTTGAGTGGGGTCAGTGAGTCAGTTAGTAAGTTACTAATTGGCCATGTAGTTGGTGGAAGTGTTAGTTGAAAGTATTTGTGTGTGTTCCTGTACAACAGAGACACTCCACTGCAGAAACCCACCTGGCGCATGTTTGTGTACGTGTTGTGTGCACCGTGTTCAAGCCCACCTACACACCTCTCTTTCCTGTCATCGCATACCTTTCAGTCTCTTTTATTACAAACACACACACACACACACACACACACACACACACACACACACACACACACACACACACACACACACACACACACACACACACACACACACACACCTCTTCTGTGTTTCTCTCTCATGCTTTTTGCTTTCCCCTCAGCTCTGCTCGGCTTTGTGCTTTTCTCAGCAGCGCCTGACCTCGTTTCAACTATCTCCCTCTTTTCACTTTTTCATTTATTCTCTCTCCCATTTGGTCTTTGGCAATGTCTCTCTCCCTATTTTCTCCCTTTCTCTCCATTTACTGTATTCATTCCTTTCACCCTTTTCTCCTTTTCTGATTCATTTGCATTCTCTCCGATGTCAGCATTGCTCTCTCTCTCTCTCTCTCTCTCTCTCTCTCTCTCTCTCTCTCTCTCTCTCCCCCCCTCACAGCATTTCACTTGAATATCGTTCTAGCAATAGTTTGGAGCTGTCTGGTTTGAGATAGCAGTTTAGAGGACACACACACACACACGCACACACACACACAGTGACATGTACAAGTTACCATAAGTGAGTGATGGATGTTTTGTCAATCAAATCTGGGATTTAGTTTGACAGCACACACTCGCATACACACTCACACACACCGACAGGATGAGGAGCACAAACAGGCCGATAGCCAATTGACACGGCATGAAATACAGAGCGCGAGAGAGAGAGTCTGGGAGTCTTCATGGTCTGATAGCTTATCGATTCCTCTGCAGGTGATTTCAGGAGGAAGACGATTGGGATTGGAAGACAGAAATTAGACAAAAGAGACAGACAGGTGAGGGGAGTGGGTGAGAGAGATAGTGAAGTAAAAATAGTCAGTATTTAGGCAGAGGAAAGCAGATGTTGAAATAGTCTACTTCTCTGATATATGATTTTGAAAAAGAGAATTAAAGACTGACCTTTGATCTCCCTGCTATCAGTTGCATGCAGTTTTTTATTGACTTTCTTGGAACTAAAGCATATTTAGCTGGTGCAAAAAAAAGTCTTTAAAGCTATAGTGCGTAGTTTCTGTCGCCCCCATGAGGAATTCTAAGTAATGACAACAACACTGTTGCCGCGTCCACATGATACAAGCCTTCTGTGATCGTGCACAGCCTCCACCCCTCCTCCACGTAGTTGCTAGTAGCCAAGGAGGACACAGAGGATTAAAAAAACATGATGGACTCTTCAGAAGAGGTCACTATCTTCACTCCAGTTTCTGCGTGCAGAAGTCGCCTGACGCCACAATCTTCTAAATACAGACATACTGAGAGATCCAGAGAGAGTTGTGTGGAGCTGATAGTCTTCATTAGCTTTGTAGCAACTCATTTGGCAACGGCTTGAATGAAACGGACGTTCATTAATATCAAAACATTACACACTAAAGCTTTAAGGTTTTCATAACACCGAAAATGACCAAAGTTTGAAGGACTGAAAGGAAGAATCTTTTGATTAGGGTTAAAAATTTCAGGGTAGTCCACGAGTGAAAACCAAGCTAATCAGTATGCCTTAGTAGCAACATTTCACCCTGTAGTGGACATCCAGGCTGAAAAGAACCCATTTATGGCCTTGGTTTCTAATGTAACTTTACCTAGGCTAATAAGTAAGTATCGAAAAGCCCTTCATCACCATTTTAGTGGGAAGCTGGGTGAAGAAAAGTCCTGGAAAGACTTACCTTCTACTCCAGAGCTAAGCAGGCTAATAAGCATGTGTTGGCTAGCACTGTATAGCTCTGCAGTAGCTTAGCATCGGAAAGCTCTATTTAATCATGTGGCACTAAGGCCTTTCTTAGACCGTTATGGCCTTAGTTGCTCCTGTCTTGCACACCAGACTTCATTAGCCTGATATTGTTCTTTAGTCATCTATTGAGTGAGCCAGCCTGACTAGCCTTGGTTGGAAAACACAGGTCACTGAGTACATCTTGGTTAGTGTGGCTCTGCAAATCAGTCTAAAGTGAAGTCCTGTTTAGCCTTGGATACTGCTTCATTTAAATTGAGTTAAATAAGTGCGACTTGGTTTGCCCATATTGGCCCTGCAGTATAAATCATGCTAGTTGGAAGGCCCTGTTTGGCCGAGTTTCGCCCTGCGTCAGAACACTGGGTGCTATGTGATACTGAGGTCAGAGCCAGGCCTGCCTTCTCTCTTTTGTGGCTTTTATGTGTGTTTGGGTAGTGTTACTGCCATATTGTCTGGTAATGTAGTGGACCGCCTACTAGGAAGACTGAATGATCACCCTGTGTGTGTGTGTGTGTGTGTGTGTGTGTGTGTGTGTGTGTGTGTGTGTGTGTCATTAGTCCTGTTGCCAGCAGCTGAATGAGGAGCTGAACACCTCGGAAACCAGCAGAGAAAAGCTTTCCAGAGTGTTCTGCGCTTCCTAACACACAAGTTGTGTTCTTGTATCATTGCCACCAGTGCAACAGGAAGACGAACTGCAAATACAGATTTTCAGTTGTCCTGGCAAAGCAACAGTTTATTGTTCTGCCCCACTACTTCACTTCAGGAGTTTGATTAAAAAAAATAAAGTGTGTTGGGGGTTGGAGGTGGTGCATCAAGGTTAAAGTGCAAACACAATCCTGTACCTCAAATCTTAAATCCTGAAGGGTAGCGAGTGGTGTTCATAGAAGAATATAATAGCATTTTGCGGTAAAATATTTTAGCTGCATTCTTTGAGAAAATACAACAATGTCTCTCAGTAGTACTGCAGTAATACTTCACTACTGTTGGTGGTGTTTCCTCTCGAATGTAAAGAAACGTCAAGACTGCTGAGATGACTAACGCTTGCATAAGAACATCCTACACACACACACGCACACACACGCACGCACGCACACACACACACACACACACACACACACACACACACAGCTTGTCAAACACCCACAAATTTGCAAATGTGCAGAGTGACAGTGTGTGCATCCATAATTCATCCCCCTTTCCTTTTCAAAGAATGTTTGTGTGTGTTCGAGAGAATCAGTTACAATATCGTTCCTGGTTGGAACAAGCCTGCTTTATGAAGTCAGATATCTGCCTGGTTTCCCTTTTGAACCTTGCGTACGCACAATTTTGAGGGCAAGGCACACATAATACTCAGTCCTGCCTTTGCTCGCAGACGTCACATTAGTGCATTTGTGTGTGTATAAAAGACAGGGGAACGGGGGTAGTATAGTGATGGAATGAGCTGGTGGCGTGAAGGTCGTTCTGCCACTATAAACATGGTCACACACACACACACACACACACACACACACACACACACACACACACACACACACACACACACACACACACACACACACACACACACACACACACACACACACACACACACACACACACACCGGTCTCACATCAGCTGTCTGTCTCACCCTGTGTGTTATTTACTGCAACATTTTCAGAGCTAACAGCTACCTGAGCTCTGTCCGAGTGTGTGTGTGTGTGTTTGTGTGTGTGTGTGTGTGTGTGTGTGTGTGTGTGTTTGAAGGCCAGTTCCAGCCTGCCAGGTGAAAGATTTGCTGCAGACATGGTGACAGCGAGGGACATTTACCAAAGCAGCTGCTACCTAAGAGAGGAGAGAAGAACAGATATAAGATATTTTCCTTTTTAGGCTCTTTGGATGTGTTATTCTAACATGAATATGACATGAATACTAATGCAAGTTCAATATATTTGGGGTTGCGACTCTATGTTGCAGTCACTGTCTATTTATAAAATTGCTGTGCTAGTATTGTTTATTGTAGTATGTCATATGATATTGTCAGAGAAATATTGAAATGACCAGATGCAGAAAGGTGTGTGTGTGTGTGTGTGTGTGTGTGTGTGGGCCAGTCAGGACATAATGGCAAAATAAAAGCGTGTGAGAGTGTGTGTTTTAGATGTAGAGAGGAAGCAGATCTTTTGATGGGACAGCTGGTAAGTTCAAAGCCCACACCTGATGATGATGATGAACACACACACACACACACACACACACACACACACACACACACACACACACACACACACACACACACACACACACACACACACGCACACACACACACGCACACTCTGGTTTTTGTACTTGGCACAGCTGCAGTCACACACACACACACACAGAGAGAGAGAGAGCTGCATTTAGAGATAAACCAGGATGTCAAAGATTGTAGTACAAAGTCTAAGTCTATGTAACTCTGTCTTTGTTTCTCTCTCTCTTTTCTACCTAATATGGCTCTGCTGCTGCATGAGTCTCTCCGTCATGTGCGTTGCAGTCCAGCAGGGAGAGGCCATACGTGCACACTGTTCACTGTCACACACACACTGTGATTCTAGGTACTCCCAGGGCATTGTGTTAAAATTGTTTGTTAAGTGTGTATGTGTGTGTGTGTGTGTGTGTGTGTGTGTGTGTGTGTGTGTGTGTACTTCTCCAGCAGTTTGTGTAGGCAAAATCTCTGTTGATTCATCGATACTACTGTTGATCTTTTGGTCTGTCTTTCCTGTTTTCTACTCATCTTCACTTTTCCTCTACTTGTTTTACTCCATCCGTGCTTCTCTCCTCTTCTCCCCTACTCCCCTCTTTCTTTTTCTCTTTTTCTCTCTTAGGCCCCATCATCATTTTTCTCCTCATCTATTTTTCCTCAAACCTTCTTGGTTCCTTGCCTCTCCTCCTTTCATTCCTCCTTTATCCTTTATTTGCTTGCCTTACCCCTTTTCATCTAATTTTTCCTCTCATTTTTCCTCTATGTTCTCATTTCAGCATTTCATTTCTTGTTTCTGTAGATTGTGTTCAGACTTTGTTTTTACTGGGAACCTTTCAAGCTTTCTCTTTTTTAGCGTGTGTGTTTGTGTGTATGCATTCAAGTGTGTATGTTGTCGTCTTTTGGAAGCAAATCTCATACATTTAACCATCTGTGAGATTAGTGAAATGGGTCTTTTCTGGCTGTTGCAGCTATAAAAGCGTCTGTAGACTCTGAAAATACTAAGGGAACTTCAGAAAGTGAGCCATTTTTGACAAAATGTTTGGTAAAAACAAATCCATTTCTGTCGTTGGTTCAGGACTTTGAGTCAGAGCTTTCAGAGCTTAACACATTTTTATACACTGTATGCAGCAATGTCTTCTGTGCATGAAAATATATTGTGTAAGTCAAAATTGGAGGTTATTTCAATGTTCAGTTCAGAAACTGTAGTGTGTTAGACTGGAACTTTGAGAGCAGTGCAACTGGTTGTACTGGACTAATTCTGGGTGTTAAGCCATTAAGCCCTGGTTATCGCCTCACATTTAGCTAAGCAGCCTAGTCTGCTAAAGTCTGGACCTCTGCAGGTGGAATGCAGTAATAGTGTTGGGCGGTCTGTGGCCAACGTGAGAAAGGGAAATACTGCTTCTGTTGAGTGGATCTTTCTTCCTTCCTTCTCCCTTAATGGTTGTCAAGTGGTGTATGGCATGAACTGTTTCTGTGGTGTATTCCTTGTTATGCTAATGCAAAGCTCAAACCTTTTAATTATTTCTTTCAGACATTGTCTTGCCATTACATACTGACATTTGAGACCAATTTCAGTGAAAAATGAAATAAAAAAAGGAAAACTTGTCAGAAAATAAAGTGAGGTGTGCATGATTATACAAATCAAAAGAGTTTTTTAAACACCTCTAATGGGAAGATAAAAGCAACTTTTAAAAAAATGTACAGTAATATAACAAGATGACATGCTTACAAGCTTTAAATAATAAAGTATAGAGGAGCCAAAGCTAGAGAAGTTAAAACAAATGTCTAAAAAGGGCAAAGACAGGAGAGAGTTAGATGGTGTATCAGGAGAGATGAGGAAGTGTCTCCAGTTTAATTGAAAACTGAGAGTTAAAGATGAAGAAACAGAGAGAAATTGACTACAGGAAGAGAGCAACCTCTACAGAGCGTAGGGAACAAACGGAAATGTTACTGAATGAAAGGAGAATATTAAGGGCACCCATAATATAAATTTGTCCTATAATCATATCTGTGTTGAACAAAACATTTCAGCTTTTCTAATATACTATACAGTGTACATGTATAATGCATAGACATGAAAGAACTGTAGTGTGTGTGTGTGTGTGTGTGTGTGTGTGTGTGTGTCTACATGTGAGCTGCGTCTGCGATGTGTCTCGCTGGTATTCCTCACTCCGCTCAAGGACGGAGTCACTCATTGCACCTGCCACCCTCCACTGCCTGTGTGTGTGTGTGTGTGTGTGTGTGTGTGTGTGTGTGTGTGTGTGTGTGTGTGTGTGTGTGTATGTGTGTGTGTGTGTGTGTGTGTGTGTGTGTGTGTGTGTGTGTGTGTGTGTGTGATTGATTGTGTGTTTGTTACCGACTGCCATGTGTGCGCATGGGTTTGCGTGTGCATTGGTGTCCTTGTATATTTGTGTGTGTGTGTGTGTGTGTGTGTGTGTGTGTGTGTGTGTGTGTGTGTGTGTGTGTGTGTGTGTGTGTGTGTGTGAAGCAGTGACAGGTTTCCGGTGCTGTGAGGTGACTAAGTGGGGCACTAAGGTGGGGGGTTCACAGATATACGAGCAGATCCTTCATTTGATACATGTTTTTTTTTTTTGTTGTTGGTGTGTGTGTGTGTGTGTGTGTGTGTGTGTGTGTGTGTGTGTGTGTGTGTGCGTATGTTGAAGACACACACCTCTCATCACGGTGGGAGGTCTGATACTTGATCATAGCAGCACCTGATATGTCACTTACTCTGTTAGAGCTTCACAGATTAATCAATTAGTTGTCAACTTTTAAAATAATCGCCAGCTATTTTGATAATCGATTAATCGGTTTATGTCATTTTTATGAAAAAAGAAAAACATCTCTGATTCCAGCTCCCTAAATGTGAATATTTTCTAGTTTCTTCACTCCTCTATGACAGTAAACTGAATATCTTTGAGGACGTCATCTTAGACTTTGGGAAACACTCATCCACCATTGTTTGACATTTATAAACCAAACAACTAATCAATGAATACGGAAAATAATCAACCGATGAATCCACAATGAAAATATTCAGTAGTTGCAGCCTTATTCTCTGCATGTACTGTGTGTGTGTGTGTGTGTGTGTGTGTGTGTGTGTGTGTGTGTGTGTGTGTGTGTGTGTGTGTGTGTGTTTCCAACATGCATGTGCTTCCATTGTGTCTCTGTATGTTTAGGGCAGCGTGTGCTCACTCTGGCCTGCAGGTTATCATGTTAAGCACAGAGGTGCTTAAAGCTCAGTCTAACATTAGCATGCATCATGTAGCCCTGCACGGTCACTGCACAGGTGTGACCTCCAGTCTCACATCCTGGTGTCTTCATGACAGAAGCCACCATATTGGAGGATCTGTAGTTGCTATGTGAACAGCTGGTTGTTGTGCTTGTAGATATAGTTGATCAGATATAGTTAGGTTTGGCTAATTTTGAATCAAAACTGATCATATTATCATTATGTTTTCAGTTGTTCTGTAACATGCATTGTATCAGAATTATTTTTTATAAAAGATGGTATTTTTGAAAATGACCAAAATGAATGAAAAGATGAGTCTAATATATCAAGATAAGATAAACTGTATTGTACCGTAGTAAATTTGTCTTGGGCAAGAAGCACTGACAACAGCTGCATACAAACACATGGATTAATTCTCAATCATACAGTTTGTCACAGATAGTACAGTACATGACAATATATAACAAGACAACAATGTACTTTAGGACAAGAAGAATAAATAAAGCTCATCCACTAGTTGAGAGGATGTTGCACAGGCCCTGATATTGACACATGTACTTTTTATTGTACTTTTTATTGAGTCCATGAAAGTTTTAGATTATAAGGAGCACAGATACTTAGTCCGGTTCATGTAAGGAAGCTAAGTGTGACTCATCACTAAATTAAGTTCCTCTTGATAGTAGTTTCCACTTTTTTATATATAGCCGAGAGACATGTATAACTGCTATTCTGGAACTTTATTATTCATCTTCTACGTACCTAACATTCACTTGTATCACCTATTGCACAGTCTAGCGCCCCTAGTGTTCACCTACAGCATTAACAGGACCCAACAAAGTTGCATCGAGAAGTTGATGCCAGTTGTAGTGTAATCCAATGTTGTCCAGTGCAGTCCAATGTAGGTTGTGTAATTCTTATAATAAAAAGTAGGCAATATCAAATGTTTCCTTAGGACTGTGGCCAGACAGTATTTCCAAAACCTTTTGCCTAGATTAAAATAATCTGACACCATTAACCTACTTTCTCAGCTGGAGCTCTTACAACAAACGTTTTTACACTTTTTTGTTTGTTTTCAGCTTTACAGTGTGTACCTCTTCTTTTTTATACTTGGCTTTAACTTTGTTGTCTGTCAGTTTGTCTCACTGCTGTTTTCCTGACAGGTCTCCCTTGAAAACAGTCCTTCTTGATCACACCGGGGCTAACCTTTTTGAAAGTATGGTTAACCAACAACACATCGTTAGCTTTGCCCCGACAAACATCTTTAGCAGGAGCTGCCAGTGTTCTTCTAAAATAACCATTGGACTGTCACAATCATCCCAATCGTCAACATCTGAGTGGAAGAAGTGCATTTAAAGTCACGAACCATGTGTTATTAGGGTCTGACTGACGTGCCCTTTAGCAAGGCGCTTACTGACCAACTGCCTCATACCTGCAGCAGTGCATGATGGTCGTGTTCCCACTGAGCTATTAAAGCTGGTATTTTTGTCCTGTAGCCATACATATCTGCATTTTAGTCATCTTGCCGGTTCCTAAAAAAGGTTAAAAGAGGTCAAAGATCAAGGCTCTGCATGTTCTGAATGTTCTGGTCGCTGTCCTGACCTTAGCAACTGGCTCAGCACTAAAAGCTACTGTTAGTAGATTTAACGTCTAGTCATGCTTTCGTTTTCCCTTTCCTTGTGTTTCTGCATGCATGTACTTGTGTAGGCACTCCTGTGTGTGTGTGTGTGTGTGTGTGTGTGTGTGTGTGTGTGTGTGTGTGTGTGTGTGTGTGTGTGTGTGTGTGTGTGTGTGCACGCGCGTTTCTGTCCACCTGGCTGTCCTGACAGTGATGGATAGGACGGACTATAGAGGGAGGGCTGCATCTGCTTTCACCCGCACACACACACACACACACACACACACACACACACACACACACACACACACACACACACACACACACACACACACACACACACACACTTGGATAAAACATGAAAGCACCCATGCAGGACATATTAATAGCTGTGTGCGCGTGACTAAAATACCCTGTTCTATTTCAGCGTGGGAGTACTCTGTGTGTCTAGAGGACGTGCCTAAAAAGCTTCTGTTACTTGCGTGCTTGTGAGGTCACTGTTTGTGTGCACATGCGTACGTGTTTGTGCACGGGAGGCCTGTGCCAGAGGACAAAGTGCTCACGTGATGAAAGCTGATCAAAGGTGCCTGAAGAAAAAGTGAAAGTGGTCAAATGTTGTTGTTTTTTTTTTCCCAACTGTCTCAAAGTTGTTTTACTTGTTCGCCAAACCCCTTCACCTTTAGACTCTGCAGTAAGTCATACTGAGCAACCTGGTGTGTAGTTTCTGCAGGAGAGGCCAGCATCTCTGATTGGCCAGTACATCAGCTAGGGGTGGGAATCTCTATAAGCACCTTATGATTGGTTTCCGATTCAGAGGGTTACAATGCGATTATCAAACGATTATCGATGCATCAAAAGTTTTCATTTCTATACATGATTTATTTTTTCTCACTGTGTGACTACTTGCTGCTTTTAAAACGTAGCATATGTGTAATAAGCTGTAATATCAGCCCGGGCTGCCTGGAGGCCACCACACAGGCTCCTTCTGGAGTTTTCACAATAAACTTTTTTTCGAGGCTGTTTTAGAGTCAGAGGGTGGTTTAAGGCTGACAGGATGCTTAAAGCCTCTCACATCGTAATGTTGTTGTTGATGTGAGGAACTGGATCTCATTCCGCTGCATTCTGCATTAGAGCAGCTGCTAATTGTCTGATTAAAATGGGCCTGGCTGAAATTGGAGGAGAAAATTGTTGTCATTTAGAGTTATAGCCCATTAAATTCTCTCTACATCTAGTTTACATTTTGTCCAGTCATTATGCAGTGCATTCCTTATGTAATTGAATTTGTTTAATGTTACCTTTAGGTGATGTTCAGCTGCCACAACTGGCATTAGTTTTTGCGTTCATTTCTGCACCACAGTGGGCTGTTACTGTGGGTTAGGTGTGACTATCCGGGCCAAGCACAGTGTTCTGAGCTCTGGGGAAGAGAAACACTTTATTAACTTTAGACCTCAGTAGAAAATAGAGCCTCAGTGAAAAAGGTTTCATATAAAGGCTGTAACGCACTTGATGTGCATTTGATTTAGACTCAAAATAGTTGCATGTTTAAAAATTGAACTTACTTGACTAAAACATCTTAGCATCTTGAGCTAAATCAGGTGCTTAAAACACATCAGTGGGACGTTGAGCAACACATTTGACAAGCCAAGCAACCTAATGTGTTCTGACTGATGTTTTCACACGTACAAATGTATAACTGCTGTACTGGCAGGAGCTCAGATATCATGGAATAAACCAAAACTAAAGCAATAAAATGCCCCCAAATAACACTAATGCATAAAATAAGTAATCTTTTGTTTCGATCTATCTGGACCAGATATCCATGAATAGCTCTGTTGAAGTGAGGGAACACTGATGCTAAAAATAAACGACAAGTGTGATGTTTCAAGCAAATACAAAGCAAAGTAAATCGGAGAGTAAAAAGATGAGCTTTTGCATGGTTTTAGACAGACGAGTGAAAGAAATTGAACTTTACAATGTTTAATATTATTGAGCGATGCAACCAACACAGTTTTTATTGTATCAACCCAATTAAAACAAATCTGTTTAATTACGCTGGATTTAATAGGAAGCTAAACAAATCAGCTTTACACATGTGTGACTCCAAATGGTGTTGACTGGCAAGTGTTTGGATAATCTAACGCTTGACATGACATGGGAGAATGGCAAACAACATGCCCATGCTAACCAGTTTGGTTGGTTTGTGTTGCTTTTTAATAAAAGAGCGATACATGATCCATCCAACTTTCCTTAAGCACTCTGTGTCTGTGAATGAAAATACATTTTTTGATTTGTTTCCCTCATTTTAATTTACGACCCTTGTGTGCAGCAGAATGACCATACCTGATGATAAAGAATTTAATTTAGACAAATTTCATCAAGCTGCTTGTGTATCAGTTACCTGATGTGAGCCATTCGTCTTTGATCCATCCTCACATTGTGATGCTGGCCAATAAGATTTTGCAGCTTGACATATTTAATTTTAGAAAATGATATTAATCAATAGACAGCGTACTGGCTGTCGGCAGCTTTAGTGTTGGTTTCAAGGTTTGGCCTTCAAACCCTCATATAGGTGGATCCCTGGTGTGGATAGCTAGCTGCTTCTTATGGATGTCAAGTCTATAAATAAAAGGGAGACGGAGAGAGGAGAGGTTGTACAGCTTCAAGCTGAATTCAATACATTTCTGACATGAGTTGTATGTTGTGAGGGGTAGATCTCTTTCTTCAGTCTGAGACTTTAACACTTCCAGGTACTGCATGCAGCACTACAGAGAGCAGAGGGAAGAGAGGAAGGAGTCACCGAGCCGACTTCGTACTATATTTATAGCTGCACTGTCTCCATGCTATTCTCTCATTTTGTACTGCATAGTAGCATATGCTGCATCCACCGTCACGTGTGTCCTTCATGCAGGGTGCTATGTGCCCTTCATGACTGCTGCATATCAGCAGATATGGACAGCAGAGGACGGAGAAGGAAGGGGGAGGGGGAAAAGGAGAGGAGGAGATGGGGTGACTCTGGGGTGACTCAGGGGACGGGGGACAGGGGAGGAAAGTAGAGCCAAGGGGAGAGGGGTGGGAAGGAGGTGAGAGGAGAGGGGTGTACTAGGAGGGAGAAAGGGGGAGCAAAGAGAAGAGAAGGAGGTGAAAGGCGACAGACAGTCTCTCCTGGAAGACATTGATAGTGTTGCTCACATGACAAGGGAAAGAAATAGTTTTGTAAGGACAGGCTCCTTTCTCACCTTCACATAGCTGGCCAATCATGGCACAGATGCCGGATTTGAAGAGAAATGAAAATCGGCCCAGAACGAGGGATAGTAGGGGAAGGTAAAACATGAGGGAGTGACGATGTCACATCAGGTAAAAATGATCAAAGAAAAGAGAGAGAACAAATGACAGGGAGTGAAGGAAGAGTAAGGAGGTGAAACAAGAGGAGTAAAGGAGAGAAAAGTAAAAGAGGGAGAAGAAAGGAAGGGAATTAGGAAATAGGAGAGAGAGGAGACAGAGCTGAGGTTAAATGAGAAGAGAAGGGGAGAAGGGTTGAGGGGAAAAGAGGAGAGGAAAAGAAGAGAAATTGGAGTAAATGGACACCTAATGAATGTACTTCTTCTTTGGAGAGAGCAGTTGTCATGAAAGGCTGCCTCAGTGCATTTGAATGCAAACTGAGCTTGCTTTTTGTCAGACAGTTGGCCTCAGAAACCACCTCTCCCTCCCTCCCTCCCTCTCTCTCTCTCTCTCTCTCTCTCTCTCTCTCTTTCCCTCTTTCACATGTTGAGTCCCAATGTGGTGGCCTGAGGCGTGATCATGTGTGTGTTGTACTTTGCATGTAGACCTATGAGTGTGTGCCTGTTTTTGTGTTCCGTGGGTCATTGGAGGAGGATGCGGCCTGCCAGTGTCATCCTTTTCGTCCTTCTTTGCCACTTTGGCTCCTGAAAAAGAGACAATTCACAGATTTGAATGAGAGTGGAGATAATTAATGTGTGTGTGTGTGTGTGTGTGTGTGTGTGTGTGTGTGTGTGTGTGTGTGTGTGTGTGTGTGTGTGTGTGTGTGTGTGTGTGTGTGTGTGTGTGTGTGTCAATCCTGCAATGTGGATAGTCTCCAAGGAGATGCAGGAGGCGAGAGAAGCAGCCAACATGTGTAGTAAACCCAAGAAATGTCACTGTGTATTTCACAAGTGTGTGTGTGTGTGTGTGTGTGTGTGTGTGTGTGTGTGTTTTGGCAGGGGTGTTAAAGTCTACCCGTTACCTGCTTTTTTGTTGCCTAGCAACTCTGTGTATGTGTCGAGGCATCAAGGCTGGAGCGATGCTTGATCACAGGTAGCCCAGGTGTGTTTGGGCGAGCAAGGTTTACCAACATGAGAAAGTGTGTGAGCGAGAGATTATGTTACAGCAGCAGCGTCAGGTCCTCTACTCCCTACTTTGTTTCATCAGAAGGATCAAGAAAAGGATGGCTAAATTAGGAAATGATCCATCCTTTTCTTGCTTCCTTCCCTCGTTGCCCCTTTCATCAATGAACACTGTTATCCATTCTTCCTTTTTCCTAGGTTGTTCCTTTGTTTCTTCCTTTTCCCCATCCTATTACTTTCATTTCCTTCCTTCCTTCCTTCCTCCCTTCCTTCCTCTCGTCCACTCTGTATTTAGACAGACTGGAGCTCAGTGCACAGAAGCTTTTGTGTGTCATTAGAATGGCAGTGGATTAGAGGTTTACTGTTGTGTACTTAACCTAAAGTGTATTTGGACTGTGAAGTTTAAATTGAACCATGCTGTGTCTTTAGGATTTCAAGTTTTGCTGATACAATCAATGACTTGTAGACTCTAGTCGTAGATTTAGTTTGATATGGTGAAAGTACATTTTTAATAGCTGTTAAGTGCTGCTGAGTCAACACTGAACTTCAGCGTTCAGCATGTTTACTTCCTTAAGTCACATCGAAGTTGTTCTGCTGTCATAAAATCAAGTTTTTACAATAAATCAGAAGGTTTTCATCGGTAGATACCCGGTCACTACTTTAACAGAAGCTTGTTAAAGGGATAGTTCAGATATTTTGAAGTGGAGAAGCAGACAGGAGTACAGACACGGCTCCTAAGCAGTGTAGTGCTGTGGACAGGGCCACACAGCTCGACGTATTTTAGACACCTAAATAAAGGCCTATCTAAAAAAAAAAAAAAAAATCAATATTGGTTCAAGTGTACGTTTATATTCTGAATATTTTCACTGCTCTACCTTTGGTGTTTTGAAGGGTTAGTTCAAGTTCACCAAAGATTACACATTACCAAAAGCTAACTGAGCGATCGAGGCAGCTGGAGAGCAGCAACTCTGCGAGGTAAAACTACTGTTTTTGTTCAAGGAGCCTGGTGGCTTTGAAAAGCGCGTACTGTAGATAGATATGGACTTCAGTTTCCCATCAGAAAGGGCTTTCTGCTCACACACAACACAATACAGAAGTGGCAGTTGGAATGATGCTACTACTGTTACTGCATTGTGTATGTAATCTCTTCTTAAGCTTTCTCCCACAGTGTTAAATTGCTCTTACCTCAGCATTGTACTAGGTGATAATGTTGCTAGAACCGTTTCAAGTATAGCTTTCTAAAGTAAAAAAACCAACGAGTGACTGCCAAATTGCCATGGTAACGCCGGTCCTGCTCAGGTTAATGAAATGTTGATTGCAATCCAAACTCCTATCATCATCATCATCATCATTAATAGTATTATTGTTGTTTGTTTGTTTGTTTGTTTGTACAAAGTTATTAAAATGTTTGATGAACAAATTTGAAAATTGAGGCCAGAAAGAACAGAGGAGAAAACTGGGTTGTGAGATGAACACAACATAAAGCAACCCATTTATATTTCAAACAAATACGATTTAAAGGTATTATCCATGTAAAACAAAAAAAATGAAAACATATACAGTATATAGATTTCCTCTGCTGCTTACAGTTTACCAGATTGTTTTGTATCCTGATAATGGAGCCAAATCAGTAATCAAACATTTAAAATGCCATAATTAAACTGTGTGTGTGTGTGTGTGTGTGTGTGTGTGTGTGTGTGTGTGCGTGTGTGTGTGTGTGGGGAGAAAGCTGAAGGATTGTGTTGGCACCCGGCCACCAGTGGGAATTACAGGTTATTTGTCAGAATAATGGTGTTAGGTGACTGGAGAAGTGTGTGAAGCGGCAGAGTTGAATGGCTTTGAGTTGTATTTTTGGATCTTTGTTAATTGTGTGTGTGTGTGTGTGTGTGTTTACATAACACTGCCAGAAAAAAAAAAAATTACACATTGTACGATTTTGTCGCTGTGGATCTCTGTTTATTTGACAGCATATTGCTCTGTAAACCGTCTCTTTGGAATTAAGTTCCTTCAAAGTTAGTTTTTTCCCATGCTGGGTTTATGGAGATATCCGGAACTAAAGGAACTTTCCTTGTTAACATAAATAAAGGCCTCATTTGCTTTACCTGTAAAAGAACATATATTTATTATGACAATAACAAATGCAGAACCTCCTCTGATAAGGTGATTTGCCCCCAGACCTCTTTCTTGCTGGTACAATCATAATTTGAAGGCAGTAGTGCAACAATAATCATGAAAAAGTTTGGATTTTTTGTTTTGGATTCATTGTTTTGTCAATAATGACTAGATACCCACTTACCATAATTTCAGAAGAATCTGTTGCCGAATGAAATCTTGTACTTTTATCCACTAAATGTTTGTAGTTTAGGGTTTTTGGAGGTTTAAGTCTCGTGCTGTCGTGCAGCTGAAGTTGGAGTGACAGGTTCTTCACTCGTTAGCAGTGCTATAGTGTACAGGCCTAATTCACCAGTCAGTCAGCCACAAATGGCTAATCTCAGATTTGCCGACGGTCATTTCTAAACCTCTATCCCTGTGTGTGTGTGTCTCCCCCCCCCCCCCCCCCCCACCACACACACACACACACACACACACACACTTTACAGACACTCCTACACCCTAAAAGCTTTTTCACCTCTTGTTTTGCTGCCGCTTAAAGCTACAAATCTCCTACCTCACCCAAACAAGGTCTCGCTTTAATCCTTTTGTATTGACTGGCAGATGTATTCTGGGATATTGAGGGGACACAGTGCACTGCACAGAGGTGACTTCTGTCAATAATTGCAACAGATGCAGTTTGCTCATAAGAATTATAAGTGTTATGTAAGTAGACTTTTTTTCTTTCTTCTTTTGCAACATGCCATGTTCTAATTTGCATTGACAATATTTTAGCAAAGTCGTCGAGCCAAATCTCTTTAATTTGTTTCAGTTGTAATAATTGAATGGTCGGAGGAAGTTGAACAGTACACTTTGTGTGTCGACACTTGACCTCCAAATATAAGGTGCTCATAATGTAGACAATCCAATAACACTAATGCTCTAATGATGTGATAACAATTTCTGAAATTGTTTAAACTCCTAACATTGGGTGTAAAACAAATGATTCCTTGGATAGATCGTAGCCCTGTGGTTTTAATAAAGATAAATCAGTTAGCCTTTTCTTGCCCTTGGCAGCCTTGTATTAGAAACCAGACTCACGTTAAGCTCCATTTAGCCACACTAGGATGTACAGCTAACCTTTGCGTTGCACTTAGAAGTTCTGTAGTCAAAATAAGGCTAAAGATTAGCGCTGTTTAGCCAGGGTAGTGGCCTTTAGCTGAAACCAGCTAGTTGGTAAGCCTGACACAACCACGCTACAGATTAGCCCGACATAGCTACAGCGTGAAGGGTGTTAAGTCTGTTAAAAAGAACATGAAGAACAAAATGTACCATATGAGTACGTTTTCTCACTCTGTTCAATCTGAGCTTGTATCAGCCAATCACTCTGCTCCCTGAGAACAATGTTGCCGGGGGAGAAGTTGCTTTAAAAAAGTTGCTGGTGTGCAGTTGCCTTGTGAGCAGATGGCCTAGCCGTCTGTCTCCACATTAGCAAGATACTGATGAGATGAGTCAGTTCTCACACACACACACACACACACACACACACACACACACACACACACACACACACACACACACACACACACACACACACACACACACACACACACACACACACACACACACACACACACACACACACACACACACACTTTCCTTGCCATTTGTATGTGTGTCTTTGTGTGTCTATGTATTCTTTCATGTTCATATATGAACTGTGTGTCTGCAGATGTTTCTGTGTGTGTGTGTGTGTGTGTGTGTGTGTGTGTGCGCGCGTGTGTGTTATTGATCGTCTCCTGTTCTGCTTCCTCTGAGACAGCACAGAACATCGCTGACACACACACACACACACACACACACACACACACACACACACACAGACACACAAAACAACAGTAATAAGAACGGCTAAAACACAAAAACTGCCGGGGAATGCAATTGCTTTTTCTGATAGAAAATCAAAGTATTTCTGATTGAAAACTATGTTTTTTGAACGCTGCATCAAAAACAATCAAACCTCTGGAGAGAAAAACATCAGTGTGTGTGTCTGTGTGTATATTTCTGAGGGTCTAGCCTTAAAAACACACACTTAATGGCAAGAAGGACTACCATATTCAACTCTACCGCCTGAGTGCCTATGAAAGACAATCCGCTGCTCTTTTGATGCATTTGGAAATGTGGATGAAAATAAATCCATGATGGATGAAAAGGCTGAATTTTGAGCCAGAGGAGCAAATCTAATATTCAACACCCAGTCTGAGAAGAGATGAGTACTTGATTCAAATTCCAGGGTGCACTCTGAGTGGAGGATTGTGTTTTTTGTGGTTCAAACCTTTGGTGTATTTTGTATTATCCTTTGTCATATCCCTTTTTCTTTTTTTTTCTTCTTTTCCTATCTATGGTGCCATGTTCAAGGTGCTGTAAACGTAAATAGAGTTGAGTTAAAATGTTACAAAGTAACACAGTGTATGCCGTAAGTAACCGTGGAAAAACACTAATAGTCTAATATTATAGCTGTTGGCTGCAACTGAATGTGAAGTCAAATTATGCCTAAAACGAATACAGAGGATTATTAACAGATATTTTTTAATGCATCCTCACCTAAAGTCTGGCGGTACAGACGTTCTTCCTGCTCAGCTCGCCTCCCATAAAAATAAATCTGAAAGATGTAAGTGTAGGAGAGTCAGGGGTGAGGTGTGTAGTTGCTGCTGACTGCCTGTAATGTTTTATAGTGCTGTTTGGCTGTGTTAGCGGGTCCAGACTCCGCTCACTGTGTGCTTTAAAAAAAACTATTGCAGTACCTTCGACTGCTGAGTCTTCACTGCAAAACTGATTATATCGCTCAGTACTGCTGCTAGGACTTTCTAAGCAGAGTTGTTGTTGTGTGTGTGTAGGAGAGGAATAAGCTGTCAGAATGAACAGGACAACTTTTTAAGGCTTGGCCATTAACCATCAGCCAAAATAACACGCAGATATGTAAGCAGAGGGCACACACACTGTGTTAAGAATTGCTTAACACTAGGGCTGGGCACTAGATATCACGATATTATTGACTAAATACCTCAATATCGATATTGTAATGTGGACATAATGTCTAAGTGGGGAAAAGGCAAATAATAGAAGAGCTGGAACAGTCTGGTCAGTTCAGAAAAGTACATCACTTTTAATGCAGCCTTTAAAATCAGGAAAAGACACTTATGTCATATTACGATATCCAAAATCTAAGACGATATCTAGTCTCATATCAAGATATTGATATAATATCGATATATTGCCCAGCCCTACTTAACACAAACAACTCAGTAGCAAAAACTCAGTGCAGAGTGAATTTGAGATGTGTGTAGGGCTCTGAGGCCTATTGTTTATTGCCTATTTATTAGAGGTAAATAAAATACCAGGGAGACATTGAGGTAGGCAGAGACACAAAGAGAGTAAGCCGATGGCCCTGATAAGTAAGAAAAAAGATTTAAAGCAACACAGTGTACAAAAGGCACATTTTGCATGTGTTGTTTTTTTAATGGCTGAAGAACAGCAATTATCAAACTGCAATTTAACTTCATTATCAGCTGGTGGCTCCTTGGTCTGGGAGACAGTCCAATTTGCTGACATTTAATTAAAAATATCAACAGCCTAAATGGCTGTTAAACTTCAAATTTTCACATTAACAAAAAGAAATGCTGCTGGGATCAGACTGCTGTGTCTTGGACCTTATGCCATGTCCACACGAAGACGTTAGGATGAAAACGCATCCGTCTTCCCTGGATTCGGTTCAAGAAAACTCACGTCCACATGAATCCATCTGTAAATGACTCAACACGCTACTTCATATGCCAGGCCTGTAGGCGCCGCTGTTATTGCTACAGAAATTAACGAAATGAAGAAGAAGAGCAGCCTTCAGACTTCCACTTCCTCATAACATGACTAGCTAGTTCTCTTAATACATCCATGGACTAGACTTTAATAACTTTCACCACTGCTCGTTATATAAAGAAAACTTGTCTTTGTTTACATTGTATAATGTGCTGTTGGATTGCTTTCTATTTTGCAATTCTGTCTGCTATCAGACATGATTGCAGCGCGCTAGCTAGCAGAGCTAACGCTAGCAGAGCTAACGCTAGCAGAGCTAACGCTAGCAGAGCTAACGCTAGCTCTGCTAGCTAACATCGGCAGTCAAACAAACATCAATGATCCGATGTCTTTTTGATAATCTAGCTACACGTTTTTCTCGCGGTAGCCTTTCTACAATAAGCCGTGCTAACAGTTACTATAATCCGTTCAAGGAGTTGATGAGCAGACAGATTAGCGAGCTAGTTGATAAGTTCTCTACTTCCACTTTATAAACAGCATTGCGTCCCTGCTAGAGCCGTCAGCTGGGTTGAAGGCAGTCAGCTGTGAGGCCGAGGTGTGTGGGGATGACATCATTGATACGCACGTATGCGGTTTCGCCGTCCAGACGAAGCCAAACGTGAGCCTTTTTTTTTTATTCAACCTGGGACCAGGTTTCAAAAAAGTGCGTTTACAGGCAGTGAGTTTACAGGATTCGTGTGGACAATCGGCACAAACGATGCAAAACAAGTGCGTTTGCATCCAATGTGGATGGCCTCTTAGAATGCCATGGCCATTTTTACTCTCACATTTCCATCAAATGAAGACAATGCCTGCACACTGTAATGGAACTAGAAGAAGCTATTGAGAATGCAAGAATAAGAAAAAAATCTATTTCATATCCAAAAGGTGATAAGGTCTTATGATGACTTATGTTTTTTCCCCCACAATTTTTACCTTTTTGGATGCAAACAATGTAATTTGATCTTTTGTGCATTGAAAGCGCCTCCTCTAGTTCTTTGGTGTTATCTTTCTTCTGTATAATGAGACTGTTTACCTTCGCTACATGCACGTGATACCACTTTTCATCAGCCTGGATTTAAGCGTGCAAAGCTTTCACTCTAGCATTGCAAAGAAAGATTCCCAGGGATTTTATCAGGTCTTATGTTCGAGAGGTTGCCAAATCATCCTTACCAAAGTATCAATTTCCGCTGCCATTCCTTTATAATCCCTGGATGAAGCTGTCTATTGGCGTTTTCCCATTACATGGTATCTGCTCGACTCGCCTTGACTCTACTCGCCTTTGTTGGTTTTCCATTATGAAAAAAAGTCCCTGGTACCTGCTAACAGGTACTTTATTTAGTACCACCTCCGTCGAGGTTCCAAGCGAGCTGAGCCGATACCAAAAGGTGACGTGAAAGCGACAGACGGGGGCGTCCTGAACAAACTCGCCATTTTTAAATAGTTTAGCCAGTTTTTTTTTTGCTGCCTCCGGCTTCATCTGAAACTAAATGTGTCTCCTGGAAACAACAACAACACACCTTCCACGTTCTGTGTGTGTGTGTCGCGTTAGGTCACGGCAGTTTCCTGCAGCGCCGCTATAAGATGACCAGCCACGCTCGCCTCAAGGATGAAGCGATATTAATGCTGCCATGGAAACAGGAGGACAGGGCAACACGGCCGAGTTGCGTTGAGCCGACCCGAGTAGAGCTGGTACTGGCAATGGAAAAACGCCATATGTGAGAAAACACACCGAGAGTTGGTGTCATGGCGGGGGGGGGTAATCAGGACGTGATAACTCTCTCTCTGATCTTAGTTAGGCTGGCTGTTAATGTTGGAGTGATTCACACTCAGATCACACCTTTGTTTTCATGTCGGGGGGTGTTTGCCGGGCGGCATGGGGTGTATTTTTTTGTGCGTAAAGGTTGAGAGTGAGGACACGGGCGGTTGAGACGAGGTAAAGGCCAGGTTAGCTGTTGCAGCAGAGACCCTTTAAAGATAATACTGCTATTTTTAAAGTAATCGTCAGTCTTTACTTTGTCTGCACAGTCAGCATAGTGACTGATTCATGAGAAGCTGTTTGTCGTCATTCGTTCAGAGGGAGAGAATAAAATAGATTTAAATAATTAATCTTCCTGCTGCCACAAACATGAAGCACATCTCATCCTGTTCACTGGCTATGTTTTTCCTGGAAAAGACCTACCTACCAGAGGAGCTTTTATGGACCGGATAGAGTCCCTGATGTGCATTGCAGAACATTTAAATGTATTAAACAAGTTGAGGATTATTGTCTTAACGGTATAGAAAAGTAGATTCTGGTTTATAATGTCTTTTAAAGGTGCAGCATCAGCTGTGTGGCCGCAGCTGTAATCGCTGCTGCGTGTCAGCGTGGGCGAGCGTGTGTGACAGCTGTGCTCGTTTTCACTGTAATACCATCTCTTCTGGGCCAAATGGTGTGTGTGTGTGTGTGTGTGTGTGTGTGTGTGTGTGTGTGTGTGTGTGCGTGTGTGTTTGTTTGTATGGGGAATGTGTTGGAAGCATTTGATACAAGTATAAGTGTAAGGTTGAAATGTGTGTCTTTGTAATGGATAAGTTTGTTTCAGTGGATTTTTGTGTCAATGTTTGTGTGTCTGATGGAAGTGTGTGTGTGTGTGTGTGTGTGTGTGCGTGTGTGTGTGTGTTTTGTGTTCAGCTGGACAGGTTTGTTTTTTTGCTCCAAGGCATGTCAGCTGATGGAATCGAACCTGTGACCTTTCTGGTACAAACAGGTGGCCTGCTGCCTCCAAATGACTGGAAGTCAATTGGGGATGAGCAGAGCTACCCTGAGGCCTATTTTTACACGTGTCTGTGTGTAAGTGTGTGTGTTTGTGTGTGAGAACAGACCACCGTCACAGCTATGCTAGCAGCCAGCGCTGTGTATGACTGTTTCTGTTGGAAATCGGCGTTTGCGTGTGAGTGCGCAGCTCGGGACAGCTGTTTCTCACCGTTTCCGTTCAACCCCAACACACACACACACACACACACACACACACATATAGACATTCTGTGTAAAGGTCAGAGCTCCACCCCTCCAGGCAACACTAGAGTTTCAAAACAAACGTACCCTGCCTTTCAAACCCCCAGCACTTCCCACTGCTTCACGCGGAGGGATCTTAGGGTACAATAACACCCCAACACTTCACACACACACACACACACACACACACACACACACACACACACACACACACACACACACACACACACACACACACACACACACACACACACACACACACACACACACACACCCCTTCAGGCTGGTTCTTTGATGGGGCCTGATTGAAATGACGTTGGATTTGACGAGTGTTGATCTTTGATCCTTTTCTGTGACCTTTGATCCAGAAGAGCTTCAGAGCCTCACCTCCTCCTCCACTTCCTTGTGTGTGTGTGTGTGTGTGTGTGTGTGTGTGTGTGTGTGTGTGTCCACTCAAGATGATGGGTGATTTTAGGAAGTGTCTCTCTCGTTGCATTGGAGCATTTCCCTGAGCAGAAATGAAGGGTGGAAAGAGGGATGACAGAGATGACGACTATGGCTGCAGAAGTAACTTCCATATTTAGACTCGGAGACAGAGGAGAGATCCCGTGAGAGGCCGATTAAGAAAAGATCATCCCTGGTCGTAAGGCTCTTATACAGAGTGCAGTTTTGGCCTGCCCCAGACTAAAGTTGACCAATCTTAAGAAAAAGCTGTGGTCCTAAACCGATTGTTTGCATAGCAGTGTGTAGGGTCCTTTAGTGAAGTGAAAGCAGAGTAATTGAAATGAGAGATCGATTAACACTACACAACAAAAAAGCCTCTTACCTTCTGTCTCTTTCCCTTGCTCCGTTTCCCTTTTGTCTCTCTCTCCTTCACTGGTATTGATGTTTTGAAACGAATACTTGTCAGATAGCTTGACTATGTACTGTGAACAGAGACATATACAAACACATGCTCTCTCTCTCTCTCTCTCTCTCTCTCTCTCTCTCTCTTGCATTAGCTGCATGTTAACCATGTTAACGACCCTCCTTTAGAAAGTTCAACGCCTACACATCCCATGAAATGGTCGATAGAAATTCCTGGAAAACTGTGCACCTTCAATGGTGACCTTAAGCCAAACTAGTGGACGTAACTATAAAGTCATCACAATTTCTTTTAATTATCTTGCCTTTTTTGCTTGTCATTCAACATATCTTTTCCTTGCTCTGTGTAACTAATAGCCAATCAGGTTATACTTAATGTTACTCTCATGTTATGTTCAAGCAACGTTTTTCTTTAGGAATTACATCATATTAATGAAGTAATAAAACTATTTTATGGGATGTTTTTAAGGAAAACATATCCCCTAAAATGTGTTCGTGGTTGTGTCGTTGCATCACAAAATCTCCAGCAGCTACAATTTGAGAGCAGAGTCAAAGACGAGCTGCCATTTTTCACATCAACATTTCTCATTTATACAGTGAGGACAACATCAGTCAGTTGTCTGGTCTACCAGCACTCCTGGTAGGCACCGAACACTGCATTAGATCCTAAGAGTTAGCCTCTTTTCAGTTGGAAAAGCTGTAATTTAGCCACTTGGATGGAGAACTAGCCAATCAAAATCAGCTTCTATTAGCTGATCGAAAGGGCGAAATTCACCTACTTTCAAACATTTTAAAAGACTTGGATATCAACAGGTTTGTGGATATGCGCAAATATTGCTACGCCGACATCTGAACATAGTCACAATGTCAAGACAGAGTGGTGCCCAAAGAAGACTTGACTCTTTTAGTTATGTAACAGCTGGCTAGCTCTTCCTAAAGTTTGGAAACACTCTGACTATGTTAAAGGCAACTCATGCCAACCTTTGTTCTGTAGCAGACCAGTTTTTTTAGATTGATAAATGGGATGTTCTTGCCTTTCAGGCAGCTATTAGTTTCCATGTATTTCAGCACAGAATAAAAATCCACTTTCAGAGACTTTCAAATTGCTTGAAAAAGGCAATCCATCACAATGAGCAACATGCCCTCTTTTATTTTTGTCACAGTTATTGTTGTGTGGTGATGAAGTCTAAAGCAGTGACTGCTCTGAAACTTTCCTTTAGTTGCGTTCAGGTGCTTTTAGGAAAGTGGGAAATATATGAACATAAAAACTAGCGTGGCAGTCTCGAATGGTTTATTTCTCTGTCTCTTTCACTTCTCCCTCTTTTGCTCTCATCTTCCCTTTTCCCTCCATCTTTTTTCCATCTCTCCCTCTTTCTGACTCAGTGTTTTCCTCTCCTGACGTTCCCTCTCCATGCAGCATTAAGGAGTCGTGACTGGACGGACGGATGGATGCAGGGACTCGTGGATGGAGGGATGGAAGGGGGAGGATAGGGGAGGGAAACAGGTGTGTCGTGATGCTCGGCTTCACCTCTCTGCTCTGCAGCGCCTGGAGGAGAAGGAGGGATGGAGAGGAGGAGTAAAGAGGGAGAGATGGTATGAAGCAAGTGCAGGGGGATAAAGAGCATGGGAAAGGTGGAAAAGAGGAGTGAGGAGAATTCAATGGAAGAAAGCACATTAAAAAGATAGAAGAAGGGATGAGGAAAAGGGAGGGGACGAAGAAAAGAAGTGACGGGGAGATGAGAGGAAAAGGGTGAATTTGCAGACACACTGCGCGCTGCATGAGAATGAGACAGACACACACACACACACACACACACACACGGTCGTGATGCATCTGCTAGATGAGCCATTAGATCAGGTGACTGAGGTCTGGTCCATTATCCTTTTACCTGCTTCTCCTCTTCCCTCCATCTCTACATCCTTTAATTTTATCACCTCCATCTCTTCCTTTTCTCTTTATATCATTGCTCTTTCTCTCTTTTTTTACCTGTCTTCTTCCTCACTTCTTTCCTCAATTCCTGTCATTATATCCCTCTCATCTTACTCCCCTTCTTTTACACATCCTTTGATCATTCCGTGCCTCCTCTGTTTTTCATCTCCTTTTTCACCCTTTCTCTCTTTCCTTCTTCTATCTTTACCTACCTCCTACTTTCTGTCATTGTTTCTTCCCCATCTCA
>CM042435.1:35354503-35419503 GCA_023631565.1 Gymnocephalus cernua
CTTCCTTCCTTTTTATACTATTCAAAAAGTCAAGAAAAGTGTCAAACATTTAAATTAAAAATAATTTAAATTAGAGACTGTCTGATCAAAGAAGATTTCGAACATGACCTGACATTAAATGATAGCTAGAATTCGTCCGTTTTTTTAATTTAGTGAAGGTATAGAGGTTCAACTGTAATGGCAGGGAGACAAAAATAAAGGAGACATAAGGTCTATAGATGGCCAAATGTCAGCTCATTAGCGTACTACAAGGCTTTGCTCATTGCCCTTCTCTTCTTTTGCTTCCTCTGTAGGAACCCCACCTCTCTGCCTCGGATATTTCACTGTCAGATTTCAGCAGTGGTGTCTGGGATGTGGTGCTGTAAAGGAACACACCTGTCATGTTTTATCACCTTTCCCAGGATTTTAGTCCATCCACCATAAAAAGCTTCCCTTGTGGGAGCTTGCGTACATTCAGGTCGTTCCACACACGGAGGCATTATCTAATTTGACTCTTTATAATTGATTAAGGTCCGCTGCCACCGGTGACTCAGTGATATTGTATTACGGTGCCGCAGGATCGTATTTCCCCACAGCGTCCTTGGCTTGCGCTGTCCTCCTCCTCTCTTTCTCTGTGGTTGTACAGCTTTAGCTGTCCTTTCATCAGAATAAGCAGAAGGCGTTTGTGTTGCTGCAGCATCATCCTTTTATTTTGCAGACGGCGTAGTCAGGAAGCAGGAAGGACGACACAACATCAGCAGACAGCAGGCTGGTCCAGGGTCAGGGCAGCGGAGCTGATGAGACGAGAATCCAAAGTAGGCCATGTTTGGGCCAGAAACTAGACTGTATGTTTATAGACTAGTTCTAAAATGTCATTTTTTTAGTTTAATTTAATTTTAATTGAACCACCAAAATACAACTGCAAAATAATTTGCTGATCGAATTGCTGTTAAAATACATACCCGAGTGAATTTCATATGTTTGAACAAATTACGTTTAACAAATACTACAAGTCTCACTTAATTAAATGTGATTGGCTGAGAACGGGGTCAAAACTGGGCATCCGAGGATTTTAAATGACGTTGAGGTAATCTGATTGGCCGAGCTGTCGCTGCTGAATTAAGGTCAGGGAAAGGTGTGTGTGTGTGTCTGTGTGTGTCTGTGTGTGTGCGTGCGTGCGTGAAACCACACAGTACCCAGAGAAAATGTGCACATAGGTAACGAACACACAACCTTTATACTCTGTGCTACTAAATGAGTATCCTGCTCCACTACACACACACACACACACACACACACACACACACACACACACACACACACACACACACACACACACACACACACACACACCATTAACCTCCCTGCTGACCTTTGACCTGATCCCTGTGATAAAGTACACTGATTTTTTTCAGTTCCTTGAGAGGAGGATGGACAGAAAAGGAAAAGACGAAGGTGAAGAGGAGGAGGGTTTTAACAGATATGGATCATTAGAGAACGGTCACTTACTTAGATTACAGGAAGTCTGGATCACTTACAGATTACAGAAATTCACAATTAGCCAACATGTATTGCCAATAACCTCAAATCTGACAATTTTCATGCAAAAGAATCCGTCGTTTAGGATGTTTTCATGGTATAATGAGTGTCATGCCTCAGTGTCCACGGCATGTGACAGGAAGCAGAGGAGGACAGGGAGAAGATGGAGGGAGGAGGAAAATGAGAAGCGAGACGTGTCACGGGTTGATGGGTAGTCCTGTTCCTGTGGCCTCCTAATGAGTTCCTTAGTGAGAGTTATTGGGGAGGTTTGACCTTGATGCCTCATGTGCAGAAACGAGCATGTATGCTGTTAATCCATAGGACTCACATGCATTAATGCAAGCCAACAAACAGAAGATGGAGCCTTACATGGTGATCTTTACTGCTGGAACAAGGAAGAGGAGGGAGACATGGTAGGACGGTAGGGGAGGAGGGCAAGGTTAACAGTATAGCAAGGTAAGATGGATAAAAAAAATGAGTGGATGGAAGATCAGAGGGAAAGCAGGAAGAAAGGAAAGGTAAATCAATGGAAAGTAAGGAGGTACTGTAGAAAGCAGTGATAAAAGAATCCACAAACTAATAAAGGAAGAAGGAAAGGATGGGTAAGACAAAGAAGAGGATAGAAGAGGGAAAGGTGGATCACAGAAACTGATGGTTGATGCGTTGAAACTAAAGCTTCAGTTGAGTGGGTCGTTTTGGACAGTTAGCCGATCAAATCTGCTGGTTTGCTTGGATCAGCATACGCCGTTAATTGCTAACGAAGCTATTGAGAATGCCATCAGACACACTGATCTCACAGTGATGGATTCAGTCCTGAAACAGCTTCAGGCACTGCACCCTGAAAAATCAAGACTCCCTTAAGCTTCTTTATGGTTCTTATGGTGCGTTCAAGTTGAACTCCGAAGTCGGAAATTGGAACTGGAGCCTACCCTGAAGTCGGATTTCCGACTGGGGAAAATCAGAGAACCTCACAGTACCCCAACCTCAAAATCCAAGATGGCTTCTCCGTGCATCAACAGTAGTGAAAGCTGAAGTAATACACAGTTTACAATTAGCTCTTCTGTCTTGTCTCACTAAATCAGTCGTACACACAGTGCTGTCCAACTTTCAGCTTCTGAGGTAAATGGAACGCGCTATTACATTTTTAAAAAATTGGCCAGTCAGAATGAGAGATGTTTTGACAACTCTGGTTTGTTACAGCACCATGAATGGTAGATACTGTAGATATCATAGAAGTGTCTCCCAACCTGTTTACCACTGTGCTATTCCTACATCTGAGAAAACACACATTATAAATAGAGACGAAGATGTCCACACAGAGAGGACTGTAATGGATTGATAAGTGTGTGCAGGGGTTTTGGTGCAGCTGAAGGCCGAGTCTGAGTGCTGTGGAATTAGATACTGGGACGGCTGGACACCTGAGACTGGAACATCATAGACGCTGAGGGTTAAAGCCTGTTCAGTGGCAATTCAATCAACCTCTGTTCACTCACAGGGAATATGGAAAGTGGTGACCAGTGCTTAAAGAGATTGCAAGTCGACATGTTGGAGGAGTGACGACAAAGGACACAGAGGACATGTTGATGTAGAATAGATGATACAACTGCCTGCACTCCAGTTAAGAAAGGAAAGGGATACATTGGAACCAAATATTGATTGTTAAACCGTCAATTTAGGTACGATTATTAGTAGTTAAAGGTGCACTATGAGTTCCTGCATGGTTTCAGCGTGATTTCATTTTTGTCTCAAATGGTAGGCATCTCTCCTTGATCCGCTAGCTGCCTGCTGGGGGTTAGTGACAGTTAGTCAGTTATTCATGACATTTACGGAAACATGGGGGGAGGGGCGAGCTTGCTCTGTTTTGTTTGGTATTTACTTGTAACGTCACCAGAAGTGACGTCATGCAGGAACTCATAGTGCACCTTCAATGAAACCGATATTTGGACCCGATATGCATTTACAGTGAAAATGAAAATCTTCAAGTCGAAATTGAGATTTCGTAATGTTACAAACTCCAACACAAAACTTTGTTTAAACGCTTTAAGCAATTATTGAATAAATAGGAAACGTTCAACATAATCCACAGTAACAGAGAGTCAGGTAGTGGTGGTGGGGGGGGGCATTAAGTCAGACTCAGTGGTGAGTGTAGCCGAGCCGCACTTTTTAAGTAATTAACTTTATCGGTTATCAGGCGAATAAAACGTTGATACAGATAATCTTCAAACTGCCAAAGAAACGGGCTGATAATTGGTCTACCCCTAGTCAAAACAATCCAGTTGAATTTATAGTCTTTTTTTTGCGTTATCATCACCTTTCCCCTCTGTCTGTTCACCTATTTATCACCTTTAACTTTTTTCAGTTATAAATTTGACACCAACCAACTCCTGCAGCTCAACTGAAAGTGAAACGATTAAATCCTCTTAAACTCTGAGCGTCTCTGTCGACACTCTCAGCTTCCAGAGTCCCTATTTCCTTTTTGCCATTCAACACCCCAAAGGTATTTTCCTTTTTTCTTTCTTTCTTTCTTTCTTTCTTTCCATTGTGTTCCCACATGAAGCATCACCCTGAATGAACCTGGCTGGCAGGGCCTCCGCGCCGTCTCACCGCTCTTATGTGTGAGCTCTGAATCGGCTTTCCCCCTCCGATCCCATTACCCGGCAGACCCGCCACCTGCAGAGTCAAGACGGCAGCTCTCTGCTCCTTTTAGCCTACTGTTCTGTCTTGTCTTCATCCCTCCGTCATCATCCTCTGCCACTCTGTCACTCACAGTTTTTCTTCACGTCTTCCAGGTTAGGAGTGTTCCCAGTTTTGACTCTGATGCAGCTGTCGGCCCAGGTTTGGCTCCAGAAGGGTACTATTGTTAAACCTTTACAGCTTTTTTTTAATGCTTGATAATGATGCCACTATACTGAGTTTGTTTAGTTCAAAAACATTTTCCCTTTTAATAGGCATAAAGATTAGAAGGTTTGTATACATATAAACATATTAAGCATTTAAAAAAAAGGTTGTGTATTGACCAGAATCAAATTTTTTTTTTTTTACTTTGTACAAGTAACATCTTAAATCTCCATATACATCGCAAACATATTTAGAAATTTCCTTAGATGTTTATTCTTCAATCAATAAGAACATTCAGAAAATACATTATACCGCTTTAAATTGGAAACAAAAAACATAATAATGACTAGGGAAAGCTTTACAGCTAAACAAGGATACAGATGGATAACTCAAGTTTGAAAGTTTGAATTTAAGCAAAGGCAATGGATATGAATGAGTAACTCCTGTGTAGTACTTTCTCAGGTCGCTGAACTCTCGCCAAATTACTGTACTTTCTCTCCACATTAACGCTCCATTTGTGCTCCCGGCTCAGCATCTGTCACCCTCCCACCCCTCTCGCATTTCACTGAGCTGCTGCGCTGCCCTTCGCTCGCTCCTGATAGGCTGTGGCTTTATCCATCGACTAGTGGGAACAGTCCGATTTAGCCTTGACTGCTAATCTGACAACAATTAAGCAGGGTGCTTAGTGATGAGGTTAGGATGGCGTGGGCGTGGCCGTGGGCGTGGCCCTGCCTACTGCTCCGAGATTATAGGCAGGAAGTACAGCTACAGTGCTGCCACATTATGCATCTAACACATTTATCGATCTGTAGATGCATCAAGAGATGAGACAAGCAAACACACCTTAACCACATGCTGCAGAGCTATACGCTGCAGTTTAATCAGCCTGTTGAATCGAGCAAAGTCTGTTTGGCTTAATGTGTGTATTTCCATCCCTCCGTCATTAGCTTCTTACAGGACAGGCGAGGGGTCACCTGCAATTGCCACGTCCAGATTTATCCTCTGTGCCTTGACCGCTCTTCGTAGCTGAGGGTTGGAGGGGTGGTGGAGGATGGAGGGAGGGAGGGATAGAGGCAGATTAGGTTGCAGAGTGAGGTTGGCTAGAGGTGAGATCAGTGTAACGGATCTCCCAGCAGGAAGGAAGAGACGTAGACGGACTGGATTCCAGAGCGTTAGTGACCCAAAGAAACCTTGAATTAACCGAAGCAAGTGACTCGGTGGGAGACCACACTTGATTTTTAATGTTGTGCTATTGCTGTGAATGTAATGTGGATGATTGTCAACACATTACCAGTGATGCAACGCATTTCCGGTATTGAGGTTTACTGCTCCAAGGCAGGCAGCAGCTTTAATTTGTGAGGTGTTTTTCGGGAGTCATTAGTGATATTTATGAGGGTCATTATGAAAGCGAGAGCATTAGTACGATGTCCGTTCGTCTTCTGGGAAGCTTTTTGGCGTCCAAGGTAATATTAAAAAGGTAAAGACTGAAGCACTGAAACAAAACAGAGAATGTTACAGCTCTTCACTGAGGTTTTGCTAAATATAAGGTGCTATTTTGCTGTAAAATCAAATCCAGAGCATACATATAAAAGCAAACATATCCTTATTCTGGCTGACTCACTTTGGTTTGGTTAAATCAGAGAGGTGAGGAGAACAGAAAGTGGACAGAAATGTCGGATCAAAAGCGAAAATCAAAACTTATTCCGTCTTAATATCAAAACTTTAAATGAAACTATTAAAAAGAGCACTCAGTGGATTTAGACTCAATCTGGAACTTCTGCACGTCCAACACTTTCTTATTGCCCAACCGTGTTGTTGGACAAGCCTCTGAGGGTTTCACCTTTTAAAGCCAGCGGTAGATCGTGCCACAGAAACAAGAGAGAGGGAGAATGAGCATTTGATTGAACTCCTGAGTGTTTTTGAGTCGAGACTGGAAGCGGCATCAGCAGCACTCAATAACACTTGTTGTATTGACTGAAGGCCAGAAATCATTTGGAGAGTGTATGTGTGTTTTTGTGTGATTGAGTGAGATAAGAAGGAAGTGAAAACAGCATTTGTGTGTCTGAGACAAGAAGGAAGAGCGCCTTTAATGATGTGTGACTGTGTGTGTGTGTTATAGATTGAGAGAAGAACAAAGAAAATGGTATGTAGAAATGTGTGTTTTTGTCACTGAGTCAATATGCGAGAGATTGACGTCCCTACCTCTTACCCTTTAGTACCCGTCTCGTTTCATCCGCTCAGCTCTCCTGTTGTCTGATTTCCAACACTGCAAGCAGCTGATAGTAATGAGGTCAGAGGTCATGGTGACATTGCAATATTCAATATCAAGAGCGAACTTTGACAGAAATGTTCCATAAATGCTTAATTGGATTAAGTCTAATCCCTCCCATTTAATAAGAGCAGTTACATTCTTGCACAGATTCAGATTAGTAATGCTGCACCTTGGATTAACTATTATTGCAGTTATAGCGTACATGAAGGAATGAAGGAACATTAAGGCCCTCTACACACCATCAGTGGCAGAGTGAGTACTAAATGTTATTTGTTATGAGGTTTTGAGCATGTGGCATGTTCACACTGAAAATTTGAAGAAGATGCTCACAGCTGGAAAGGCTTCAAATGAATTGTTGAGGGTGAGAATTCTCCAGAAAGAAAAAAAAAGAAGTATTAAAAGAAATATTAAGAAGTCACAGTTTGGTTTCCGATGACATACATCACATGCAATGTGTGATTTCCTGATGACGTTGAACCTCATGGCAGCACTACCTTGACTTGACGCTTTGTCACTGTGCTCAAAGTTCAATCAGCTTCTACTTTAATATAGATAGCATGCAGAAACAAGCCGAGAATGCATATCTTGGAAGTGCAGACTCTAATATTTTGGTACCACATTCAAGGTGGGATACTTAGTAGATGCAGAGCTGTTATTTTAGGTCATCTATGATTTGATCATTACATACAAACATTCATCAAACAGCTGTTTAAAGTGCTGACCCATGGTCGCACGCACGTGCACGCACGCACACACACACACACACACACACACACACACACACACACACACACACACACACACACACACACACATGTTTGTTTCTCTATCTCTGTGGGGACCCATCATTGACATAATGCATTCCCTAGCCCCTTACCCTAACCTTAACCATCACAACTAAATGCCTAACCTTAACCCTCACCCTAACCATAACCTAATTCTAACCCTAACCCTAAAACCAAGTCTTAACCCTCAAACAGCCTTTTACACAAGGCTGTGCAAACCCCACAAGAATACAGGATTCTCCTGTATACTTGGACCCCATGAATATAGTAAAACAAGCACACACACACACACACACACACACACACACACACACACACACACACACACACACACACACACACACACACACACACACACACACACACACACACACACACACACCTACATTCCTACACCCAGCAGCAGTTGTGATGGGAACAGCCAGTACATGACGACACTCTGGTTTTTTAGCAGCGTCCCACTTCCCTCTCAATTGGCCTCATTTGTGCTCATCACAGCACATTCACAAATACACACCAAACACTCACAGACACGCACATCCCATCCCTGTGTGCTTGTGTGTGTGTGTGTGTGTGTGTGTGTGTGTGTGTGTGTTGTGGGGTCATCTGTGTCTGGCAGCGGCTCCTCAAGTCATGAGACCAGAATTAGAGCTAAATATAGACACACAGATAGACCTGATAGCTGTCTGTGTGTGAGTGCCATTGAACTTATCAAAGAATCAGACTGCAGATTTGCATTCTGGGTAATGTCACCTTTCTTTCCATTTAATTTTTTCTTCCCTTGTCCTTTTCATTCCCACTAAGGAAAGAGAAGCTCCAAAGGGAGCAGAGTGACAAACTGTCCGTGGTCCTGTGAGTCTCTGAGGATCAGAAACAGAATTTGGAAGGGGGTCAAGTCTCAAATATTTTCTTGTTCTAACTTCATAAATGTGAGAATTTGCTGCTTCTCACTCTTCTACATAACTGTTAGTGTTAAAACATCTTTGGTGTTTTTGGACTGTGGGTTGGAGAAAAGAAGACATCACCTTGGGCTTTAAAAGAACGACAATGTTACCAACATTATATAGACCAGCCCAAATTTAATGATAATGAAATGATCATTACTTGCAGCCCAAGCCTGGATTGTATATTCGGTAATTTTATCATGTTTGTTATTCTGTAAACAGCATGTATTACTTGCCTGTCCGTCCTGGGAGAGGGATCCTCCTCAGTTGCTCTTCAGTTCTTTCCCTCTTAAAGGTTTTTTTAGGGAGTTTTTCCTTATCTGAAGCGAGGGTCTAAGGACAGAAGGATTCATATGCTGTACGGATTGTAAAGCCCCTTGTGGCAAATTTGTAATTTGTTATATCTTGTTTGGAGAAATTCTGACTTAAGGAAGGAAATAAGCTGCAGCTGAATACAGCGTTTGTACTGACTTGCTCCTGCTGTGAATTCATGTTAACTTTTTGAATGTAAAGTAGATTGCTACTGAAAAAACATTGATGCTCAGTCAAGCCTCTTTGGATAAATAAAGATTAAACAGCATGAGATAATGATCCCCATTGATCTGCATCCTAATTTAGCTTCCGTCCGTAGCCTTGTGAGTCTTCATTCTCTGACTTTGTACCTTGATAATCAAACAGCACATAATTGTCTTTTTGTGGCCCTTATTAAACATGGAGGGGGGGGGGGCACGGATGGCGGGGGCGTCCTTTTTGTTCACAGTAATTAAGCACATCCCCTCTCTGTTTGCTGCTGAGGAGACAAATGAGTTGGGAAGTTTAAATTGTGCAGCTTTCCCTTCTCATTACCTGTCAACAAATTACTCACAAGCGACTCTCTCATGCCATAATGAAGAATTGGTTGTCAACCTGAAGAAAGGGACCTTTCAGAAGGTCACAGCATAATTCTACAGGGTCATACGATGATGTATGGAATATAAGTGAACGTATTCCAAGACATAAATGTGGAACGCATACTAGAGTAGCTGTCTCCTGAAAACAATCTCCTTGTGCACAGGATGGATTTACAATGATTAAAGAAGAAGCAGTCATAGCTGTACAGACAAAAGCGCAACCAGATATCCAAAGAAGAGATCACCCAGACTGTCTAATTGACGAGTGTTCTTTGGGAAATGCAGTGCTGAAACATCACAGCAATTAGTGCATAGCACCAAAGATGTCTCTGTCTTCCTGTTAATCTCCGAGGATCTGACGACCGTCTGGTCCATCAGGCACACGTTTCAGTTGGAGAATCAAAATTTGGAAGACTTCATTTTGTCTTTCTGTCACTCTTCTTGCCTTACTTTTTTCTTTTTTCTTTTAGATATACTTGCTTTTAACACATGACTGTGATGTGTACTTTGTGTTTAACTGGAGGGTTAAGAATTATATCAACGAGGGGGCAGATGATGGTCTACTCACCCATGGCTGATGGCCAAATATCTATAGTTTTTTTTACCACAGAATAATAATAATAATAATAATAATAATAATAATAATAATAATAATACTATTAATTTATACGTTATTAATCCCGCGAGGGGAAAATACGATGTTTTCACTGGGTTATTATACACATTACACACAGGCCTGAATTACACACACATGCTCAGTACCTCTACATGCACTAATGGAGAGATGACAGAGTGGGGGGGCTGCCCATGGACAGGCGCCCTGAGCAGTTGGGGGTTCGGTGCCTTGCTCAAGAGCACCTTGGCAGTGCCCAGGAGGTGAACTGGCAGCTCTCCAGCTACCAGTCCACCACCATACTTTGGTCTGTTTGAGGACTTGAACCAGCAACCCTCCGGTTCTCAACCCAAGTCCCTACTGACTGAGGTGCTGCCACCCCGGAAGTTGTGGTTTGCTTACCAGAGTTGGTGCTGAAAGACCACAGCCATAAGCGCTTAGCACCAAAGAGGGAGAAGAAACTCAGAAGATCAAGACCCGTCCGGATTAGCACTTATAAATAATATAAAATCTGTTAATTTAGTGTAAATGTTCATTGCTCGATGTTCATGTTCCGGGTTTCCGGGTTAATGTTTGAGCGGCACTGCGGGATGTCTAAGGTGTCATTTATAAACCACTTCCTGTCAATGTGACCTACAAGAAAGTGGGAGTTAAGGCAGTGGGACACTTAGCAGAGTCCCCAGTCCTGGCACGTTGCTTTATAGCTTCCATGTCACTTCAGTGTGCGAGGCTGGAAGGTGATTACAACTCTCCATCCGGCTCCTCTCATCACCATTTTTCAGCTATATGGGCTCCGGTCTGTCACTTAACCTTCACGTGTACATTTGCTGTACTACAGTGATTCTCAAAGATGGGTCTAAGGTGTCAGTTTGGATCATTTAAAGTTCTCGCAGATTGAGTATACAAAAAAGATTTCACTTAATTTTCTGATTACATGCAACATAACTCGTGCTGTAGTGGTGATCATTGGGAAACATCCTCCTCCTCCTCTGTGTATTTATCCCAATCCTGCATTACTGCTGCCAATAACTGACAGTACAAAAGCCTACATGGGGCATGCACTCTTACTGGGTGAGCTAGAGGTCGCCCCAAAAATAGATATTTCTCCCTCTTGGGAATTGAGTAACAAGTGCAAAATTTGTCCAGCAATACTGCAATAAGTAAAAGGGATTTCTGCAACATCTACATCCTGAGTTGCATCTTTTAGTAGTCTAAAACCTCTTGACCCAGTGCTTTAGCTGTTCAGAACTAGCCTTTGGAGGGTCACATCAAGTTGAGTCATGTAACACACCAGTGAATGCACTAGCTAACCAGAGAAATAATCCCTTATATTCAGAAGAGACTTATTGTCCTCTTTTCTTTCCTGTGATCTACAGCCGAGAGTTGAGAGAGCTTGACCTTGTATGGTGGTGTGGTGCTGTATCTGTGTGTGTGTGTGTGTGTGTGTGTGTGTGTGTGTGTGTGTGTGTGTGTGTGTGTGTGTGTGTGTGTGTGTGTGTGTGTGTGTGTGTGTGTGTGTGTGTGGTTGAGTGTTTGTGTGCCTTAAGGGAAGTTTGGGCAGCCCAGAAAACTGGCAGGGACTCACCGGCACATGATTGATCTTGTGACTGACCTTACATAACATTACAACAAGGCCTGCTGTACTGTAGAGTTTCCAGGAAAGCAGCAGCCGCCCAGGTTTGATTTCTCTGTGTGGATCAATAAGGTATCACATTATTATCAGAACCATGTAGTGGTTGGTTTATGTGGAGGGACTGCATAAACACATACCTTTATCATGGCTCCGAAAGAAAAAAACATTTTGCTTTCTTTTTATGAAATTTATTTGGCATTCAAGTCTCGTTGCTTTCTGTTTGAATGATGTCCGACGGTCATTTCTGATTAGTATAAAACGGTGATGTGCGTTGATTTCTTGTACACCAACTGCAATAATAGACCATTGTAAACATTAATATACACGCTGTCTACGATTATGGAATTGTGACACAGCGTAATAGTTTCAGGTCACTTAGCAGCTAATCGATAGTTAGACTGTATCTAAGCTAACGAGCTTGTATGTAGGTAGTATGTCGTGTTTCTTTAGGTTGCTCAGCTTCATATTTTTAGCTATGAGTCCAAGAAAAAGCGTCTGTTTAACTCCACCCCCGCAGACTTAACTCAACCAATAAGATAATCTCAGCCTCCAAGAGATTCTTGTGTACTAAAATCCCAATATGCTATTCATAGAAAACCAAAGGAAAGCTGCAGAGCTTTACCTCAGCACCATGGTAAGAAGTCAAACAAGATATAACCCTTGAAAGAATGACACGTGTGTGTGTGTGTGTGTGTGTGTGTGTGTGTGTGTGTGTGTGTGTGTGTGTGTGTGTGTGTGTGTGTGTTCAAGTGTGTTTAAAGATAGAAGTGAAGGATGCGGTCCAGCACACCCATATGATAGAGTCTCGCTGGCCTTTCCATATCCACTTAGCTCTCCCACGTGCAGGCCTGCTATAAATAGCGCAGGTTTAATGCGTGATTGTACCGGCAGGCTTTTTATGACTCAACAGGCCAGTAGGTTTTCACTGTTGTTACTAAGGTGGAGATTAACCACAAATGGAAGTCACCACACATCATTTCTTTTCACACTCCATTCCCCCAATATCACCATTATTACACTGAAATACCCGTAACAAGCAGACACTAACAAGTGCATTGTATAGGTTTGAAAACGTCAAATGCTGGGATTAAGTTTTGCATTCACATCGGCACAAATTGTAGATGCAGACACTGTGAATTCATGTGAAATCCCCAAATTTGTCCTCATTTCATTTGCATTCTGCTCTGTTTTAGCATTGCTCATGTGCAGTATTTCTGTAGCTAATAATTCCTACTCACATTTCCTCTGTTAATAAAACCCCTTAAACTCCGAATTAACTTATTGCAATTTTCCCCTGATGTATGCCCTTTCAATACCTTCAAAGGTGTCTGTATTCTACGATAATTTCATGCCCATTTGCTTAATCTGCTCATTTTAATGCTCCATTTGAGCCATAATAGATTCAGACAGAGACACAGTGAGTGATGTGTTCATTTTTATGTGTTATGCCACTGCCATTATACTACATTAAAACAGGAAAGAATAAACCACTTTTTCTCCTATTTAATTCCCTTATAGCAAACATAACACATTTATTTTTCCCAGGAAAGGATGACTGAGCACAAACCCTGATTTATATTTATATTTATACTGCAGACGTTTTTGTTTTGTTTTTGCTCAGGGCCACCTCAGTAGGTTCAGGAAGTCAGAGTGAGCTATGTTTTTCAGTGCATTGAGATATTGTATGGATTCAAACAGGAAGGTAGGTAGGTACAGACTAAGTCATCTTGTCTCTAGGCTGTTTCACTGCCTCACTGGCCTGATCCTGTTATGAACTGTGTTTGACCCAAGACGTCGGTTGTTTGTTGTTTCCTTGTACAGTTTTGTGCCACCAGCTCTGAACAGTTTGTAGCTTTTTGTTTTTACAGAAAACCACAGCTGTAACCAGTTTGTATTACATACTGTAAATTCTAATAGTGAGTCATGGCAAAAAAATTGTTAAATACATAGCCTAGCTGTGGAGCAATGAGGAGGCAACCGAGTGAGTGTACTGAACTGGTTTGAGAAGTTTCTATGGACATTTAGACGTGTTGGTGTGACTGCAACTGGATTCCATTGAAACATTACATTACATGTCATTTAGCTGACGCTTTTATCCAAAGCAACTTACAATTGCTATATATATCAGAGGTTGCACAACTCTGGAGCAACTAGGGGTTAAGTGTCTTGCTCAGGGACACAGTGGTTGATGTATCGCAGTGGGATTCAAACCCAGGCGCCATCACCCCCCCACTGCTGTGAATCCACGAGTATTCCCTTTATTAAGTCAGAGAACCTAAACCTCTTAGATTGAGATAGTTAGAGACTGAATGGGTGTTTTTTTTATCAAATAGAACTAACCATTCTCACAAGCAAGCAGTAGTAAGCATGTATGAGGTCAAAGGTCACTTCACTCGGACAAAAAAATGCAGCACGATGTGCAGTGATCACATACAAAACAGAGCAGCGAGAAAAAGGAAATGAGAGCAGTGAAGGCGTCGCTCGTTGCTGAGCTGCTGTGTAGCCTTCGTCCTCCTGGCGTGTGTGAGTCATGTTGTGTTGCTCTCAGGGGCTTCATCATTATTCAGAGTCAGCGCGGCGGTGGGAACACAGCGTAGCCACATTCGCCGGCTGCCTGCTACCTTCTGCTGCTGCAGAGAGGATGTTCAAACGCAAGTGTTTGTTGTTTATGTGCGTGGTGCTTGGTCATGTTTGTGTGTCACATGGCTTTTCATGTGTGGGATGTCCCATTGTTGTTGTATGTTTGGGATGGGCCAATCTCTATCTGTGCATGTGTGTGTGTGTGTGTGTGTGACAGAGAGCAGGACACACCATCAGAGCGTCATATAAGGCATAGGATCCCAGCTTTCACATATTAATGTGACGCAGTTGATATCACTGCATGTGAGTGTATGTACAGCTCATTCTCCAATTTATATGTCCAGTTTGCATGTTTTCTGGATCATGTGCACACACTTGTTACTTGTGTTGTGCTGCGTATGTGTTTGGGAATTTGTGTGTGAGTCATGCCAAAGGATGTTTTTATGGTTTGACGATGCAATGGAGAGAAGGAGGGAGACTAGAGGGGCTGAGTGGAAACAAGGAAATCAATCTGCCTGTCCTCTGAGATTATGAGGGAGGGATGGGGAGAGAAAGAGAAACATAAAGGGATGCAGGAAGAAGAGAAAAGGGAGGACAAGGTGAAGAATGAATATTAAAGAAGAGCAGAAGTGGGAGAAGAACTGGAAGAGAGATGAATAAAGGATACAACAGGAGAGAAACAAGCTGAAGAGGAAAGGTGGAGAGGAAAAAGAGCAGAGAAGGAAAGGGCAAAGCTGAAAGAGGATGAGAGAAGAGAAAGAATGAATGGCAGCGAAGAGGAAAGAAAATGTGATGGTTAGGCTGGAGAGAAAGGAGAAGAAGATGAGAAAAGAGGAGGGAGAAGACATGAGGAGGGATGCTGAGGAGAGGAAGGAGAAGAAAAAGAAGAGAGAGGCTGGATGGAGTGGAAAAGAAAATGAAAAAAGAAATGGGGGATGTTGAGGAGGAAAGAGGGGCAAAAGGAGAAAAAGAAGGAAGAATTAAAGAGATTCTGAGGAAAGAAAGATGATGAGTAGAAAGGAGAAAAAGATAAAGACTGGAGGTAGAGGAAAGGATGCTGAATGAAGGAAAAGACAGATGCAGGAAAAAGGAGAGGAGGTAAGGAAGGGAAAAGAGAGGAGCAGAGGCTAAGATGAAAGAGGAGAGAGGAAAAGAAGGATGCACAGAGTAAAGGAGTGGTGGAGCGGGATGAGTCAGGCGCACGAGAGGGATGTGAGCTGCATTCTAACACACACACACACACACACACACACACACACACACACACACACACACACACAGTAGGTGAAAACGCACACCTGCATCAGCAACTGGAGGTAGAGGAAGCAATGGGAGGGTCTTATAGAGGGCATCCTCTCCCCTCTCGTCTCCTCCCTCCTTCCCTTCTGCTTCTCTATCCAGTCACGACTACCTTCCCCCCATTTCTCCTCCTCTATTGCTCTTTTATTCTCTC
This sequence comes from Gymnocephalus cernua, assembly GCA_023631565.1. Classification (NCBI taxonomy): domain Eukaryota; kingdom Metazoa; phylum Chordata; class Actinopteri; order Perciformes; family Percidae; genus Gymnocephalus; species Gymnocephalus cernua. The sequence continues at coordinate 35,370,030 of CM042435.1, forward strand.
CTTTCTGACCCACATCCCTCTTTTTTTCCCTCTCACCCACTCAATCTTTTCATCCCCTTCCTCTTCCTTCTCTTTATTCCTGCATCCACCTTTTTATTTCCTTTCCTCCCTCCTTACTTATTCACCTATTCTCTTTTTCTCTCTCCACTTTGCTGATTGCCTCTTTGATCATGTCTGCCCTTGTCTAATGTTGCTCGGTAATTTAGGAAACCATAAACAATATCAGCTAATGCCATCCATCCAATCCTTGACCCAAATACACACTCCTCACCCAGACCCACACACACACACACACACACACACACACACAGGATGATGGGTAGTGGAAGGTGTGTATGTTTTGTACGTGTAGATGTGAGTGTGTAGAGTGGAGGAGGTTTGTGATAAAAGTTTGGTGATTATTAAGAAAGAAAAAAAGAAAATCTAATATTTTGAATTAATAAGCAAAGTAACTATTATCATAGACAGATCTAAGTTCATTTAAAATATGTTTTAATAAAAGAAAGTGTTTTCTAAAATGAAAGAAAGAAGTAAACAAAAAAAGTAATTGAAAAGCATTGATGATACAGTCCAATGCAAACACACAGTGGAGAAAGCACGACATCGTGAGAGCTGCAGGGAGAGAAGAGAAGTGCCAGACTGAGGATCATGAACTGCTCTTTACAAGTGTAGATTATTAATCATTATATTGTAAGTTATTCATCTCTGTGTAAACTGTTGGTTGATTGTTTTTTGGGAAATGAAAATTCTTTTGTGAAATGGTTACGTGATGATTAGTCAGGGTAAAGAAGGAGGGAAGAGGATATAACTATCAGAGCCAGTGTGTGTCAACATGCATGTTTCTCTGTAACAAATATGCATGTTGTTATTGACTGTTGGAGGTAGACCATGCTGTTTTCATATGTCTCGGACCCTCTGCAATCTGAATTTAGCTGTTGCAGCAGATCTGTCTGTTGGACAGCCGCGATCCAACTTAATGTAAAACGTGTAAAAAGTACGGTGGTTTGCCCTGCTGTTGAAAAGTAAATTAAGCGTTTGACAGTTATGTAAAAAAGACGGTATTGTTAGCTACGTAGTCTACAGCAAGACAACACCCTGATAAATATAAGTATATTTTTAGCACATTTCCAGACATAGTTGACTGTACTGCAACTAATTCCAGGGGTAACCTTTTTTAAATGTTTTACATAGAATAAACTTAAAGCCCAGGGAAAGAATATAAACTCATAGAGTTCAGGGACAAAATACCAGAGATGCAATGTGCAGTTGAGTCAGTCAGTTGGAGATGAGATTACCTCTGAGGAAACCTGATAGTGAATGAAAAGCGTCCGTTTGATTCAGTTGGTGTAACTGGTCGACCCTGTCTGCGATCCCAGTGAGATGAATGGACATGTACGTGTGTACGTGTGTATGTGTGTGCATGTGGGTGTTTGTGGGTAAATAAGTGAATGAAAGATGAAAAAGATCGGTAACGGATCATGCTTCCTCATCATGCGTACAATAGTACATTGATCTATTGCACTTCTGTGGAAACTGCTCGCGTGCACAGACACGCACACACACCCACACACACATACAGTGCACACATTAACACACACATTCATACGGATACAATGCTTGTGGATTCAAGTTTGACTACTTTCTTCCCCCACACGCTCCCTCCTTTTCTCCTCCTCATACCATTCTTTCTTCCTTCCCGAAAATGTTCCTCTTTCTTCCTCCCTCCCTCAAGAGACCACAGTCGCTTCCCTTCACACTGAGTCACGTACACACACTTCCTGCACTTCTTCTTTTTTTCTATATTCTCTCAGTGACGTGGCTCAGTGTTTCTGTCTGAATCTCAGCCATGTGTTGTGACTGTAAACCACGTGGCTGCTGACTTCTGACTGGAACATTATTTCAGTAGATCACACAATGGGGCTCTTGCCGGCGTTTCAGGGTTTCTGTGTAGAGTGTCTGAAAAGTTGTTGAGGTTGTTCCAGGGGTTTGTAAGAGGTTTCCATGTGCTGTTGAGAGCATTTTCAGGGATCCTTGAGGGGGTTTAAGCAAATCAAATAAGGGTTAGAGGGCGCCTTGAAGGGGTTTAATGGGGTTCTTTTAGGGGTTAAAGGGCTCCTTGAGGGGCCTCTAAGAGTCTTCAGGTGTTAGAAACATTCCTCCATGTTTTAGGGGGTTCTTCAGGGGGTTTGAGGGTTTTTTGGGTTATTAGGTTAGGAGGAAAAGTTTTCAGGTCATTCAGGGTTTTAGGGGTTCTTGGTGGTTTCTGGAAGTTTCTAAAGGGGTTCTAGAGGATCATGAAGATGTTTCTTGGATTCTTGAAGTGGCTGGTATGGTCCTTGATTAGTTCAGGGGACGTTGAGGGGCTTCAGGGGATTCTTCGAGAGATTTCTGAGTTTCACAAGGACGTTTTTAAGTTCTAAATGAGATTTATAGGGGTCCATCTAACAAAAGTATGTTCAGTTTCTTTTGTCATTTCAAGTATTAATCTGTTATCTGTCATAATAGTAAATCTATGCAATAATGCCGCTGAAATAGGCCTCATAAGATTTGTAGAGTACCCTGTAATAATGCTGCATTGGATTGTCTCTTACATTGTATGTGCACAGAGCAAATCACTTAAGAAACTGTACACAGTTGTCATGATTCAGGCAAGGATGTGACCGCAGAGTCCACAGATTAAACAGACTAAACAGAGCAGCTCATTTCAATGATTAACACACCCTCAACCAACAAAGAAGAACTAATCACCTGAAGACCTCTTGGGTCACGGTTGCACTTTGTTGTGAGCCACAGGGAGATGTGCTGGATAAATGCATGAAAACACTTCCAGATACGTGCTGCTGGTGTACGTGACACTTTTTCTGTCTAATCCTGCATTGTGCCGGGGTATATGCCTCTGTTGGTTTCCGTGTCGAACCTCATCTAACATGGAAGTCTCATTATCTGTAATGAGTAGCTGTTGAGATATAAGGGGCTGTTGATGAGAGCTCCTTGTGACTCCGACAGTGAACAGTGTAATAATATACAGTATATGCCAGATCATGGAGGCTTTTATCCAAAGTGCCTCCCAATACTTCAACTGCATACATATTTTAGAAAGGGTGGCCCAATGGGAACTAAACCCTGAATTCTAACAATGGCACTGCTGCACTGAGCAATGAACTTCACAGGAAACACCAACCTTGGCAGTCGCTACGAGGGAACAGGATTATTTCCCATGTTTGGTAGCTTGTGTTTCAGAGAGCAGTGGTTACAGAGAAAACATCAATTCCTTTGTGATTCGCATTAGAGAGCAAAGCAGCCGACATAAGTCACGCATGTTGTTCATTTCTCACTGAGGATCTTCCCAGCTGTGATCAGCACCTCCAGGTTTTTAGGGGGCTATTTTTTACACAGTGGCTCATGCACTTTTGTTTCATCTCAAAAATAGACTACCCGCCTGGGAATTTAGCTTTTATCTTGATGTTTGACTAATGTGACCTTTCCCCTTCTCCTACTCTCTTTTTCCATCTTCAGTATGGGGAGGAGGAGGTGTGTTCGGATCGCTTGGACACTGACTTCCCGGACATCGACCTTTCCCAGCTGGACACCAGCGACTTCGACAGCGTCAACTGTCTCAGCGAGCTACAGTGGTGCAACGATCAGCCGGCGGACGTGTCACCGGCCTCCATCCACTACAGTACGGCAGATGAGCTCTTTGAGGTGAGGCTTCTTCATCATAAGGACAGTTCAGTTATGTGACTGATGTTTCTCTCAAGACAGCCATTGACACTGCTTCATGGGTGTGGTCCGCCCTCAAAATGCATCAGAAATGTAGTCCAATGGTGGTAGTCATGCTTTTATCATAAACATTATTATTTAGATTTGTTCGAATGCATAGATTCAGGTGTTAGTCAGTCAGTGGATAACTAACATTTTGTGGACAGGCTTTTAGTTCACTAAGAAATTGATGCAAAATATGTTACAAACACAGGTGCAAAAGCCAAAAACAAGCCCCTTGCACGAACAAAAGAAACAACAAAATATATTGATAATAGTCACATACACAGTACAATGTAGTAAAGTTTGATTTCTGCATTCTTAACCCATCCTAGTATTGGGAGCAGTGGGCAGCTATTTATACAGCATCCGGGGGGCAACTTGGTGTTCAGTGTCTTGGCCGGAGGAGCGTGGGATTGAACTGCCAACCTTGTGGTTATGGGGTGACCACAAGCCACAAGCCACCCGTTGAAGAAAACAACCCCCTTCAACAGCATATTCAATTCCTGATTGCTTCAGCTTAAAGGCTAATCCACAAAGTTGGCATATTTATATGCCAGGCAAAATGTACTACTATGATTATTCAGTTCTTTGACCAGAGTCATTACGAAGCTATTTTACAAAGTAAGTACAATAAAAATGTTATTATAACATGTTGTTTTGATATGATGATTTTATATAGCACATTTAGTCCGGGCCTCGGGTTCAGTTTGTCCAACAGCCAAAGTTTTGTTTACTGTTAACTTGTGCAATGCCCCAACCCTTCACCTCATTCCTGTGCTGAAATGTGCAGCATGTCTCGAGGGTGCTACCGAGGTATTCCCAGTTACACTGTGTGTAACGTGATGATGGAGGCAGTCCATCAGTTTGGAATGGCCCAATGCTTCTACAGGCCCAATTAAAAGCCCTGAGGCTCCGGTATCAGGTGCCCTTGCTGGATGAATTCAGGGAATACCCTTCTGGTTTGTCTCTATATGAAAGCAAAACCCCGGATCATTGATTGTCTATATTCCAGCCCCGGCGATGTCTCGAGGTCCCATTACAGAGGCTTTATTGAGTGCATCTTGAGAACAAAAAGACGACAACGAAAAGATAGAGTAGCATTTAGGTCCAGATCATCGGCTGTGTAACGCAATGCTGCTGGTGGAAATTGCTCTGATGCTGCAATGCACCGCAGAGTATTGGTTAAATGAAGACCGGCAAGACATGACGGGAATGCAGGTGAAGTAAACACAGACCGTCTCTGTCTGTACTCTATTTATTCTTATTCGATCCCCATTAGCCGACGGCCGAGTTACTGCTTGTCTTCCTGTTGTCGACACAAAACTTTGGGCCACAGCTTGCATCTCAAGACAGACTCAAAGTACTACATCAACAATAGTACTTACTGGTATCTTTATAAGAAAGACGCAACAACAAGACGCTTCATTAATGAGATTGAAGAAATAGACAAAATATGGAAAGCGATGCATTTATCTCTGTTATTTCCCCCTCTTCTGTTTTTTCTCTCCATCTTCCTTTCCTTTACTATTTCTCTTACTGTCTGGTATCTTGTCTCTAGCTCTTTAGCAGTTTTCTCTTTTCATGTTTGCTATACTTTTCCCCTCTCCCTTTTAACTTTCTTCACTGAATCTGACTTATAGTTTCACCTAGTTTCTTTCTTCTTTCTATCTTTATCTGTCTTTTTCATCTGTACACTTTTCTTTCTATCTTCTATTTTTCTATGCCATTTGATCACTCTCATAAATACACAATTGGCCCTTGTGCCACCACTGAAAACTCATCTTTCCATACCTCTACCACCCACCAACCCCCAACCATGGCATATTATATTATAGCCAATATCATATTGATCAGATTAATACAGCAGAGCAGACAGTCAGACAGCGTGTGATAAACACGCAGTAATGAATAGAGACAGATAAAGCCCCCACCGTGTCTCTGTCTCTCCACTGTCCGCCATGTGAAGGCATCTACATTGTCAAATATATAATCATATGTTATGCTTCCTTCCATCTGTCATTCCTGTTATTTTTTTTGTCTCTCTGTTTGTTTCTTACTCACTTTGGAATCTAATTACTATCCAGGAAATCTAATTGATATCCACATAATCTTATTAGTATAATCAGGTGAAATCCATGAGTGCCGTTGAATGTTCAAACATACTGGTAATGCTAACAAAGCCACTCTGACTTATGATAAACCCACATAGACAGGTGGAGACAATTTCAATTTCAAATGAAAATAAAATTTTAGTATGAAAAAAAAGCAACTAAATGACTTTATAACCATTAAAATAAGTTAGATTTCAAACCCATGCAGCACAATATTGTGAAGGGTGTAAACCAGGCAAAAAAAGAAATGTATTTAACCCAAAAGATAACTGTAATTATCATACCCCCACAAAGATGGAGTTTGATTCTGCTTACTTACGACTACATGTTTGACTCCTGTAGAGAATTTCAAAGTCTAAATTGCAGCACCCAGCTAAGAGAAAGACAGGCAGCAAGCCCGAGAGACAGAGAATAAATTAAATAATAAATAGTTTGGCAGCCGGGAACAGATAGAGCTGGATGATAAAAGAGAGAGACAGATGAATGGAGCTTGTTGGCTTCCCGTAGGCCAACCATGCTATCACCTCTCCACCAGACTCTGCTCTCAGCAAGATGGCATCTTCATCACAGTAAACAACCCCTGTGTGGATGTAACAGGAGGCATGACAGGGTAGTAATTTAGGACGGAAAGGACAGATAACCAGCATTTTCTGCTGTGTATCTTCACATTTGACAATTTCAATGCTTGCAAACTTTGGAAAAGCATGTACACCATCATGACACACCCGTATAGTAGTCGAGAGCAAACAGACAGAGCCAACTGGTCAGTTTATTTGATAAAAGTCCTGTTTCAGCAAACCTGTGTAGTGTCCTTTCTAATGAGGACAGAGTTGCATCATCCATCACCATGTTAATTAAAAAGACAAAAAAAGAAGCAAGAATGGACTTTAGACGACATCTGATTAGAGTGGCCGAGGTGGAAGATAGAGGAGAGGGGGATTCAAGGAGTGATTCAGCAATGACACAGAGCTTTTCTATCTGCTGATGACAATAATTCCCCGTTCTAAATGCAGTATATATATACGTTTGTCAGAGGATAGTAATTTTCCAACTGACTTGCATACACCAAATGACTCAAACATGGCTGTTGTTTCATTTCTGTGGATTGCAGGGCGGGGTGGGGGTCACACAAAGTTTAGGAAATTTAGAATTGTGCATTATTTAACTATCATAATAGCCTGTTGGTATCTACTGTACATGCCTTGTTTCTTGCCTTATAACAGCTGTTCCTTACAAATAACAATAATTGATGTGGCTTTGGAGGTCCTATTAGCTGTGGTTTTCTTCTGGGCAAAAATGAGACAATGTTACAACAATCAAAATATTTTTTTTTTGATGTTTTGATAGCATGCAATGTTCCAGTTAACTAAAACATCTACAGAACATGTGAACAAAGAGAGATGGTGTCTTTCAAGACCTGCTCTTTCACTCTGATGTTCAACAGTCAAACAGGAATTAGACCAGCATGCACTGCTGTTAAAAGTAAAGGTGATTGTCAGCTTTTCTTCCCATGGAAACGTGTAACATGTTGAGAGCAATAACGGTGCGTTCTTTTTGCCTCGGAAGTCAGAGGTCGGACCTGGGAGTGACGTCACACCCGAGTTGAATGCGTTCTTTTTGTCAAGTCTGATGTTCATTGTTTCATTAGCTCTAGCCAGGTTAGCCATTGTTAGCAATGCCAGTTTATAACAACGCAGCGTTTTTTGGGAAATGTAGTAAATCACTGGTTAATTAGTGTCATGTTGGGGGTTTGCCCTTTCTGAGCACCGTCAAGACTTAAGAGTTAGCAAGTTAGCAATGTTAGCAAGGCTGAGAATTAACTTCCAATCACCACTTTTTACTAAACAGACTTTACGTCAGGATGGTTACAATGTGCATCATTTTACTTTTTAACTTGTACAGTCATGTTGTATTCTCACCCATGTTCTCACTGTGTCTGACGTCCTCCAGATCGAAGAGGAGAATGCGGCTCTGCTCGCCGCTCTGACTGACAGTTTGGATGGCATGGTGGATGCCGAGGTGGGCGGGCTCTCCGTCTTCCCCACCCTGGGGGAGGAGCCTGACCAGGAAGAGGAAGACGAGGACAGCCTTTCTCTCAGCACCGAGGACTTCAGCCAGTCCCTGGGGGCCGAGACAGAGGACCCTTCTCTAGTAAGGACACCTCTTATACTTCCTGTAGACGGGGCACTTTTTCTTTCTTTTACCGCAGTTATTGAGAGATCATTAAGTGGAGAAACCTCTGATCAGAGCACTCATTTCCATCTCCCCTGAGGGTCCCTGACCTCACTTTTGCAACCCATATCTGAACATTTACCCCCTTTTAAGAACTTGATATCTCCACCTCAAATATCTTTTTTCAAGTTTCTTTTTTGTCAGTAGTCTTCGAATCAAAAAGTCTCTCGCAGCTCAAAACTGGGCACCTGTTGAAGTGGAGAGCCTTTCATACGCGCTTCAAACAGCATCCACTCAACTCTCTCACCCCCGCCACGCTGTGCCTCTCCTTTCCCATGCTCTCCCTCTCACTTTCTCCCCATTATCTTAATCTGTGTTGCGTTTGCTTACCTTCATGTTACTCTTGTTGGCCCTCAAGGTTCAAAGTCTGCCTTTAACTCTAGGAAAACAGAGAGGCGCTGAGGCACACTGTAACCTGCCATCCAGTCCCTGTGTGTGTGTGTGTGTGTGTGTGTGTGTGTGTGTGTGTGTGTGTGTGTGTGTGTGTGTGTGTGTGTGTGTGTGTGTGTGTGTGTGTGTGTGTGTGTGTGTGTGTGTGTGTGTGTGTTGAATGTCTGTATTTCTAAGGACCATGAATAGAAAGCAAGTTTAAAATCCTTCAGACTGCGGCCACATTGCAGATTCTTGTATAGGATTTCAATTTGGTTGTGATAAGATTAAGGAAGGAAGTTTTTAATTAAGTCAGTACTGGATTTTAACTTGCTTTAAATGTAGAACTAGTAGTGGTCTTAGGTTAAGAGGGGTATTTAATGAGTTTTTTTTATTTGCACAAGTTAAAATCAAACAAATGTCATTATGTTGCCATGTTCCCGGATCTCATGAACTCACTTTGTTGAGTACAATACAATCATAATTGATAGAAACATATGGCCAAAACTAGGACTCATGATAGAACATAATCTTCTCTTGAAATCTGGATCAGGTTTAGGTTTTTAGGACCAAGGATCAAGGCAGTCAGAAGTCCTCACAAGTTCAGTAATCCAAACATGTATGTGGTCATTCAGTTTATGTGTTTGCCTGTTTTCAAGCCCCCCCCTTTTCACACATTGCGACTAAATGCCTCTCCGTCTCTGGGCCTCTCCGTCATTCGCAGAACCAGACTTATAGGAAAAAGCCTTGTTTTTCTCTCTCCTCACTCTGTCCCCCGCTTGTTATCAGCCCCTGAATGCACCTGAACTACGCCCCCCACCACAAAACACTAAACCGCCATCTCATCATACAGGAACAACAAATTGCAGTATCCCTTTACAGTGAATATTGTAGCCTACTTTCCCCTTTGTTCACTCTGCTGTCAGGAGAGCGCAGGCCTGCCCCCGCGTCCCTGCCTGCTCTGGAGCTTAATTGAAGCAGGAAGCTATTTCACTGAAATAAACGTCTGATGATTACTGCTGTAATGCGGCCCTATTGCACGTGTCAAGATGAATTCAGCCCACTTCCTTAATTTGACTTAAATTTTACAGCAAAGGGGCTGCTTATTGGGTTTTCTTGTGCGCTCTGATTTATCGTCAGTCTACAAAGATACTATTGTTTGGCAGCCATGAGTCATGCCGGATGGCTGAATACCTAAAGCGTAAATATTCACCGAGCTGCACTGCCTTCAATTACACACCGAGTCGTACTATAAAACAAGTCTGTCAGTGAAGTCAGAGGAGCTTTGTGAAGCTCTACAATGAAAGGTTGGATGTTTAGCAATAGTTAAAGTTCAAGGATGTAAACTAAGGGAATGACATGACTCAACAGGGCCACCTCTTAATGCGTGCACAAAACTGCCTGATAACAAATTATAAGTTGTGAAAAAGCAGTTCTTCATATTAAAAGGAGATGCCATGCCTGCAGCGTGACTCAAGGGAAGGCAATGTCTGTCCATTAGTCCAACACTTGTGTCAAGAAATACTTCAATATTGAATGAATTGCCATGGCATTTGGCCAGAGGATGAATTCTAATGACTTTGGTGATCCCCTGACTTTTCCTCATGTCTGGTTTAGAGTTTAATGTCTCAACAAGTATCGGATGGTTTACCATGGAATTTGGTACAGATATTCATGCTCCCCTCAGGATGAATTTTAATAACTTTTGTGAACCAATGACTTTTTATCTAACCGTCATAAGGTCAACATTATAATTTGTCCAATAATGCTACGCTGCCATTAGTATTAGGTTTAAAGCACCGCCCACACAGAGCTGCTAGCATTGCTCTAGTTTACTCTTGTTTTAATTCCACATGAACAAGTATACCACACCTGTGATCTACAGCTCTGACTTTAGAAATGTATTTTTTTTTAGTTTGCATTTTGCATAGAGTAACGCTGATTTGATCCTTTCAAAGACTTGGCAAGTTTAGCGACAGATATGGACTTTAAAGCATCAGTGCGTAACTTTTTGATATTAATGAACATCTGTTACATCCAAGCCATTGACAGATGAGTTGCTACAAAGCTAATTAAGCTCCACACAACTCTCTCTGTGTTTCTCAGTGTGACTGTGTTCAGAAGATTGTGGCGTCTGGTGACTTTCCCGCACAGAAACTCGAGTGAAGAGTCTTCTGAAGAGTCCACCATGTTTTGTAAACCTCCGTATCCTCCTTGGCTACTAGCAACCGCGTGGAGGAGGGGGCGGCGGTGCACGGTCACAGAAGGCGCCGACAGTTTTGTTGTCATTACTTAGAATTCCTCATGGGGGAGACAGAACGCACTATAGCTTTAAGGAGCAGGTATCATGTGTCTTTTTTTATTGGATAGGGAAGCTGAGATATGAAAGGGGAGAGAGAGGGGGAAGACATGCAGGACAAAGGTCAGATTCGAACCCTGGACCTTCTGCGTCGAGGAATAAACCTCTGCATGTGTGCGCCCGCTCTACCAACTGAGCTAACCGGCCACATCATGTGTCACATTTGACCCTTCTGTTTGTCTAAGACTGACCTTTACATAATCTGACTGGCATCAGAGAGAAAAATTACCAAAGGAAGGGGCATTCCTTCCAAATTGGTGGAAATGATAATGACTTTAATGAAGTGTGGTTTGGCAGTTGAGGAAGCCAAAAAGATGCCAAGCCTCACAGCGATAGCCATTAGTGTGTGACTTACACTACGCTGGCATAGTAACAGCAAACAGGACGCAATGAGACAGAACAGGCTTTGTTGCTGTAACATGGAGGTATTGTTTGGTCCAAAACAACAGGTCAGCCATGCTGAGAGGTCAGGCCACCACATGCCACCGTCTTCGCTGTTGTGTTGCAAAACATTGTGGCCCCACACACATGACTGCCCTGCCCTCCGCTGTCTCACCTTGACGACTCCTTGGTTATCCGTCAACTTGTGTCAAAATAGCAACCAGTGTAGGACGGTTAACCAGTTACACCTGCCAGTTCTCTCAGGTTCCACTTCCATCTAGTGAGAAGAGACACTGAAGGGCAAATGAGAAAGTTCTGATAGTTAGCGTTATATACTGAGGAGAACCTGATTAAATACAGCAAAAGTCATCTTAGAAACCCCCTCCATCTCACTTATGTCGTCTGTCAGCTTGGTGTCTTGGAATTTTCTGACTTTGGGTGCACAATGGGCTGCACGATGTGAGGAAAAGATGCGATATGCGATAACATAGTTGAATATCGCCATAGCGATATTACTTGCGATAAATGAACAGATATTAAAGTGTATTCATTTCTGCTGCTTTCAGTATTCTGCCACAATGCAACAAAATTGATGGTTGAATTTAAAACAAATGAAAGGAAATCATTTCCAACATTCTTTTATTGAACAAATTGAACATTGAATTAAATTTTAAAGGCAGCACTAAAGAGTGTCTCGCGATATGGCGCAACCCTTCGTGATATGTGTGTTGCGGCAGTTAATATTGTGACGATAAAAAGCGGTGTATTGTGCAGCCCTAGTGGAAAACAACATTCTTTGTGCATGAAAACTAGGAATAACATCAGTTTCTTTACCACTGAGACTTCTGCTTGCCTGAATGAAACTGACTTTTGACACTTTGGGGGCGGAAACCGAGGAGGCACTGGCCCTCCTGTGATTGGTCACTTTGAAGGCGGTCTCACAATGATTCATGTGTTAGAGACCTGAAAAGAACAGGAAGCAGACTGACACTGAGAGAGCAGGTTTGAGAAGTAATGCTGTGATTAAATTCAGTTGCACAAATTTAGTTTCCAGCTTGATGCAGGTTTTTTCCTGGAAGACACGTTTTTTTTCTGCTTGATTGTGACCCAAATCTTTAACCTAAGTATTACAAAAGTTAAGTTTAGTTCATGAACTATTAGCTTGTGTTCAGCTTAGTGATTCACTGTTTGTGCTCTGCATGTTACACATGTAAATACCAATAATTCATTCTGCATTGTATTGCTGCAGTAAGCACTCATGGTTTATCCTGCAGCAGCATTTCATATGTCAAATACTGCAACAGTAGAGGTGAGAAAGTCTATTTTATTCCCAGACACACAGCGCTCAGTCAACTGCTTGTTGCTTCATTCCTCTGACAGCTGGCAAGATGACACGCGTTTCCAAAAGTTTCCCCTCATACACACAGGTCTCTTTTTCTGTCACACAGCCACATACTATTACTGCTGCTGCTTTTAGGCTACTACTACACTTTCTACCTCTGAAGTACTTCTGTCTCTGTTGTTGCCACTCTGAAATCATTCCCCTCGGGCTTCATCTTGGTACGCCTCCAGGCAGCAAGATGAGTCGAGCCTCCTATCGCCGATAGTTTTCTACATCTGAAGTTATGAGATGCCTAATAGCATTTACATGTCAGGAACACTAGTGAACAATAGTTTCTGTTTCTCCAAAGCACAGGAAAACTATTTTTTCCCCACTTAGGATCAACCAAAAATAGCCATGCAAGCACTTGGCAGTAGGAATGCAATTAAAATGCCATTTTTTTTATTTTAACTTGCGAATTTGGTTCAGAAATATTGCCTGACTTGTACAATTTGTCATAGATGCATTAACACTTGCATGTGGCACGTTGATTGACAAATTAGTGCCATTTTTAGCGTTTCAGATTTCCTTGTTGTTATCTCATCGAACTCCATCGTCACTGTCTCTGTAATAACTACACTAGTAGTACTATTACTATTTACCTGTAACAGCCACTTAACTGTAGTAATGCCAAACCTTGCCCAGTTTAAATTGCTGATTACACTACAAGTACCTATATTTATATCAGAGCTCTTCCATGACCCAGTGTTTTTCTGTTTCTGCCTGGTTCATTCATTTGTTTTACAGTCTTGTATCTTCTCCTGTTTGCCTCATCTACTACAACAAAATCGAAAAATTATTTTGCTTCATTTAAACAAGTTTCATAATGATATTTCCAGACTTCTAAAGATCTTTTTTAGCTAAAAAAAATGCAATTTCTCAAAACTCAGTGAGTCTCCAGTAGTTCTAGGACCTCTAAAAGAAAGCAGAATATTTCACCTTACTGTATATAAATCATATCTTTCTGCATCATAGCTATGTGTCCATTGTGTTTACTATCAGTGGTTTAATAACATTATCATGTTTACTCTACTGAAAATGTGTGTGTGTGTGTGTGTGTGTGTGTGTGTGTGTGTGTGTGTGTGTGTGTGTGTGTGTGTGTGTGTGTGTGTGTGTGTGTGTGTGTGTGTGTGTGTGTGTGTGTGTGTGTGTGTGTGTGTGCTCTCCATCCCTTATTTCCATCAGTTGAGTGGTTTACTGTCATACCACTGCTGTCACTCATGTGCGCAGGCCTGTGTGAGTGTGTCGCTGACCTCTCCTGGTGAGAATTGATACTGCAGGATGTGTGTGTGTGTGTGTGTGTGTGTGTGTGTGTTCTTTTTATATTGCTTTCTATGCAATTTAATTAATATATATATATATATATATATACTTTCAAACTGACTAGTAGATGTATATACAATCACATTTGGAAGCTCTATACAACTTAAAGTCTTACTAATCCGAATGTAATTCTATCAGTGTTTCGACATGTTATACATTAATTGCTGGATTTACATGCCAATCCTATTAATAGAATAAATAAGCGATACAATAACCTGATTGTATATCTGATATTGTCAAAGACATTTTTAAAGGAAATTGGACAATTTAAAATGTGTTTAGGAATAAAGTTTAGGAACAAAGATGGGTGACACAACCAACATAACATGTCTTAGGAACCCATCGGCTGTCGGTCTGATGAAGATTTAGCCTCTGGGGGCAAAGGTCAATATTTCAGGGGTTCCGGTGTAGCCAGTGGATATCCGGGCCAAGACTTCCTGCTCCGTGTGCCGGTCATTGTTTACAGTCTGATTAGCAACTTGAGACACGAGAATGGAGTTGGAGTTGAGAGATGACATCTAACACTGCATTGTTCATCTGCAAAAGCTAATAAAAAGCTAAAGCGATGTCACCTTTATGCAACCAAAGCCCACTCAAACATCAATACATCAATACTACTCGGTCTACAAATGAAAACCAGAACGTTTCCCATACCAACATGTTTTCCCGTTGCTGCAGATTCTGCATTCATATGCAGAATCTGTATATAGAGATTACATTCTGTAATTGCACCTCCACTTTTTCTATACAGTATGTGTATGTATGTGTGTGTGTGTATGTATGTGTGTGTGTGTCCTACCACAGAACAAGGCCTGCATTGATGCTGCCAGTGGAGCTCTGGAGGGCGTCCAGAGTAGAGTAGAGTAGAGTAGAGTGTTTGAGGAGGCCCGGGCGGTGTCCGGGGGGACGTTCAATGTTTCACACAGACACAAACCTTCAGTCTTCTCTTCACTTTCCTCAATGGGACTCAAAGAGGAGCATCAGCACACTCTGAGCCAAGTTGGCTCGCCCACAAAGGGCCGTCCGTGGTGGCTGCGTTACTGATGCAGGCGGTCGTCCTCTCACACATTTAACCCAGATAGTATTCTGTGGTTACAGCCAGCTCTGTTGGGTGGTAATGTTGTACTCATTAAAGCATTACAGTAATATACAACGCTAGTGTTGTTAATAAACTATGACCCCTGGACAATGATCTGTAGCTCCATGGCAACCAACCACAATTAGAACCAATCTGTTGTAGTTTTTTCATGTCTCATCAGTTTGAGCTATCGCTTTCCTCTCTGTAATATTTCACATTATTATCACATAAAGATGCATGCCAACAAGGGGTATTAAAAACCCGTCTTGGATATATGCAGTCCCCCATATAAAGTTGAACTAGAGGTGAGACAGCAGGTTTGATGTATACAGCATTTATAGATGTTTTGGCACCGTCATTGTGGATGATTAAATTGCAAAGTGAATGGCTAAATATATAACAAGGGGGCTGGGTAATCACACACATGAAACATTTGTAGTGTGCTTAGTATATTGGATATTTAAAAGATCAGAGTTAGCTGAGCAGATATTAGTTAGCTACTGTAAAACACTAACATTATACCATGAAATACTGGTTTCTGATTGGCTCCACTTCTTGTTTCCAAAGTTTTTCTCCACTGCAAATTCCCATATCCAAAGATTTCTTTCTGTGATATTCTCAGTGTTTCACAACCAGGGGCGGTTCTAGGATCCGTCCTTTAGGGGGGCTCAGCCCCTAATGAGAATGTGACACGGATACAGTGCCTTGCAAATGTGTTAACCCCCCCTGCTAAATCAGTAATTTCACTGGATAACAACAAATATATTTATTTATTATTATAACAGAGGATGGATGCAAAATATTGAACATATGAAAAAACTACGAAAGTCCCTTTATGGACTAACAGAATCAAATGAAATGATAAAGAGGTGTAAACAATAAATATATAAACAATAGAACTTTCCTTGACGGGGTCACAGGTGCATAACGTTGCATAAGTTCTCAACTCTAACTTGAAAGTGGCATACTGTACATGACATAAATCAAAGCTTGGTGATTGGTTTTTCAATGTTGGAAGACACATTGGTAGACATAGTTAACTCCCTTCTTTACAGTGTCATATACAGTCCTGTAAAGTTACTCTTCTTTTTTAAGTGTCTCATCTTTTTTAACTGATAATTCAACTTTCAGCTTACGTAACCCCAGAAAGTGATGGTGAGCTTTTACTTATGACACCCAAAACACTGTAACTCCTTCTTCCTTATCCAAACACAAAACCAGCAATGAATTTATCATCAGAATTCATCTTTTTCCTCACTGTCCTTGCTAGAGTGTACAAACACAATCTGTCCGTTTCCCAAGAGACGATGGTGTCCAATATGGCTGCCGGAGGGTGTATTGCATTAATTGAACCCTCAGTGTGCAGAGACCTTTGCTGTAAATCATCTGGGAGGCCCTGGTATATCCCACTGCTCCAATTTTCATTCCTATCACATCTGTATTTTCTACACCATCTTCTTCTGGAGGAAACGCTGCACAGCTTAGTGGGGGGATTTTCTCCCTAAGCTGATTTATATCAGCTGATAGCCCTGTTATGAAGCTAGGCACTAGAATACATGGATGAATAGACAGATGGAAAAAAAACACAATGAAAGGACAGTGGGGAGTTAGCAGCAATTGTGTTAATATCCATTTGAAAGGTAATACCCTAGGAAGGATTCAGGAGGGGGTTTCTTCCTCTCTGTGTCCTGTATTGCTGTTTGATATCAAGGAAGGAGGGTTTGGAAAGAAGGAGAGGTAAAAGTCAGTATTAAGGGGGGGAGGATGGAGAAAAGGAAAAATACACAGGTTTAGATGATGGTTGCCAAATGTTAGAGATGGAGAGAAAGCATGAAGATGAGAAATGGGAAGGGAATGGCAAGTAAGAAGGCATGGTAGCAAATAGGCTGCATGATATGAGGAATATATGCGATATCTGATAATGTTTATTACTTGCGATAAATAAAGTGTACTCAGTTCTGCTGCTTTCAGTGTTCTGCCAAAATACAACAAACTGCTTGTTGAATTTAAAACAAAGGAAATCATTTCCAACATTCTTTTATTGAACAAATTCAATGTTGAATTGAATATAAAAGGGAGCACTAAAAAAAGAAAAGACAGTTACATTTTAAATTGCAGTTTTCTGCTGATATTTTTTCAACTAACACAAAAAAATCAGAGTGTCTTACGCTCCAGTTGATATCCCAATGACGATTAAGAAACGATATATTGTGCAGCCCTAGCAGCAAAGATGTATGGATGAAAACAGAAAGAAGGAGCTGGAAGATGCTGTGAGGATTAAAGGAAAGGAAGAGAGGATGGAGATTGGAGGTAGAGAAAGAGGGGAAAAGTAAGATGGAGAGGATGAGATGGAAAAAAGGGTTCTTGTTGGTACAAATGAGCAGACATCAGGAGGAATGAGAAAGTGACCAGGGATTGGTAGAAAGACAAGCCTTTTAGGCTGGAGGAGAAATTGAGGAGCAGAAGTCATATTCTGTGTTATTATAGAGAAAGAAATGGCTGAATCCAGCTCTTTAATGGGAAGCGTGAATGTGCCATGTAGCTGTCAGCTTTAGTGGTGTGATAAATGTACAGTTTCATAACCTCATGGCCTCCTCTGCACACCATCCCCCTGTACAAAGATCCATCTGCAGGAAGTTAACAGCTGACTGAATATAGATTCAAAATTGGAATGAAAGGGCGAGGAGAAGAGTTTGGAAGGTTTCCCACTTCGGTCCTCATAAAGGACATACTTACAAGAATAAAAGCACGTCCTCTTACTGAGAAATAAATAAATACCGTTGCACGTAATATGTTGGATGCTAATCTGCAAAGTGCAGCCTAACTGATTTCTTCTTTCCACCCTCTTTCTCACTAGCTAAAGAAGCTGCTGCTGACTCCTCCCAATGTGCCCACAGGCATCGACGCACACAAAGATAGAGTCCAGGGGCATCGCTATAGCAACCGAAGCCTGCAACTACGGCCGGTCAGACCTCTGGTCAAGGTGAGGCATAGATTACTGTGAATACCTCTTGATTAAAGGTAGATTTGGCTGGTTTTCATTAAGTGGTAGTTTAATATAATTTCTTTAAACATTTTAAAAACGGACTCTGGCTTTCTCAGACTGAAGTAGAACTGGAGCAGTCTGTTCTGCTGCAACTCCCACACTCTCTTTATTCACTGGTTAACGCCCCATTCCCTGTGTCTTCTGAAGGCTGGCGAGATAGCAAAATTGGATTTTTCCAATCACTTCCACTCCTCAGATGTGGCGAGTTTAGTCAGAAGTAACTCACTGTTGCATACAGGGCCTGCAATCAGCATCACTGCCACTGCAGACATTGTGCTTCAAGCATGTGCCTGCACTTATCTTTTGCAGGATAGAGTCAGAACAATTCAAATAACAGATATCTGCATTTGAATATGAATTATTCCAACATTGTCAAGACTGCTCGCTAGGAAAACTTACAGGAATTGTTTGTTCAGATGCTTGCAATGACCTATGTTTTCTCGCTAGTGGTCACACACAAAACGGTTGTTCTTTGTCAAAACCAAAGGTGGATGTAGAATGACATAGTAGGCTGCAAAACTTCTTAGGGAGGGTGTTAAGATGGATGGTTGGATGTACAAAGAGGTTGTATCCTGTTTCCTACCATCAGTTATTGATTTATTTTAACTTTGACCGCAATCTTGCCAACACGTAGACATATTTGGCTGATTTAAATCCAGCTGTATTGTCATGGCAGTTTGGGCATTGTGATCTGCCGGATGACGTAAAACTGGCAGCTCTCTGCAGACCTCCGCTGAAACACCGGTCATCTAAACACACTGCCCACACAAAAATGACACACAGCTGTATCCCTTTAACTAACGCCATATTGTGTAGTTTGCAGGTTAGAAAACGCTAATATGAATCATAGAAGGCACTGATACATTGTTATTTTGACATTTGTTAGACGTGCTGGATCAGGGAAATTGTTCTTGTCTTGTAAAATGTGCATCATTCTGCCTTAAACAACATCAACCCCACCTTAAGTAAGTTCATTACGCTGGCTGTCTGAGGGAAGTTTTAGCATCAAGGTCCAATTACAGGCTTTTTCAACCCCAACAAGAATAAATTATCATGAAACTACTGAAAAGCTGGCCATCGGTGGCTTCATTGCAAAACCAATAGCCATTAGTATTGGCCTTTAATAACTTGTCCTACTTAGTTCCTGGATTATCATTACCGGTATACAGCGTTAAGGAACAAAAGAAAATCACATTTCCAAAGCCAGCAGTTGTCCAGCAAAACAAGTTTTTTTATATATATTTTTTTTAAATGATAAATCTCATTTTAGATGAAAAACTCTTGGAGCCTTCAAGCTTGCAGAGACCTTCAGCTGCTGCCTATGATAGATGTGGTGTCAGGAAGAGAGGACATTTACTATGGCTACTGCTGTATGACTTAGCAGTAATTGGATAGCTAGTAGCATTGTGCTTCAGAAAGTGGTCATTGATTACGACACCAGTCATTTATCTTGTACAAGCATAAAGCATGGTGAGCCTTCACACAGCCTTCTGCTCCGGCTCAAGCAAGGAGGATACCCACAGGTTGCAGCGTGGGGATAAGCCAAGCCTGTATCCATCGCACGCCATTCCTGACCTCGCTGTTGCTAGCGGTGTGTGTGTGTGCGTGTGTGTCTGTGTGTGTGTGTGTGCTTGAGCTTTAAATTTAGAGGAGTGTGGCTTTGCTGTGGCAGATGGCGGGAGTATTGACTGACAGGACAAGAGGGTAACAGTGAATCATAGTCTCTCTTCCTCTTTATGAGCAATATAGAATCGGCAATTTCATTGCAGCTGCACACTGATTCATCCCTCACAAAGTCGTAAGCAGAATATACTGCTGTGTGCTCAGTGTTCCTGTATCCAGGGCAGGAAATGGAAGATACACTCCTATGTTCTTGACTCCATTTTTTGTTATCTTACGTGGTTCATTTGTCTTGTCTTTGTGTTCCCATGACATGACCGACTGTAGACAGTGTGATGAGACAGCTACAGTGGAGTTTGATAGAGCATGAAACATGTTTAATTTAAAACATTGATAGTCAATGTCAGGTTTTAGTGCCAGTTCCTCAGAGGGCTTTTTTTCTAACGTTGCCATTTTGTATTGATGTCCTTGACTGAAGCCTAAATAGATGATGTGTCGTATGTGAAAACCCCCCAAATGATTGTAATTATATTTAGATGTTTTCGTACTGATCAAAATGTTTAGTAGAGTAACTTACCAGACAAACCAAATTGGCTGATTGCTAAACGGTTATTTCACTCCCAGTCTCCATCCATTGCTTTTGCAGCATTAAGTTCTTGTAGTCTAATCTTCAGTCCTCACAAAAGCTTAACAAGATCAGGGCTACAGCTCTAGATTCTCTCCATTTGCCCTCCTCTTGCAAATTCAGACCATTTCAATTACCATTTATCTATTCATTTGTTTAAGGGCTCTTTATTGTCATAACACCAGCATCAGAGGTTGCTTACATTGCCGACCTTTTTCTCCATTTAATAATAAAACTAATTTATATTTATATGACTGCAATTGAAACATTTGCATTGTGGGCTAGATGTTTTTGCTATCAAACAGTTTGAGAATAAAGTCTCACACTGGTATTCCTGTTGGTGTTTCTCCACCCTCAGAGTGACCTCCGTCAGGAGCGGAAGCCCCGAGCGGTGCGTCCAGCGGGCCGCCTGTGCACAGAACTCCACCGCCACCTCACCACCGCCCGGGACTCGGAGGACACCCCGGCCCCCGACACAGAGGAGGACGAAGAGGACGAGGAGAGTGAGTCAGAGGAGGATGAAGAGGAGGAGGAAGGGGAGGAAGAGGAGGAGTCTTCCAGCAGCGAGGTGGAGGGTGTGACAGTTGTGGCTGCCGTCCCCGCTGAGCCAGCGAAGCCACAGTTTAGCTCGGAGAAAGAATTGCGCTCGGTGGTAGAGCTGATCACGTACATGCACACCTACTGCCTGCCCACACGCAAGCAGCAGGGCTGGGAGCGTAAGGACCGTGAAGCCCCAAGGCCTCGGGCCAGACCTGAGGCCTCCCGCCTGGCCGCCACAAACTCTCACAGCAGAGTTGTTTTGGTGGCTACTCCTGGGACTAGTGGGGGTTTTACTGGGACAGGCATCAGTGCCCCCAGGAGGCTCCCCTTTGCAAGGCGAAGGGAGATGAAAGCCAACTCCCTTCTGCGTGAGCTCCTGCAGCAGAGCAGCTCTTTCGATGTGAGCAAGCCTTACAGACTGCACAGCCCCCCATACTCCCACAGCCCTAACAGAGTAGGAGTTTCTACTCCTTCTGCCGCGGCAAAATCAGCCTCAACCTACTTCCCCAGCTCCAGCACCCCTAAGCTAGAGCTTCGTAGAGACTCCTCTTTTCATGAGAGGAGAAGCTACTCCTCGGAGGCGCCTCAAAGCCCAGAGGAGACCGCAGAGGACGGCGGCTCCTTCTCGGTTCGGCGCTCGCGACGCCTGGCCTCCTTCCCCAGCCGCTTCGCCAAGAGGCTGCGGCCTGGACGGGCGAGGGAAGGAGAGGGGAGGGACAGGGAGGAGAGGGAGGAGGGACGAGCAGGGGTCAAACTCATGCCAACCCAAGCAGGAGGGGGGACGACGACGGAGAAGCAGCCAGAGCAGCTAACGTCGGGTGAAGGCAGCGCTGGTACAACGCAGCCGACCAAACCCTGCTGCCACGGTGAGATGGACAGGAAAGATACAGGCTACATTCATACCACAGGGTTATCTCGATGTTCTGATAATATCAGACTTTATGATTATAACCCATAACTTTTCATGTTTGGCTGTCTTTCCAGACACTTTAACACTCATTGTTAAGAAGGGAAAAATCAAGTAGACACACAGCTTCGGTATTGTGCATGGTTGTAACTGGCTTTTTATTCTGATTGCAGAAAAGCGAGACTGCCTCTGTCTGCCTCTCAACCCCAAGTCCACTGGGTGAGTTTTCTATGTAAAGTTCCTGCTGTGTTTTATCATACAGTAGTAGCTTGGTGCAGCATTATGCAGCATCTAGTAGCAGTAGCACAGTACTTAAAGTGCCCATATTATGAAAAAATCACGTTTTCTGGGATTTTTTTATTTTGTGTCTCTGGTGCATCCACACGCATACAAACTTTGAAACAAATCTATCCATGCTGTTCTGAGTGAGATACGGTTTCTGAATGCGTCCTGCCTTCAGTCTCCGGGTGAGCTGCACGAATCTGCACGGCTTTTTACGTCACTAGCCGAAACGAGCTAGCTAACCACAACCGTTAGCATGCTAGCGTTAGCATGCTAGCGTTAGCAGCTAGCGCTAGCATGCTACCTTGTCAATGGCAAAGCATTTTTTTGGTAACTAGTGCCAAAGTGGAAGACATTAAAGGTGGAGGGTGGGGGTGTGGCCTTGACCAGCTTGCCATGGGCAAAGCAGAGAAAGGGGAGGTAACCTTTCCCCTTATGACGTCATAAAGGGAAGATTCCTGATTGGCCGATCTGAGCTTTCATTTTCTCAAAGGCAGAGCAGGATACCCAGGGCTCGGTTTACACCTATCACCATTTCTAGCCACTGAGGGACCATAGGCAGGTTGGGGGAACTCATATTAATGTTAAAAAACCTCATAAAGTGAAATTTTCATGCCATGGGACCTTAAACTTAAAATATAAGCTCATATCGCTCCAGTATTTGTATGCACTAATGCACAACAGTACTCCAAGTAGAGTTCCCCCACTTAGAGTCTGATGTCAATTCTAAATGGATTCAATGGGAGCTACTGTTCCACATTGCTGAGGAAATGCATTGAACATCATCAGAATCGTTAATTTATGAGTGTACTGAGCGAGGAACCGATTCCATTAAGGAGCAGAGGATTGTTTCAGCTGTACTAATCTAATGCCTGTAAACATGTCAACTACTGCGTTAATAATCATTGCTGTAATTTACAAATTCAGCACTAATTGACTTCCTATTTGGGTATTTGTTTCATTGTCTAAATTATATAATCTAATGCTTCACAATGTGGCAGCAGTCCATAATTCATTAATTAGAGGAAAAGGCCTCTAAAACTAAGTTAAGACAGCTGAAAAGACAATACAATACTTATGAACATATTTACATAGTGTGACACAACTATCTGGACCAGCTCAAATCCAGTGAATCTCGAAGCGCTGTTACTCGTAGATATGTCACTTAAAAAGACGTGAGGGAGAAACAACATGATGTGAACGTGCTTAAAAAAAAGAAGAAGAAGAGTCTGGATTCATTAAAACATGGTTTGCAGTCATGTCATGTATAATCTCATAAGACTGTACACTATTTGGAAATTTTAATGAAATAAGCCAGCCCCCAAATTCAGCAATTTTATTCAAAGATCCCTATTGAGTACTCAGACTTTGATCTGCGCCAGACAGAGTGCCCTCACTGCTCTTACTTTTCCATATGGACCTCCCCGCCCATCGCTCCTCAAACCCTGGAACTTCTCCAGCTCCATCCAGCCACAGAGCTGGATGTGTTTCCTGTACAAACCCCTGGCGTCGCTCCATCTTCTAAATGAATCTGTCTTCTGAAGTGCTCACCAAAAAAGAAAGAGTTGTGTGTTTAAAAAAAATATATATATATATTTTACTCCTGTGTTCTCTGTGGAGGGTAAGTAATATCCCGCCTGAAGCCAATCCACTCAGCACCACTCCTGCCTTTCATGGCAACTGGAAAGAAACAGAAACAGACAGCCAGAAATAGAAAGCAGGAGAAGACAGCGGAGTACATATGGTTGTTGTGATAAGAAATGAGGAGTGGAGAGAAATGCCAGTAGCCTTTACAGGGAGAAACATAATTCAAATTTTTTTATTTTAGTGGGGAGGAAAAAAGAGCTTTTACTGGGAGCCCTTTAAGGCTGTTATTAGATTCCTTTTGGCGTGGATGTTTAAAAAATACAACAGATTCCAACATGACACAGCAAACCTTAATATCTCTCTCTCTCTCTCTCTCTCTCTCTCTCTCTCTCTCTCTCTCTCCTTTGTCTGTCCATCTGTTGTCTCTTCTCCATCAGAGAGTCCCAGTACAGCACCAAGCCTTTTGAGCAGACGCTCAGTGTGGATCTGTGTGGAACGGCAGGTAAATCCATCTCATGTTTAAATATACGTTGATGTCAACACTTTTAGGAGATAGATGAGAAGATCAATACCACTCTCATATCTATACGGTAAATATGGAGCTGGTGCCAATGGCCTGTTAGCTTAGCATAAATACTGAGTGAAGGGGGAAACTGCTCATATGGCTCTGTCCAAAGCAGGGCTGCAACTAATGATTATTTTAAATGTCGATTAATCTGTTGATCGTTTTCTCAATCAATGGATTAGTTGTTTGCTCTACAAAATGTCAGAAAATTGTGAAAAATGTGGATCAGTGTCTCCCAAAGCCCGAGATGACGTCCTCAAACGTCTCGTTTTGTCCACAACTCAAAGATATTCAGTTTACTGTCACAGAGGAGAGAAGAAGCTAGAACATATTCACATGTAACAAGCTGCAATCAGAGATGTTTTTTCCTCTTTTCTTTTTAAATAAAAAATTACTCAAACCGATTAATCATTTATCAAAATAGTTAGCAATTCATTTAATAGTTGACAACTAATCGTTTTATCTTTGCAGCGCCAGTCCAAAGGTGACAAATGTGATTCATTGTTTAATCCCAAAAAACAAACAGTAAGCGGGGAGGTTATGTGCTGGACTATTTGTTGGCAGGAAGCAGTGCTCACCTGGGTATCCCTTCCCTCCCCCCTCAGGTCTCACCCCTCCCACCACCCCGCCTCACAAACCAGTGGAGGATGAGCTCTTCAAGCCGGCCGAGGGAGGAAAGGGAGGTGAAGGAACAGTCGGTGGCGATGGTGGCAGCGAGGCCTCAAACACCAACGCCAGCACCGCCGCGAGGGGCTCGTCCTGGCTGAGCCGCACCCACCCCCAGCGGAAGCTTCCAGAGCAAACGGAGCTGTATGCCCAACTGCGGCGCATGGGCCAGGCCGGCGACATCGACACCCACCGCACCTTTGGGGACCACGACTACTGTGCGCTGAGCCTCGGGGAGAGCCGCAAGCGCAGCGCCGCCATGCTCGGCGCCATCTTGCAGGCGCAAGGAGGGAGCGATGGAGTTGGCTCCCAAGCACCCAAAGCTGCCGACGATCAGGTATCGGATGGACATGGAAAGGAGGACAGGGAAAGGCTGGTGGTGTCAGAAATCGCAGAACTGCTTGAGCACCACACGCCAACGGTGGTGATATCGTCATCACCGCCGCTACACTGCCAGTCGGCAGCTGCCACGCCGCCAGTCTCAGAGGAAGAGGCGGAGCGCTCGTCTGCGTCTCGCTCACCCTCCCCCATCCTCCACCTGTGTCCCGACTCCCCCGCCAGCAAGACAGACTCCAGGTGAGACAGAGAGACGATGATTGCGGGAGGAGGGGAAGGAGAGGTGTGAGAATATGGGTCAAGGAGATAAGATTAACAATGACATGCAGTGGGAAGATAGAGAGGCAGAAGGAAGGAGACAATAAGAGTAGAACACAGCATTAGAATGAGAGAAATTGAAAGAACAACTCAACTCATCGCAAGTCTATTCAAGTATAACTCTCAGGTGTCATTTTCTCAGCATATTGTGCCACATACAGTAATCCTACTGCTTCACAACACAGTGTCTACAGTCTGAATGTACTCTTGTGTTTCTGTAAAAACAAATGTCTTGAAGTACAGTGTCATTGCAAAATAGAAAATCTCCGACCGCTGACAAACTTCTATCGTCTTGCGCCATATCCTCACCGAACCTAGGAGACAAGGGTAAACGCAGGTGCCAAAATGAAAACCGATTATGTTGAATGTTCCACTCTAACTCTACATGCAGACATCTTGTATTGAAATGCGCCACAAACGTCAAGTCAAGTCAAAGCATCAGCCGTTGTTAATTCAACGTGTTGCATCTTGTGGCTAGTCAAAAGAACCGCGTTGTAATTGCATTGCCTTGTCTTGCATTGCAGAAATGCGACCAACCGTTCACCTTGTTGCTTTTTTCAATTTGAGATTTGCTGTCTTTCTCACGAATGTACAAAGGGTGATGCGCTGGATAGTGAGGGTGATTTAGGTATTTAGTCACTAACTGCGTTCTGATCTGTAGCATGAAAACAGAAATACAGTATGAAAAACAAATCGTTCTCAACTCATGCACAACTTTTCAATCAATGACTATACTGTCTAACTTAGAATAAGGTCAGTATTCATTTCTGTCCTTGTAAGATGCAGTTTAAATTGACTGTCTCACACGGAATAAGGTCAGCAGTCATGTGATTTCTGAACATGGAAGACAATGGCATCGAAAAAGGGTGGAGATGGAAAAAGTAAGAGACAGTGCTGTCCTGCAGTCAGTGGAAGAAAGTCTCCTTTTCTGCCGTGGTTCACCCATTTCTGTCATGTCTGACATTTCAGTTTCACCTTGTGTCCGTCCTTATCTCACTGACTATGCTCTCTCTCTCCTTCCCCTTTTCTTTCTTGTTCCTCTTTCTTTTAGTGAGAACTCAGAGATCTGTCCCGACGACAAGCAGAGGAACAAAGCCAAGTCTGACGAGGTACAGAGAACATTCACGCTCTGCAGTCTTCTGCATACAGCAATAGTGTTGAATTAAAGAATCTGCACCTCAATAGCCCTCAGATCACCAGACTATGAAGGTCAAATGGTTCATGTCCCAAAACAACCAAAGATGATTTTGGGACACGATTTCGGACATGCCAACACACTTAGCATACTGATACCATATAATGTATCTTCAGATTCATACTGCGGCTGCAAGATCAAAATAACGGACTGCATGTAAATGAACACAGGGGCGTGTGAAGTGTTGAGTCTCAGGACGCCGCCCTACACTCACCCTTCCTGCTTCAGTTCCCACGTCTATCTGTATTCTGTATTGTCCTTTGTCCTGACTGTTGCCATGGTTTCCCTGTTGCCAGGACAACTGCCAGGTGTTTTACATCCACAACCTGCCAACCAGCGTGACCCAGAACATGCTGAGGAAACGCTTCCAGATTTTCGGCAAACCCGAGGACTGCAAAGTCATCATCTGCAACGAGTAAGTGTCCTGATCCGGATCCCTCGATCTGAAGAGAGGAGCTATGGGAGCTTTTTTAAAGATACAGTAAACTTGTTTTTTTGTGCTATAGGGCGCAGATTGACAGTTTTAAATGCAGCCTTTATTATCAGTTGGAAGTATTGTTGTTGTAATGTCATTAAATGAAATGAAATGTAAATAGTAAGTCATCAGAAATGTCAGTCTGGAAGTAAGTGAAGTGATCTGGCAACCTACGGGGAACAGTGTTGATGTGCAATAAACACAAAAGATAATGAGAAAATAAGAAAGCAGTATTTGCTGATCAACTATTATTTTTTATTTTTCAAAAAGTGTGGGCTGCAAACTTTTTAAAGTCTTCAGCAGAATTAATAAATCACAAACCCTGACAATTTGTTGGAACGCATTTGTCAAGCCTAGTGGTACTTTTGCAAACTAAAATTGTAACGACTACTTTAGCAATCTGAGCCCCTGGTGTTCCTGTTTTTGTACTAATGCCTTAAACCTTAGACTGAAACCAGGTACTGATAACCACTGAGGACGAACCAATGAGACACCTAGCTTCTCCTGTCTATATAGGTTACTCTAGGTGATCTGGTTTTCTATACACCATAAAAAGACAAACCCTTGACCAAGGCACTGACCTCTGAACTGGAGTTGGAGTCCCTGGCTAGACCCTGTGGCTGGCCACTGCTCCTAAATGGGTCAGTTACAGGGGGACACATTTTCCCGTGGGGATTAATTAAACATGACTTTAAAAAGTTGAACAAAATAAGGGTGCCCTTTTTGGTTGCTGCAGACAAACCCAAACATGTGTCCTTTCAAGTTTTGTACATTTGTTCTTTTAACTTTGATACAGAGCTCCAATGGCATCAGTCCAGGGAAAAATCAGATCAGTTCCTCATTTCCTCTTTGGTTTTTCTGTATGGGACTACTTCAATCCAGTCATTCTTTCAACTGGTGCATTGAATGCACATTGAATGAAAGGAGGCATACAATTCTTTTAGCATTGTCCATCTATTCTGACGCCAGTATGTACCTTCTCATCCTCCCAAGAGCAAACTGTCATTATCTTAATGCATGCACATCTGTCTCTCTACCTGTCTGGTTGTAGAGAGCGCTGTGGGGTGATAAAGATCCGCCAGTCGGGGGTTCAAAAGCACTGGAGAGAGCGGGAGACTGTTTTCCAGAATGGACCTGCGGGCCTACGGAGGCTGACAAGGAAACGCTACATAGATCTTGGTAATGAATGCACACACTGACAAAGTTGCACTGTAAGTGGCTTAAATAGTTACCCAGCATGGTGATTTAAAGTAGTGATATAGGTACTATGCTCCGTTTTGCGGTAGCTCATAACTATTTGTCATTAGTAGCTATTTTTGTTTGTGTCAAACCAGATTTATCAAGTGGTTTGCAATCGGACAATGGCGCAAATTTGAGTGTCAAAATTCACCAAAGTTGAATTCTACACGAAAGCACCATGCAAATCTACTGCAGCCGTGTTTTAGAAGCACAGTCAGTCTGACATTTTCAAGCTGTCATGATCTTTAAGTAAATTGTACTCGAGTAAGATTGAGAGGAAATGTTCTCTGCAAGGACAACACTTGGAATTTGACTTGAACTTTTTGTGTTTGACTATAACCCTTTTTTCCTGTCTTATGCTGTAGATGAGGCAGGTCCGGGCCCCGTCAAGAGCAAGTACGATGCACTGGACTTTGACACTCTGCTGAAGGAGGCCCAAAAGTCCCTGCACCGCTGACAGCCCGGCACCCCTGACTGGCCAGCCTTAGTAAACTGCAGCAACACCCCTCCTACTGCTGGGCTCTGCCATCAGAAAGGCCTTTTAGTACCTCCATGCAAGGCAACTTCGCAAAATGTTTACATTTTTACCATTGGAATAAAGTAACGATAAGGACCTCGTTGTTTTTTAAGTTTCTTTCACCGGAGGATACTGCTTAAAAACGAGGAAGCCACTGGGAGTCCGGAGGAGCTAAGAGACAATGGAGGAAGTAGGACGTTTAACAGCAATGGTACAACAACTACAAACGATAATGATAGTTCTTTGCTGAACAACAAAAACCAAGCCGTCTGTGTTGGTGGCACCGTCTGGATGAGTGGGCGAGAGAGACCTCTGTAGCAAGTCCTTGCTATTCCTGCGTTGCGTTGGTCGTTGTGGTATGTGTTTCTGTGTGTGCGTGTTATTTGTTCTGTTTGTTTTGTAAAAAAAAGAAAAGAAAAACCTCCCTTTTTCCGGTTACGTGTGGTGAACCTGCAAGCTGTGTTCGCCATGAAGTTGAGCGGTTGTATAACCAGAAAAAAAAAATTAACCCTGCTTTCTTTTAGCAAAACTTGTGGATGTTACAAATTTTAAAATCTATTGTGTGTGTGTGTGTGTGTGTGTGTGTGTGTGTGTGTGTGTGTGTGTGTGTGTGTGTGTGTGTGTGTGTGTTATGGACAAAGAATATGAAAAAAACATTTAACGTAATCATTTGATGACTGATAAAGTTTACAA
The DNA here is from genome assembly GCA_023631565.1 of Gymnocephalus cernua. Lineage (NCBI taxonomy): Eukaryota > Metazoa > Chordata > Actinopteri > Perciformes > Percidae > Gymnocephalus > Gymnocephalus cernua. The sequence continues at coordinate 35,399,637 of CM042435.1, forward strand.
ATCTAAAATGAAGAAGAAAAAAATCATGTTTTCTTTTTTGTAACTGTAGTGCTTCCTTGATTTGATCTATGCACTGTAAAGGCCGCGATCAGACAGAGCGCGTTTGCAGGTTGCAAAACGCGAGGCGCACTGCACTGCCTTTCTTGTTGACGACGCCCCGATCAAGTTGCGTCTTTTTTGACGTCAGGCGTTTTTTCCGCTCTGAGTTGAAGTTTTTTCAACTCAAGGCATTCAGGGCGCTCCAGGGGAAAAAAAACGCAAAGTGCTCAGCAAGGCAAACCGCTTCACCAGGAGAAAAAAACGCAAAACGCTCAGCAACGCAAAATGCTTCACTCTTATTGAAAAAAATTACACAAAGCCACCCCAGGCTGCTGAAACGCACTATGTCTGATCTGGGCCTAAGGAGGCAAATGCCTCCGCTGTCCTCCACTTTCCCCTTTGACTCTAATCTCTAACTCTGCCAGGCTGACGATTTTGGCTTCTGCTACTGGCTGCTGCAGGCTCTGTTTGCTAGGCGTTTTCATACATTAAGACCCCGACTAGGTCCTGGAAAAACAAATGTTGCACGTGTTGTGAGCTGGCTTCAAAAGAAGAAAAAACAAGAAAATATAAAAAATACTAGTCTGACCAGGTTTAAAACATCATTTACTGTCTGTGTAAAAGTACATCCTAGGATTGGGAATTAGAAAATAATTAAAAATGTCGATGTGGGTGTCGATAAAAAATTATTTTAGGGTTGAGTCAGATTTGCGGTTATTCAGAATCGTGTTTTTACATACTTCATCTAAAAGGGGTCTTGAAGTATCTTTGCTGCTGAACATGTGTCCAATAAAGGCTGCAGCCTAATGCCACAGCCAATGCAACACGTTATGTTTACATTGGGACTGCAGCAAGCAGGCCCACAATGGGGAAATAAAGATGGTAGCCATAGACGCCATTTCCATACCGTGCCATACTTAGTTCATTGCTGAACTCAGTATGAAGTCACCACATCTGCTCTTTGTCCAGATCATCCCAGTCCAATCTTCTTCACAAAAGCCTGTAAGTTCTCTACTGTAAGTGCTTTTTAAGTTGTCTAGGAATCATTTTTTCCTGCTGACACTAGTGCTTCACGTGTGGTAAGCTTGACACTGGGTTTCAAAGTACAAAGAAGAACAAGACCAATTTGCTCTCCATAATCCACCCATGAAATATTACCATTGCCAGAAGTAGACTAATCTGTTGTTTCAGATAGAATGTATTCAAGAATCTGAATGTAATCATCGTATTTCCCCCATTGCTGCTTGCCCAAGATTGTGGAGTTCTTTGGTGCTTCTTTGGATACACCTGCTTAGTCGTCCCGTTGACTGCATGTGACAAATTAATGGCTTGAAGTACAGTCTAAGTAGCACCTAATTGACATTCCTGATGCAGCCAGTAGCACCCGCCGTGAAAAGGGAGAGAGCCTCCAAACCCGCCAATACAGTGGTACCAAACCTACACAGCCAGGGAACAAGCGAGGGATGGGCTTCTGGTTTCTCGTCCGCGAGGTACTGTATCAGCTGAGCATCTCTACCTCACATCCATCCATCCCTGCTCCCCCTGTGTTTTTATTTCCTCCTCCTTCTGGATGCTCTCCCCCATCTTCTCACTCTTTTTTTTGTCAGAAATGTTCTTTACGTGCGGTTTTATGGGTAGTTTGGGGGATTGTGTTTGATTTTTTATACTATGACTCCTAAGCCCCTCGTGAGGGGAATAATCTCTTTCTCTAACTCTTTCGCTTGCCTCATAATGGTTTTTAGCGTGTCCGTTTCTTGGAGTCTCGACCGTGTGTCCGTGTGTAACTGAGTGTTTCGTCTTTGTCTCGTGTTTGAGTCGGACACTGCTGACGCTTGCAGGTCGGTGAGGAGGGGATGGGGAGGGGTTGAGCGGTGGTTGGTTGGTCCTTGAGTGCGCTTGGAGGGGAAGATCCCCTAAATGTTCCTGTTTTCTCCAGGGACACGCCATTCCTCCTGAGTTCCCCATTCCTCCTCTCCTTGCCCAGGAATTTCAATAAAACGCAGCCCGACTCTCTAACATTAACTAAATCGCTTTCCGTCTCTCACGGGTTCAAGGCCCTTTTACCAGGTCTTTCCCAAACCCTGGTAAACTCCCCCGCTTTTTAACAGGTAATCCTCCAGCCCCATCCTCTTCCGTGTCTTTTGTCTATCTAATCAACTCTTTGGTAACACACAAAAAATTGAATGTTTACATCACTCGATTCTCCTTTGACTTTATTAGGAACGCACACTAAGTACAAAGGCGCCTTATTCAGTGTTTTAAAAAAATCCAGTAAGTGAAGTGGCCTAGAGGCCAAGCGTTACCTTCCTCCAGGCTCGCTGATGTCTAAAACTAAACAAATACACTTTAGTGCTATACATACTGATTGAGAAACAAGGTGTCAACTTTTTTCTTTTAAAGGAAAAAAAACCTGACATTTTAACAACTAATTGCAACTGAATGAGTATTTGTGCTTAGTATGTATACTACTAAAAAGTGAGAGAATGTGCTGGTTTACATATTAAAAAGTAAATATAATATATGAATATAAAATGTGTATATAGCACTATGCCTCGTTGTAAACATAAAATGTATTGTGTGTGTGTGTGTGTGTGTGTGTGTTTTTTTTTTTTTTTAAGTGGCGGGTCATAGTTGATTGCTAATCAGACATATGGTCAGTTTAGTTCCAATGACTTCATGTTTTTTCAGTGCAGGGAGGAAATGAAGGGAAAAAAATGAACATAATACAAAGTCCAACACTGTTGTATAAGAGACTAAAAGAGATACACAGACTTTTCCTTTGCTGTTTATGAAATGACTAAATATTTTTTAGTGTGTTTTTTTTTCTTTCTTTAAAAGCAATTTGAAATGCAATACATAATAATCTTATCTTTAAGACAGCCTTTCCAAACTGAGGTAATAATGTACAGTGTATGGTTGGTTGTTGAACGACAACACGGGCGATCTTTGAGCTGCAGATTCAATAGGCTACTGTACTGTATGTAGACTGCTGTTAAACACACAAAAAAAATCATAAAAATCTACAGGAAGAATGTGGTAAGTTGCGTCGTAAACACATAACACGTATACAAAACAATATTAATATACTCTTGCACAAAAACCGTCCCAAGTAGTGAAATATCTTCACAATTTTTTCTTCTTGTTGAAAAGGAAGCCATTGTAACTATGTTATTACCACCTTTTTGATGGTGCACAGGTTTGTTCAAATGTGAAAGTTGCATTGAACACTTACAGTAACAGCAAATAACTATACATGTATGACTGGTAAAGGAATGTGGGAGGGAGGAAAAAGAGAAAAAAAAGCAAGTTGTCGCTGGTTTGACCCGGTTCAAGTCACACTAGCTGCTACAGATGAGATGGACACTGTAGAAATCTCAGTTTCACTGCTGCACCTCTACTTCATCCCAAAAAGGAAGCATTTGGATTGAGTCAATTATAATCAAATATAAGTTACAGAACGGTGTTATGGTCCAACTAGCTGGGAGGCATTCTAGCTTTGTGTTAGCAAGACTGTAAAGTACTGAAGCAGGATAGATGGTGAAGGGGTTCGGGTTACCTTGAAGTAGTGCGAGAGAAAGGGTGGAAGTCAAGGGTGTGAATATGAGAAGAAATTTGCCTTCAAACATGTGGAACGTTTTCCGTTTTAGTTCTTACCGATGACCAAAAATGTTACCTTAAAAGGCTTTTATTTAGCAAATCTTTGAAAATCTTAACACTTTGCTAACCTTTTCACATAAAACTATTGTATGTGGCAAAGCTAGCTCTTGTTTAACGTGTTGCTTTGTTGTCTTTTTGGAAGAAGAGCATAGTCTGAATTTATAATCCAGAGTTCAGACTTCTTTGGACATCTTGACTGAAAGCATGTGGTGGGATTTCTACAGTGGCTGCCGCTGTGCCTGTGAGAGTGCCTCCATTGTTCTAGAGGTCAAAACAACCCCAATTTCCATCATGGCAAGCCTTAAAAATCAATCGGGGTGGGGGGAAAACAAAGCTACCACTAGCTTTTATTTTAGTTTCAACTCCTTTCCAATCCAATGTGGTTTATTATTAAATAATTACTGACGTAATTAAAAGTTTTTTCAATAGCCATATTATAAAAAGATATATACATATATATGAATATATATATTTGTGTGTTTGTGTAGATAGCTAGATGATTATATACTTTCTTATAGAAAACTTTGATGTTGACCATTCTCCTCAGTGTTTTTGAGAACACGACACATTTCAACATAATAATACTGCTGTCCACTTGGTCTAGGGCCTAGGTCGATGGACAACAAATCCAGAAAAAAAATAAACCGTTAAAAAAAAAAAAAAAAAAATCCCCTCGCCACAATGCAATACCTTTTTTTTTTTTTGTCCATTCTTCATTTCAGAAAAATGGAAAATGGCAAGAAAACCATAAAACTTGATAGGCAAGATGACCAAAAAAAGATAAAACTTCAACGATAAAGAGCGCGGCTCGTGAAAAATGTGGCGTCTTCGACGGCCTCGTCAGATTCACTTTTATAGATGTCATGTTTCCGATGCCATGGCCCACTGAAATGCTTGTTTTTGTGTCACTTACTGTTTTTAGTTTTGGAAAACGATGCACCTGTCAACTAGCTACACCATCACATTAGCCCCTACCAGGACACGAGTGTTTGCATTACCGGCCTCAGATTCCACTTCTGTGTTTGCTCTGCGACGTGGTTGTGTCATATTTCAACATCAAAAGATGTACAGTACAGAGAAATTAATGGGTAACCTGTCAAACTTGATGGCAACAGTGATGTCAAATAGGCACTTAGTACGGACTGCAAACTGTCAAAATCTGCTAAATGTGAGTGGGTGTGTTTTTTTTTTTGGTGGATAAAAATATTTTGACATAAAAGGGCATACATTGTTTTTGTTTGTTTTTCATTGCTATTGATTTATTGTCTATTTACATCTAATGACTATCAAATTCACAAATTATTTTTTTTCTTTTTTTAACTTAGTTTTTGGTAAAACAAAAAAAGGTAAATACTGCTAGTGAGATTTTATATTTTTACATATGTTGGTTTTATTTTTTGCGTTTCTTTTTTTTTATTTATACGCCACTTAGTTTGGATGTCTTTAAATGGTGTTTTTTTTTTCTCCGTTTTGTGTGATTTCATATGTCTTGAGAATGTGGAGACAAAGGCATTTCAGTATTTTTGAATTGTTAAAATCTAGTTTCATAGAAGCGGAAGTATCTGATGTTATAAATTATATTTTAATTCATGTAAATAGTTTAAAACAGAAGACTATGGCTTCCTTTTAAACTGAATACATTTCTCTTCAGAGATTGTTTACATTATGGAACTGTAGAGATGTGCTCCTCATATACTGTATAAAGTACATATATTCATTGATTTGCCTCCAAAAAATAAAATCCTAATGAACAGCATTATTTCAGTGCATGTGGTGATTTTTGACGGACAAAGGTCCAAATAGCACATTGAAATGTAAAGATGTGATTGCTCACTGTTGACCATTTAGGGCATTTATCACTGATTTTGCAGAATTTACCAATCAACATTTTTACCTGAATTACCTGGATTAAGTTGGGTCATAGTTTGGTCAGTTCCCATGAAAATACCAAAACAAACTATTGCATTTGTTACTGAAGACGTACATCTTTAAAATCAGGTCACAAATATGTAGATCTGTAATTTCCTTAAAACCGCTGGGTACTGCAGTTTTTAGTAAATGTTACTCAAATGGGACTAAATAGAGATCTTCAAGAGGGGGTCCGGGACCCCTAGGGTGTCACCCAACTTACTGCAGGGGGGCCACCAAATTGTTGTTAGTTTTTTAAAATCCAAAATGTCTTAACATGAATCCAGTCTATTTGTGGAAAAAAAAAACATCCACAGATACAGTTCAGTGTGCCACATGTATGTGTAACATTAAATCATGGCAATTATTATGTTATTAGCTCAGTATTCTATGCACTAAAAAGGTACAGTATGTATGAAGGCTTTTGGCCGCCCTACATGTTATTGTAGGCCCAGTTTAATATGCAACTTAATTGTATACAATATATGTAGGGGATTCCTGATCCGTCTCTCTCAGTTAAGGGGTCCTTGACTTATAAAACTCTGGGGGTGAATTTGGGGGAGCAGGACGGTGCTTTATGGCAGGGGTCCTTAAGGGGGCTCCAAGGGGTCCCCAGCATAAAAGGGAATAATTTCTTTCACTCTAATTCCATCTACAGTATAAGTAACATAATGACAGAATGTATGACTATTTTCATCATGGGTTTTATACACTTTCTCTAATAAAACATCTAAAAACAACATATCCTATCCGATGCGGGATCCTGGTGAAATTGTTTTTATCAAATGGGGGTCAGTGGTCTAATTTGTTAGTCTGGGTAAACTCCGCCCGATCTGCCGGTGATTTGATGTCTCCCTGCAGCTCAGGCTGGAAACCTGTATGTTTATCTCTCCTGCTTCTGTTACAATTTTGCGGGAACCAATCACAAACTGGCTTATCCAGCTGCCGCGCTATTGGCTGGTTTAACACGATGACGATAGAGAAGCGACCAAGCAGCTTCTTGTTTACATTCAACAAGCCGGCCCCCGAAGCGCAGCAACCCGTTGATGCCGCTGTCGCTGCTACGTCACCTGGATCGTTGCTCTGATTGGTTGAAGGACTATCCAATTGCGTCCAGAGTCATTTGAACTATGCCCGTTGGTCCCGCCTCTTGTGCAGAGAAAACACAGAGCAGACTCCCCAGACTGATGTTCAAGGGGACATGTAAAGGTTTGTGAACCACTGCTCTATGGCACAGAGGAATAAGATCAGGCTTTGGCTGAACAGACAAAACATGTTATTGGATCAGTTCATTGATGGTTTGCTTCTATTTCTGGGATTTTTTTTAACACTAGAGAACATATTGAATATCACAAAGCCTTGTCCTTTAAATTACACTTTTTGATTTTGTCAAAAACACGTATTTTAATCTTTAAATTCCATCCAGTCTTCTCTTTAAACAACAGAAATCAAGCTCCATCTCTGCAAAACAGTGTGATGACACGTGTGGGTTGTCATGTCCTCAGTGTTCCCTGCATGATTTACTTTTGCTTTGGCCCTAGAAAGATTACTTATAAGTGCAGTGTACCATTATATAACTTTTTGTATGTTCCTCTCCACTGTGAAATTTTGGTAAAGACATGCCTCCAGGGGAAAAAGCCTTTAAAAAAAATGAAATTGAAACCGTCATTTTTTATTTCAAAGTCGAATTGCTGTCATGAAATGAACTTAGCTTTTATCGCTCTGATGTTACAATAGCTACTTCATACTGAGACTGCACTCATACCTACTTCTGTCTTCAATTTTACACTTTAATGTCTTGAAATTCTCATGGGTGATGAGTTATTACAGGATGCACAATGTTTTTAATGTCAGAAATCTCTCGTGACTGGCCGGGCAATCATCAAGACAGCATAGTTTGTCTTCCTGAAGACAGCATTGACATATTAAAGAGCTACCATAGAGTTTATTTTAGAAAACATTAGCGTCCTGAAGGAGGCAATTAGTGTTCCAGCAACGAGGACATAATGGTCTACAGGTGCTTGTTTTATTGTGTCCAAGGACTATATGCTCTTTTTTCTGCAATGGGAAAGTACACATCTTATTGACTACATTTAAAACACTTGCATTTGCTTTATTATTATTTGTATATGAAGTTATGGTTGTATAAGGTTTCTCTGTATGTTGTTTGTACTTGCTGCTGCAACAAATCAACTCTCTCATTGGGTTCAGACTAGTATAGTATGTCCAAAAAAGTCATATAAAAAGTTATAGTATAGTATGTTGAAAAAAGTTATATAAAAAGTTATATAAAAAGTCATAGTGTAGCAAGTCGAAAAAAGTCACATAAAAAAGTCATAGTATAGTATGTCGAATAAAGTTATAATATAGTATGTCGAAAAAAGTCATGAAAAGTAATAGTATAGTATGTCAAAAAAAGTCATAGTATGGTATGTCGAAAAAAGTCATGAAAAGTCATAGCATAATATATTCAAAAAAGTCACATAAAAAGTCATAGTATAGTACGTCGAAAAAAGTCATAATATAGTATGCCAAATAAAGTCATATAAAAAAGTCATAGTATGTTGAAAAAAGTCATGAAAAGTCATAGTATAGTATATTGAAAAAAGTCATATAAAAAGTCATAGTATAGTATGTCCAAAAAAGTCATGAAAAAAGTCATTGTATGGTATTTAAAAAAAAAATCATATAATATATATAATATAGTATGTCAAAAAGTCATAGTATATTATGCTGAAAAAAGTCACATAAAAAATGTATAGTATAGTATGTTGAAAAAAGTCATAGTATATTATGTCGAAAAAAGTCATATAAAAAACTCATAGTATAGTATATTGAAAAAAGTCATGTAAAACCAGTCATAGTATAGTATGTCAAAAAAAGTCGTTTGAAAAAGTCATCCAATAGTATGTTGAAAAAGGTCATAAAAAAGTCATAGTATAGTACATCGAAAAAAGTCATGAAAAGTCATAGTATAGTATCATGAAAAAGTCATTAAAACTCATAGTATAGTATGTCCAAAAAAAGTCATGAAAAAAGTCATAGTACAGAATGTCGAAAAAAGTTGTATAAAAAGTTATAGTATAGTATGTCGAAAAAAGTTGTATAAAAAGTTATAGTTTAGTATATCGAAAAAAAAGTCATAGAAAAAGTTATAGTATAGTATGTTGAAAAAGTTACATAAAAAAGTTATAGTATAGTATGTTGAAAAACGTCATAGTATAGTATGTTGAAAAACGTCATAAAAAGTCATAGTACAGTATGTTGAAAAAATCATGAAAAAGTCATAGTATAGTATGTCAAAAATTGTATGTCAAAAAAGTCATAGTACAGTATGTTGAAAAAAGTCATAAAAAGTCATAGTACAGTATGTTGAAAAAAGTCATAAAAAGTCATAGTATAGTATGTTGAAAAAAGTAATGAAAAGTCATAGCATAGTATATTGAAAAAAGTCATATAAAAAGTCATATTATAGTATGTCGAAAAAAGTGATAAAAAAGTCATAGTATTGGTTGTCGAAAAAATCATATAAAAAGTCATATTATAGTATGTCGAAAAAAGTGATAAAAAAGTCATAGTATTGGTTGTCGAAAAAAATCATGAAAAAGTCATAGCATAGTATGTCAAAAATTGTATGTCAAAAAGTCATAGTACAGTATGTCGAAAAAAAGTGATAAAAAGTCATATTATAGTATGTCAAAAAAGTGATAAAAAAGTCATAGTATAGTATGTCAAAAAAGTGATAAAAAAGTCATATTATAGTATGTCAAAAAAATGATAAAAAAGTCATATTATAGTATGTCTGCATGCTTACACAACTTGACTGCATGTTTTGTGTGTATTTCCCTGTGATCAGTCTTTTCATGCTGTGGAGAGGTTTAGCGGTACTCTCTGCTGTCTGTACACACACACACACACACAACCACCCACCCACCCACACCCACACACACACACACACCCACGCCCACACACACCAATGGTTAAACAGCTTCCCATTAACAGGCTGCTGGCAATTTTCCGCCTGGCTAGACTGTGATTCACATGTGACTGTACTGATAATGCATGGAACATCACTATACCAGCACTGTTGTACTGATGGTCTCTGGTCTTCTGTCCTTCCTGCATCAGCAAAAACACATGGGAACATTTAGGTTTTACAAAGCCCCCAGCAGGCTAGGAAGAAGAAAAATATAAATGTAACAGGCCAAATATCAATTGTATTCAAGGACTAAGGATATACATGAGAGCAAACACAATTATAGAAGTAGAAAATACCCCAGCTAAAAACAAATATTGACCAACTAAAACCAACCAAATTACATTAGGATCCATACAGTAGACCGCTCTGAGCTGAGCAAAACATAATCACATCAGGCATGAGTAATTGATTCAAACGTTGGAAGATTTAGTTCTCGACTCTGTTTATTTATTTTTGCGAAAACAATACTTTCAGGCTGACAATGCTTTCACACCAACAGCAAGGTAATTATTTTGGTTACACTTTACTTGAAGGTATCTACATAAGAGTGACATGACACTGTCATGAATGTGTCATAAACATTATAAATAAGTTATACACGTTTATGACATAACGCAACATGTAAATAGGAACATGTTGGCGTTATTTTGTCACTTATTGGGAGCAGTAGGCTAGATGGAGCCGGTTACCTCCAGGATCTGTGCTAAGCTAGGCTAGATGGAGCCGGTTACCTCCAGGATCTGTGCTAAGCTAGGCTAGATGGAGTCGGTTACCTCCAGGATCTGTGCTAAGCTAGGCTAGATGGAGCCGGTTACCTCCAGGATCTGTGCTAAGCTAGGCTAGATGGAGCCGGTTACCTCCAGGATCTGTGCTAAGCTAGGCTAGATGGAGCCTGTTACCTCCAGGATCTGTGCTAAGCTAGGCTAGATGGAGCCGGTTACCTCCAGGATCTGTGCTAAGCTAGGCTAGATGGAGCCGGTTACCTCCAGGATCTGTGCTAAGCTAGGCTAGATGGAGCCGGTTACCTCCAGGATCTGTGCTAAGCTAGGCTAGATGGAGCCGGTTACCTCCAGGATCTGTGCTAAGCTAGGCTAGATGGAGCCGGTTACCTCCAGGATCTGTGCTAAGCTAGGCTAGATGGAGCCGGTTACCTCCAGGATCTGTGCTAAGCTAGGCTAGATGGAGCCGGTTACCTCCAGGATCTGTGCTAAACTAGACTAGATGGAACCAGTTACCTCCAGGATCTGTGCTAAGCTAGGCTAGATGGAGCCGGTTACCTCCAGGATCTGGTCTAAGCTAGGCTAGATGGAGCCGGTTACCTCCAGGATCTGTGCTAAGCTAGGCTAGCGGTGGGGCCATCAGACAGAGTTACAACACGCACGGAGATGAGAAGGGATGAGATATGGACTTATCTAACTCTGGGGGATACGGGGAATAAGACAAAGTCCCAATAGGTTGGCGTGTTCCTTTAAAGGAACTTCCCCGGTCTTATAACATGTAGATAGCCTGCCAGAACTTTCTGTATTTGGTCTGAAAGTCCGAACCATCCAAAAAATGCTTACACACTAAATGGACTGTACTTATATAGCGCTTTTCTAGTCTTAACGACTACTTAAAGCACTTTAACATAGCACAGGAACCATTCACTCACATTCATACACTGTGGCCGAGGATGCCACTTGCTCATCAGATAAACATTCACTCACATTCATACACATTAACTCAGGGTTCAGTTCGATATGGGTCTGCAGGGCTGCAGGGATCGAACCACCAACCTTCCATTTGGCAGGCAACCGCTCTACCCCTGAGCCACAGCCGCCACTTATCGTACCACCGCTTCAGACAGAATCTGGCTCTTATTCCAAGTCATTCAAATTTTGGCTACCCACTAACACAGTGTACACTTTGAGTCACAATCTGACGAAGCGAGCAGAACTACACCATTTGTACAAAAGTGGAGATACAACCCTGAGATCACCGAAGCATAGACCCATCATTCCTCGACTAAAATTGTACAGATTCGAGTCACGAATATCACAGATAGCCTCAGTGGAGCCACTGCTCACTACAAACACAGCTCTTATGTGTGGTTATAAATGAACCAAATGGCTGTAGCAAAGCACCGAACAATCTATGTAACATTATTCAATTTAACAGATGTGGCCTCCTGACCATGAAGCTGAATCCACTCTTCTCTGAAACAGTTTCAACAAAAACTAAATGTTATAACCTTCATGAAGGGAGCATTTATTGCAAGGCTGTTGTATTAGACTGCATTAGTTTTAGCAAGATATCACTTTTAACATCCCTATTTATTACAGTATATTTGTAAATCTAACTACAGTGAGATGGATATTAAATAACTCATGCGTGATTAGCAGTAGAAGTGACTTTTTAGGGTTGTGTATTTGTAATGCAATAACCTTATTTATTTAATTTTTATGGTGATTAATTGTACAGCTCAAAGCCAGAGGAGAAAGCAGACAATGAGAAATCATGCTGTCAGCCATTTCCTATCTGGCTGTCCTCTGTTTGGTTGTTTCTGTGAGGTAGTCGTGACTGCAGCAAACAGGGCCGCTCTGCAGTGCAGTGCAGAGGCATTAGACACACAGTGTCATCCCCATGAGCTTCAGCTTAACTCTGACACCAGGACAAGACACTACTGTCAACCAAAAGCCTCCTCACTTCGATTTATTTGCCACAGGCCCTAGTGTTAAGAATCATGAATCATGTTTGTCCATCCATTCGTTTAGATCGCGTTGTGACCAAATATGTGATATTTATAAAAGGACACTAATCAGCCTTTGTTGAATCGGGGCACATTTGTTTGCTTATTTGTTTCAGCCTTTCCTTCCTTCTATCCGTCTTGCATTTGTCAAGCGTAATATCTCACACACACTGATGGTTAATGTGTCCTTTCAACATTAGCTGGGCAAATTAAGCTATTCTTCTTTTACATTATGTTAAATCACACTACATGTTTTAGATCATTTGACTGACCATTTTGTGGAGCTCACACTCTACGCAAGCATTTGCCCATTGAAAATTCCATTAAAGTTTATTCAGCAACTTTATAACAGATCTGTTGACAGCAGCCATGTAGAGAATTGGGCTGTGGGACTGCTCACTGTGGACACTGCTGATTGGGTACATTTGGAAACGTGAATGAATCTAGCTTTTGAAAGAATAAGCTGCTTGGCCAAATAGTTGAGCTACATCATTTGTATGGTTGTCCAAATGTCATCTGCAATAAATTAAGTAATTTGTTGTCATTACTTAGCATAGACCAAAGGGTTAAAGGTCTTCTACCTGTAACTTTAAAAACTGGGTGAGATACTTGTACTCTCAAAGTTTGTTAGCTTCAATTTTGCAAGAAAATCTTAATTTCAAACCATAAAATCCATAACCAGTTCCTCAGAAAACGTGGCAATGACAACCTTTATTTTAAGGGAATGTTGTGTCTCAGCATTTTCAAAATTAAATGTAATAACCTCAATCAGCGGCGGACTGGGACAATAATCTGGCTCACTTGAGATTATGGCACCAGCAGCATGCAACACACTTTCACTCACTTTCACAGGCTTTCATATTTAAATAAAACACACACTGAAACAATTCAGAAAACATTCAAATAAACCACCATGGCAACATCTTAGAATAGAATGGAAATTTAGGTAACGCTTACGTACAGATTACTACTCGGTAACAACACACACACACACACACACACATTGGGTCAGCAGCTGGATTGCTGCTGCTGCTGGTCACAGGTAAATTAGTTAATCTACTGCTGCTATCAGTTGCTTTAGTAGACAAAAAACTATTCGTTCAACATCTCACATTTAGCTGAACCAGCCTTACAGTCTTTCCTCTTTCTCTCCCTTATGTCTTCTGCACCATTGTGTGAACTGTCTGGGCCGATCCACTTGGGGAGGTTTTTCTGTTGCATAAAAAACCTGTTCATTTACATCTGGAATACATTTTGCTGTTATTCATTCTGCATACTTTATAGCAACCTTAATATTTCATCAAATCTAACTGAACTCTAATTTGTGTTATGTTTATCTAGACGGATGAACTCATTCTCAAAACCAATTAAGTAAGCTTTACATTGCATTGCGATGAATTCCATTTCTTGAAATGAGGTTTTCACATCAGCCACAGCGAGTGTTGTCTCCCGGGACACTAACTGAGATCAGACAGCAAACGTGACACACTGCAGAGAGCAGTATCAGGTCAAAGGTCACCTCGTGCAACACACTGATAACCGCTAGATTCAGTGGATGCTGACCCTGAGTCACACACATGCACAAAATGATGACATAAAACCAAAGACCTCTGATATACTTTTACATAAAGCTTGACTAAAATATTCATTGTGACAATTCTGGTGCTATTTTGATGGTAATCACTCACTGTTCAGCATTTAATCCTGATGTTTAATTCTAATGTTTAATATTGTTGGTCTGCTATATTAATATCTATCTTGACTGCAGAAAATCACATTACATTCCAACCTGGTTATATTTAGGTTAAATATAACAATTGTAACTTTTAAATTAGTATGTTTTCATCTAGCTATACAGTACATTATATAACCCCTAAAGCATCCCCTGACCCCCCAGGGGATTTTGAGCCTGAGATGGAGAACAAATGAGTTGCAGTTCAGCAGTACTTGGTGCTACATCATCAGAACATATGCAAGCAAATTCAATGTCTTGCCGTTTGTGATGCAGTTGGATCCTGCATTTTGCTCGAGTTGTTAGATAAGCCTCTTAACAATCCTCATGAGACGTGTTGATCCAAGCAGCCACATACATCACACCTGCTGCGACTGAAATCATTTGGCATTGTTCTGTGCATGTATTAAAGAAAGGTGAGGAAAGACAAAATGAAAAAGGGCATTGTGTCCTCCTGAGAGCATATCTCCTCTGTCACATTGTTGACTTACTTTAATACGCTTTTGTCTTGGGGGACAAATCCAACTATCGCAGAAGTTATTTCAAAGCGATCTTGGCGCTTCTTTTCTCTTGCAATTAGTTGATTAATCCTGGTGTTGAGCTTATTAGTAATTTCCTGAATAGAAATGCCGCACATTTGTTAAATCCAGCTACATAAATCTTCAAACTTTTTTTCTTTTCTTTGTTTCAGATCATTAATTATTACTTTGGGTTATTTTGGCTGTATTTATCAAGATCAATCTTTGGGCTCTACTAATTTACGATGAACGTTTTTCATTAGGAAGAGAAGGAGATTTCAGTCACTACAAACACATGCTTTACAGCAAAACATTGTTCAACCCCACAGAACCTTATTTTGTTCTAGTGGAGTTCCTAAGGATACCAAATATATGTGACTGGATTTTTAAGAAAATGTGTTTGTTATATCTGTGGTCTGAGTGCTGCAGCTCTGACACTTGCACGCTCTTTACTATCTGAAACGCAGGTGAACAACTGATTTTTAGGTTATTCTTGTGTGACCAGAGCATCGGCTAAACGCTATATTCAATACACATACAAGTGTGCATCATGAAATGCTGATGGTGCACTGTTGGGGCAAGAAAGCCTCAGCAAACTAGTCAAGTGACTTGTTCTGCTTAGAAACTGCAGCCGACCCATGCATATTCGCCCTATAAATAGTCCTGCATCGCTCTCTCGGCTGTGGCCTGCAGGCTGGCAGCTCTGCAGTCACGACTGCCCCCGATCGCTGCTAGAATGAGGCTAAAGCTCCGTTCCTGTAGGCTTACTGGGTGTACTGCAGCTGCTGCTCTCCCTCTCCCTCTCCCTCTCTCTCTGCAGTCACGGGTTGTCGCTGCGTCAGAGCCAAGCTTTACAAGCTCTGCTGATCATCACAACCATATACGGCAATCCTTTGAGCTCCCACCATGCATTTACGTCATGGGTACTTTCGTCATACACCAATGACGACACACTTAGATTATGTATCCATGCTATTAATATATTACTACAGCGTGTGAGGGGAGGGATGGATAGGTGATGATGAATTTAGCTCACGTCCTGCCCCCCCCATCGTGGCTCCAGTGGTGATCACTTTTCATTATCCAACTCTGGCGTCATGTTGTGTTTTATAACACTGTTATGTATGGCTCTAGGTGGGAGAATTAACTTGTGTCCACACACACACACACACACACACACACGCAAATGGATAGTGCAGCTGGCAGATGTTTATACAATGTCAGCTGTGCAAGTGTCTTTTCTGCATGTTTCCTGCAGCAATTCTGCACTAGTGCTGCAGCCAATTCTCTCTCATTCCCACAGATGTGTAGTTACTCTCATACAGCCTGTTTCCAGATGTTTAAACAATGTTGAACAAAGAAAAGGACATATTTCCAAAGCTGTGTCAGTTAGAGTTGTCCATGTTTGATTTGATTTTTAACATTCGTTAACCATATAAATCTTGTGCTGGTGCAGGCATTTGAGTTACGTCAAAAACCGAATGACACTTAATGACAGAAGTCATAAACGTTTATGACTTGTTTATAACATTTATGACATGTTCATGACAGTGTCATGTCATAGTTATGACTGTGTCATGTCAGGATTATGTCAAAACAGCATTTAACCAGCATGACACAGGTCCTAACTATAGTAAATGTTAAAAATATAGTAATTGCAATGCTGTCGCAACAGTGGTTATATGTCACCTAGACAATAGAAAACATTGTACTTAGTAATGTGGAATACACTATTTACAGCATGACGACCTTCCTGTAGAATGAATAAATATTTTCAACTTTGTTATTTATGTTCCCTCACTTGAAATTTATGCAAAGACACACTACCGGACGGTATTTTTGGAGAAATCCTTTTTGCCACAACAACTGGCCAGCTACTGCACACTGCTGTCAGTCAATGCTTGCTGTGTTGTAAATCGTCACGGTTAAAAAGAGTGAAAAACTTTTCAGAACAGATTCTCTCGGGACTAAAACAAAAGTGCACTGAGAGTTCAACAAGCAGACAGAGACAGTGTCAAATGCTGACACAATACATTGTACACAAATATGTGTTTAATGCTGAAACACATTTATTTACTATGCAAAAGCAACAAAATTACTCAGAAATGGATGTGGAAGCAGCAACATTAACACACAGTGACTGGAGGTATATTTACAGTAGATAGGACTTTCTATTACGTAGACATACGCACACCTACTGCACACACACAAACTACAGCAAAAGCTCATCAGGTGGATTTTTCACTGACGTACCACAGCCTACTACAATACACCAAGATGTCACATCTGTATTTACCAGCACACACACACACACACACACACACACACACACACACAGGCCAGAACTAAACTGCCACACAGAGACAGCTCAGTAAAAATACAGACACCAAAGTAATTCAGTGGGACAACAGCGATACGTCTTTACTAATCTCTGCAAAGTGACTTAATAATACATTTCTTGTGTTGAGAGTGAGAAATGACCTTTCCTACATTGATCCGCTCTAGTTTTTAGCACAAGTATTTACAAACTCTAACATTGAACACCACATAGAGAAGATGGTACATACATGTATGTTATATTGTAACAGATTTGATTCAGTAAAACGAACCAGTGAGGGAACAACACTACTCATGTGGTATTCACAGCATACATCTACTTTACAAGCAATGTTCTGATGCTGATTTAAATTACAAAGTTAGACATTTGACAGCATGTAGACAAACAAGCTGAGACAAACGTGTCAACACAGCTGATGTCCCACCAGCCGAAGCCAAAAATACAAAAACATTTGTTGACATTTGATTCAGACACTATTGACTTGCCGCTGCGGAACGTTATTAGTCACGGTTGCATTCATTTCCCTCTCTGCGTTTTGAAAAGGGCATCATAAAGGATCCACATCTACCAAATACATTAAAAAACTGAACCATCAGAGCCACAGTGGAGCTACCATTTGGTTGTGTTTTGAACTTTTTCACATCACATCAAGTGAGAAAGTCTCAGTCACATCTTCAGACGATTGAATGTTTTTTATTACAGTATGTTATCTGAAATAATGTACACTGAATATTCCAGCTTACCCATTAGCTGACACTTAAAAGTTTGTTGATCAAGCCAGATTAGTATAGATTTCATCCACGGATAACCAACCAGCCATCATCACAGTTACTTTAAATTGACTCTTCGCCCATTAGCTCCTCAACAGACTGTGTAAAACATTTTCTATTGAATACTTTTCTGCACTATGCATATTTATTTATTACTCTGTCACCTCCTACTGTGAAATATGCCATTTCTGTTCATACGCACCTTACTTATCTGTATATATATTTTGTAACTTTTTTTAAATCTGTTTATAATAAGGGTGTTTATAGTGTACATGTTATTACTATCAATATTATTACTCTTATTCTATTTTTCTATTTCTTATAATACCTTTTGTATATGTTCTCTATGTCTATTTAATGTGTTTGTCTTATTCTGATGTGGGTGAATTTCTTTGAGCTGCTGTAACAAGTGAATTTCCCCAGTGTGGGATTAAAAAAAGTCTATCTTATCTTCATTTATCTAAGCAGCTGTTGGTTTCAGTTATTGTCAGTACAGCATTATAATCAATTCAAATACACTTGCATGGTAATGGTGTATGAGCAGTGAATAGTTTCTTCTTGTATTGTACAGTCCTGTAGGTAGCTGACATTCTGCACTTAAGTTATTATCTGAATAGTAACATTTTTCAAGGCAAAAGGTCTGTATTTCCTGTTTGATGGTCTTCCAGGTTTTGATTTATTAGATAGTATGCGTAGCTTGCTACATGTAATGCTTTTTTTGGCACCTGACGACTCTCAGATGTTGGAGCTTCCAACAAGTGCCTAAACACCTCATAATGCCAAGTGCATCTAATGAGTAATACAGTAGCAAAGGACGGACAGGAAGAAGCAGTGAAGAAAGAAAGCAGAACAGAAAAAAGGGGTGTAAATCCTTCTGGTGAGATGTCAATAATGACATCGGGAAACAAAAATTGTTGGGAAGCCTGAAACTGGACCCCCACAACCATGTAGCAAGTAACATGGTGTTGTAGCATCTCTAGCTGACAACACAAGTCTTTGATTGAGACTGGGCTGCACTCGCTGCTGCAGGAGGGAAGGAAGGAAGGAAGGAAGGAAGGAAGGAAGGAAGGAAGGAAGGAAGGAAGGAAGGAAGGAAGGAAGGAAGGAAGGAAGGGAGGAAGGGAGGGAGGGAGGGAGGGAGAAAGGAAAAACAGAATGGAAGTTATTTTTTTCATAATTTTAAGTGAGACCATAAAAAATGAATTCAAAAGTTGTTGTTTTTTACAATGTCTACACCTGTATGTGTGTATCCGTGTGTCTATACTTTTACTATGGTTGCTAAGCAGCCGTTTTGGCATTTAGTGCTCACTCAAATGTACCTCAAAACAGGCACATAGACTGTTTAGGCTCAGAGGCATTTAGCAGTGGTGGAATGTAACTAAGTCAATTTTCTCAAATACTGTACTCAAGTACACATTTGAGGTACTTGTACTTTACTTGAGTCTTTTCTTTTCATGCCACTTTCTACTTCTACTCTGCTACATCTCAGAGAGAAATATTGTTTACTCCACTACATTCATCAGACAGATTTAGTTACTAGTTACTTAAACATTTAAGATTGTTTAACACAAAGAAACACGCCAACGTATTTGGACTTTGTCTTATTCCCCGTATCCCCCAGAGTTAGATAAGTCTACATACCCTTCTCATCTCTGTGCGTGTTGTAACTCTGTCTGATGGTCCCACCGTTAGCCTAGCTTAGCACAGATCCTGGAGGTAACCGGCTCCATCTAGCCTAGCTTAGCACAGATCCTGGAGGTAACCGGCTCCATCTAGCCTAGCTTAGCACAGATCCTGGAGGTAACCGGCTCCATCTAGCCTAGCTTAGCACAGATCCTGGAGGTAACCGGCTCCATCTAGCCTAGCTTAGCACAGATCCTGGAGGTAACCGGCTCCATCTAGCCAACTGCTCCCAATAAGTGACAAAATAACACCAACATGTTCCTATTTACATGCTGTGATTTGTATCGTCACAGCGTGTACAAATAACAAGGTCACATGAGACACAGCCATCTTCTAACCGTATATAAATTGGGAACTATATTCTCAGAAGGTGAGGCACTGCTACTTGGGTGGAGTGATTTGCTCGCAGCACCTAATAAACCCGTGGTGAGGAGCAGAGAGTAACAACGGTCCTTTCCAGGTGTTGCGCTATCACAACAGGTAAATAGGAAAATGTTGGCATTATTTTGTCACTT
>CM042435.1:35424503-35737003 GCA_023631565.1 Gymnocephalus cernua
AATTTAGTTCATTTTGATCATCACTTCAATATGTACATAGTCCTTTGTGGTTTTGAGGATAAACTCAGAATCTGCACTGATTCAGCTGAAAACCAAGCTGCTTTTTTTATAGTTTTTGAAAGTTTGACAATTTGGGGATCGAGATTTTCACAATGTTGCGTCTGCATTTGTCACGCTATAGTCTATAGCCTTGGCGTTCCACTTCTGGGATTGCTCCGTTGCTGCTGGAAAATCCACCTGATTTTACACATTTAGGCCGGATATCCGTCCCCTTCCTCTTTCTTTGTGTTGGCGTTCTAACCTCCGGCTGATTTGTGAGGACTCTGGTTAACTGCTCCTCAGATCTCTGCAGGGTAAATCCAGACAGCTAGCTAGACTATCTGGAGTTTTCTGTTGCACGACTAAAACTACTTTTAAACCTACACGTTCCATCAAAACAAGTTCGTTCCGAGCCTATTTTGCAGCGGCACCGCGGCTTTTCCCCGGTGCTTAACATATATAAGTTGCTTGTTTTTGTACAAATCCCAAAGATGTAAAATAAAAAAAATGACATAAAACGAGAGGGCCTAAAAAGAGAAAAGTAGCAAGTTGAGCAACTGGAACCAGATAGTTTGACATTTTCGCTTGTTACTAGTTACTTATTATGTTATTAGAACACAGGCATATCATATACAATAGGTGCAGTTGGAGCACCTTAACAAGAAGGAAATTCCCTACATGTTGTTAAAAATCAGACCATAAAGCTTTCAGTGTCCCATAAATGAGAATTGTATTCATAGCTCACGAGGCCGTTTTAGCCTTTTGTGTCTTGAGAGATCAAAGCCTGTTTTGGCTGATGCACAAACCTGAAAATGGAGCAACATGAGATCTGATGAATAATATGTAAATTCTGTATTCAGTACAGAAATCTCATTTTAGAAAGAGTTAGTCATCAACCATCAAGACAGTTTTGGGGAACAATTGCCATGAGGCTGCAGCTAGATATTCTGCGTGCGTGGGAAGCCGAACTAAGTGAAAAATCAAAATACCAGCCATAAAAATGTCAGCAGAATATCTTATCAAGAGTAAAGCAGCTTAAGATTTTGTTTCTCAATAATATCTTAGAGGGCTGTGACTATCATCAATACATATCTGAGTAAATCTATCTGTACTTTAGAAGATTTTTATGTAGGAATATTCAATTCAATTTTATTAATAGTATCACATCATAACAAGCGTTATCTCAAGACACTTTACAGATAGAGTAGATCTAGACCACACTCCATAATTTACAAAGACCCAACAATTCCAGTAATTTCCCCCAAGAGCAAGCATTTAGTGCGACAGTGGCGAGGAAAAACTCCTTTTTAGGGAGAAACCTCAGGTGGTATGCAAGGCATAGCAGGACGTAGCAGGGTGCTGCAGGGCATAGCAGAACGTAATATGACCATCTTATCAACTTAAATCACAATGAGCTATAATAGAGACTAATTTCACACCAACAGAGATGCACTCTGGTTAAATCTGGTATTGAGTATCTGCCGGCCTCTGCACATGATAATCACCAAAACTGTTTGGACAGGTTTCATATGACAGCTTAAAGGTACAGTGGAGGATTTTCTTTTTCCGGGTGGATCATCAAGACTATTGGTCCTCCTAGTTGTCAATCATTCTGCTGATATGTTTACGTAAGGCCGTCGTACGTGCTCGTCCCGAGGTAGTTTTCGCTTTCTGCGGCCTCTAGCCCGGCCGCCTTCTCCCCGCTCTCGGCTGGTGCTGGCTCTTGCGTCCCTGCCCTGACCTCGTCTCCCTCGGCCTCTAGGCACACCCCCCCCCTCCTGGATGCTAGACGATAGCTTGTTTGTTGGCCTGTAGCATGCTAACGTTAGCTATAGAGATGCTTGTCGTAAATAGATTTTCACTTACTGGTGGTGAGTCTGACATAGTGGAAAAAGTGCAAGTCTTCTTTTGGAAACATGTAAACAGAGCGTGCACGAGGAGAACTAGGCGTGTGCACGCTCTCTCGTGCACACGTTTAATAGGCGTTCCCTCTCGGGAGCAGGTAGAGTGATGTGCATGTGCATTTTTGTGCAAGTGGAGAGGGCGGTTCTTTTCTAAAATTCGGGAAAATCCTCCATAATACCTTTAAATATGTACAGCCTGTATTCATGGTGGAATTCACCTTTAAAAAGGGTACAGTTAGTCATCAAACTACTTTTGGAGCACAATTCGCAGGAGAGCAGCCGTGGCTGTAGATAGGTACCCTGACAGTGTGTGGGATGTAGAGCTGACTCACCAGGCGCACACAAAAGGTGAAATCCAACGGGATATAGCATATCTGCTAACAAATAAAAGGTGGAATATCCTAATTGGCAGCAGCTGTGCAATGCAGGAGGAGTAACAGAACTGAAGTTATATAAAAACTGGGCTTCTTATTAATGAATATATAAAAATAATACTGATGTTTGCAATAACTACACTTGTTATAGTCATAATTATTCTTTCAGTTTGACATGATGAGATGTTCTGTTCTGTTCTGTCAGTCTCAGACGTACAACTGTGTAACAGCTGAACATTTTGATTATGGGAGCCTGGAGGTGGAGGCGTGAGAGGTTTGTGAGGAAAAGGCTCAGCATTAACAAACGTAAAAGTATTTATAATGTAGCAAAGTGGCTGAAAGATTTGAAAGCGATTCATCATCCTATTTTTTTAAGAATATTGTTTGAGTATTTTAGGCCTTTATTTTTATAGGACAGCTGAAGACATGAAAGGGGAGAGAGAGGGGGGAATGCCATGTAGCAAAGGGCCGCAGGTCCGAGTCAAACCCTCGGCCGCTGCGTCAAGGAGTGAACCTCCACACATGGGCACGCGCTCCACCAGGTGAGCTATCCGGGTGCCCTCTTCATCCTATTTTTGAGGCAACTTGGTATGACTCTGATGAGATTTTATGCACCAACATAATTTATTGGTGACAGCAGAGATCCACACAAATCTCTACTTTAACCGCTTGTTTGGCGTTCATTGACTTAATATTCATGGGCCACTAAGCTTATTGGCTAATATTATAGCTAGCCCAACAACCTGCCTTAACATATTGTTTTCTGATGACCACATCGAGTAGAAAACAAACACGATTATTACCCCAAATCTGTAATTTGTATGTAATCAGACATCACACTACATCCAAAAGTTCAAGGTTCTTTGACTGCAAAATCCTTCCCAAGAGGCAATACCGCTCTCAGTTTTTACTTTAAATCAGTAAATTTGAATGTATAAAAACATTACATATTACATCTGTATTAATCTGTTCTAATTCAAAATTGTACATGAGTGAGCGCAACAGGCGCAACAGCCTAAACTAGACTTTTGTTTTGTGTACACAAAACCAAGGGACTATAGGCGGAAAAAAAGCGATGTTGCTCAAACCGGGCACATTACATATCTCTGTGTTTTATATAAGGTTAATGTTCGTTGTGCATTGTTTCTGTTCAAGTAAAGAAACACAAAACATACAGCATGTATGTAAACATACACAAAAAAAGAGAAAATGATGCCATGCTGGATGGATAATTGTGAAAACCAATAATGTAAGTAAGCATTTTGGAGTCAAGATCTCAGATGGAAAAAGGTGTATGAAGATAAAGCTGTTTGCTGACTTTGTAGGATGCAACTTTCAGTAGAAAAAAATATATACAACATAGTTGAGGATTAGGCTACATGGAAGGTTGTGTTTTTGTGAAACTACATGTTAGTTCAAATTGGTTTTTGAAGAAGTCACAGGCTTGTTCTCAATATTCTCCATATTTAAAGGAAAAGACAAGCATGGCTGGAGTTTGGAGCTGATGAGACTTTGCCAGTGTTAGTAATATTAGTCCCTTATTCACTCCGACTTTTAACAAGTAGAGTTATATTCTCCTTAAGGGAGGGAATGGTGGACAAAAAACTAAAATGTCTTCTTAAATGATGCATGCCATAAGAGCACAGTAATCACTGATCAGGAAAATGAGAAGGAGCACTAACATTTTTAGCTTGTGACCCTCTGAAATGAAGCTATGTCTACTTGTGACCCCTCATTACTGCTGGAACAAAGGTCTTAGGGTGGGACCAGCTCAACCAGGGATGTTTTTTATTCATGGAGCTTCTTATTTTAATAATCTTTAGCAGCCAGAGGATGTGGAATTATCCACCAAAGCGCAGACACACAGACAAAATAAACAGAATTTTGTATGCAGGAATAACATTGTTATGTTTACATCTGTCAACAGATGTTGCATTGGACATTACTGGTTTTATACAGGAATAGGAATTGCTATGTTTACATCTGTCAGTAGATGTTGCATCAAATATTACTGGTTTTATTATGAGTTCTATGTTATTGCAATTGCTATGAGTCTCCAGCTTATGCGTGTTAACGAATGAGCTGCACATGTTGATAAAGAGCATATGTTTCCAGTCAATTGCAGACAAATAAAGGTAAAAAATGGCCCTCCAGCAGCGCCTGTCAAACAGCCAGAAATGCTTTCCGTTCATATTGATATGCCTGCGTGTGCAGGCTCAATGGCGATGTGTATATTACATACTTAACTGAAATAAAATGCTGATGCTGCCATGTGGTGATGAGGGGAATGAAAAGCAGAAAGTTGCTTTTGATGCATGAGGCCGAATCACTGCCGAATGCTGCTGAGAGAAATGGCAGCGCTGACAGAACGTCTTTCTCAGTCTACTTTATCATTGGTTTCCCTCTCATAGAGCCCCTCCGGGAGCATGTGTACGAGTGTGTGCCTTACTACTGTGAGTGGCTGGATGTAAGCGAGGCTGCAGCGCCATTTTACCATTACTACTGTGAAGTATGATAAGATACGTGTGAAGAGGTCACACAAATGTGTACCTTGCTCTGGATTTCCCACGGTTTGGCGATGGCAGACAGGTCACAAGCAGTCATCATCATGGCCCTAGAAACAAAACAAGACATGAGATCTGTATGCCTGTGCATCTCTGTTGGTACCTGCCTGTGTGTGTGTGTGTGTGTGTGTGTGTGTGTGTGTGTGTGTGTGTGTGTGTGTGTGTGTGTGTGTGTGTGTGTGTGTGTGTGTGTGTGTGTGTGTGTGCCTACATGACGATCTCTTTGCGCGTGGTCTCCAGCATCATGTACTTGGTCCAGTCATTCCAGTTCTCGTAGGTCTTGGACTGGTCCACGATCTTCTGGAACATCGTCCTCTTCCTGCACAGAAAGAACAAAGGGTAACACTTTAGTTGAAGGGAGCTACATAAGAGTGACATGACACTGTCATTACACAGTAATGACACGTGAACCCTAACCTTAACCATAACTTGTCATGAAAAAAACCGAATGACACTTACTAAACGAAGCGTTACGTCATAAACGTTTATGTCATGTCACTCTCATGTAGATACCTTCAAGTAAAGTGTAACTGAACAAAGTACTCCAATACATCTTATCTTTCTTTATTGCCTGTTCTTTACAAGGCATCCAGTCTCCTACACATCACACAAGTCTCTTTGTTTTGCAGACCTTATGTTTAAAAGGGTGGTACAGCAAACTCCAACAGAAACTCCTCCAGGTGTTGCTGTGTTTCGGGACAGACAATGGTAGACACTAGATAGAATAGACAAAGTGTCTTCCTTGTATTCAGTTTTTGTCCCTTTTCCTGCACATCAAAACACAATATCTTATACATTGTCTGTTATGGCACATATGGAGTAAGAAGTGGGCGTGAATAATCCATATTCAATATATAATACATAATCCAATTGTGTGGTTAATTAAAGTAAAATCAATCTATAAAGTCAGTGTTTATCTTTTACTTCTTAAATCATTCTAAAAATCAGACACTAAACAATATGAATGTGTTGATAGTTAAAAGGCATTACTCTGTCGTAAATGGCTGACTAAATTGCAATCAAAGCAGTGTAATAATGTATACACAGACTAAGTTACACTAGCTATATGTGTTTACATGCTGCTGTACTGACTTGAAGTAGAGAGCCAGGTCAGTGGCGATAATGGCGATGTCCATGAGGTGGATGACGGTGTCGTGCTGACGGCGGTTTAGATTCTGATAAATGTTCAACGACTGAAACACCAGAGAAAGTCAAAAAAGTCAAAGAACAGTAATGATACCATGTGGTTCAAGAAAGTAGAGGGGTGTCTGTCTATATTCAAAACTAAAGGGGTGTGTACTACAGTACTGGACAGTAAAATAGTATCCAACATCTGCAGCTGTCCCCATTAGCGAGGCTAAGAATTGTAGGAAAAATGATTGAATGGTAAAAAGTGAGGGTGAGGCTTCAGCTCTTTATATTTAGGACTGTTGTATTGCTTTAAATTGTACAGGTGTTCATGTTTCCACCCCTGCATGCATTTACTGAATGTGTGTGTAAGCTGCAGCATACTTCATCTCTCAGCAGAGTCTTGCCAAACTCCAGATGGTGTCTTTCCAAGATGGAGGAGCCATGAAGCTTTGCCAGAGGATTACCAGACCTGGAAACACACAGACACAGAGAGAGACACAGAGACACAGAGACAGAGAGAGAGAGAGAGAGAGAGAGAGAGAGAGAGAGAGAGAGAGAGAGAGAGAGAGAGAGAGAGAGAGAGAGAGAGAGAGAGTTGTTAGGTTACACTGTGATAAATCATGCATGGTAAACTCAGGGTGGGCCTGGCCTGCTGTGTCCACGGCTAATGGCAGCTCTCATTAGCTCATGCAGACAGCAGCTGGAGGTGTATATGGTCAATAGCAGCTCATTGATGTTCTGTGTGTGTGACATTACCTTCACAGAAAGAGCTGAGGTCAGCTCGTCAGAACACAGAGGAGTCGCTGCTGTCACCCAAACGTCAATGAAATCAGCCAATTAAAAACGGCCTCGGACTAACTAAACAGATCGGATTTACAAAATCAGAGAAAGAAATTGGGTCAAGGCAGCGAGTAATAAAGGAAACCATATTTTGAATGTATCATATTGTTTATTTCTACTCACTGTTCACTATGATTGTATAGATTTATTTCATTCTTTTCAAGATTCCTTTGATGTTTTTACCTCAGTTTAACACTTTTGGGCCGAATCGCCGATATAATTTATAGGCCTTTTCTTTCTTTTTTTAGGCTGCGCTGGCCCATTGGTTAATTTTCTTTATTGGCACTGGCTTGACTCAATCAAATCCAGGAACCCCCTTCCCCACTCCCGGCCGTGAGACACGAGCTGTTCATGCTGGAAGTTTAGCATCCATGTTAAAATGGACAAACGACCACCAAAGTGCAAGGGATGTGCAGAGAAATTACAGGAGAAAAAGATTAAGAATCTCCAGGCGGATGCCTCAAAATGTGCCAACATTTCTGACTGTTTGGGGCTGTAGTAGCTGCTTCAACATCAGCATTACCTGAAATAGAGGAAGGAGGAGAGGTGGCTGGCTTTTCAGAGAAGCAGAAACAACATCATGACAGGGAAGAAGCCGAGGATGAAGAGAGTGACCATGACAGGGCTACGGGAGAGAGGGAGGAAAAGATGGAAGAGAGAGTAGCTGAAGACGTGGTAAGGAGTAGGAAAACAGGGACTCTCAGGAAGGGAGGGAGGCTGTGTGTGGGTGTGTGTGTGTGTGTGTGTGTGTGTGTGTGTGTGTGTGTGTGTGTGTGTGTGTGTGTGTGTGTGTGTGTGCGCGCGCACGCGCGTTATGTGCGCCTCACATCATAACGGCAACAAGCAGTTTGGCTGTAACATTAAAGTTAGTGGGCCAAGGCAACATTTTGACTGACTTCATTGACAATACATACTTGTATACTTGAATGTTATAAAATAATTTGAAATTATACTTTAAACTCTTCGTCTCTGGCAATTACTTGCACTTGAGTATGGACATTGTGTACTCTATGGCCTCCAGATCGTCAATCAAAAGTGAGTGAGTACACTGCTTCTCTTGTACTGGTGCTCTTTTCCAGGGAATATACTATTCTCAGCTTTATTGAAGGATCCAAAACCATCACATGAACGCAGAACACTAGGCAACTCATCATAGAATGCACTCATATTTTAAGAGGACTGTCTGCAGGGAATGTGTCTGACCAATCACAGTGGGTGTGGGCCGCCTGGGCCAAAAATGCCAGGGCCGATTTTTTGTCTCAGTCCAGCCCTGTACTCAGCTGGTGTGTTTTTGCCTCAGTAGCCTTTATGTTCTCATTCATCAAACCCTGAAGCCAATTACTGTGACAGCCTCAGTGTTCTCACACTGATTCTAATATTTGCAGTTTGATGAATCAGAAGAAGAGGCTACGATGCCTTAAAAGACTGAAACATGCACACGCAAGCTAAATAAATACAGTTTAGCAGCAACAACCACAAATAAATATAAACAGAAATCGTGTAAACACAAAGCATTACATAACTAACCAAGTGTAAAGTCAAGTCACGTCAATTTTAAATTACATAGGCCAGAATCACAAAGGACAGTCAAGTTCACAACTGACTTCTACATTTGTAGCTACATCTAAAACTGCTTTTCAAAAATACAAATCAAATGTATGTTTTAATTCGGACACGCTCAAGCTGGAAGTCCCTGCAGGCATCAAACCTGTCAACAACATGCTGAAACACCCCCTTCTTCTCCCTTTGTCCCCCCCTGAAGATCTTACTTCATCTGGTAGAGGTTGTTGGTTCCTCTGTGGTCAATATCGTGGCAGAGACCAGCGGTCACCATGGCCATGCACTCCAGGTCTGTGTAGTAACGCTTGAGATCACCTGTCTAACAACACAAACACAAACAAGTCACAAAGAGAGAGTGAGAGAGGAGATACAGTTTATTTACACGGTCAAGTTAGGTATGAGTTTGATAGGCACATATCACAAATGAGAATATGCATGCCATTGCAGTACATAAACAAGCACGCACGCACGCACAAATGCACGCATGCACAAATGCACGCACGCACGCACGCACGTTTTGTGTGTATTTCCCATGTTTCATGCTGTGGAGAGGTTTAGCGGTACTCTCTGCTGTCTGTACACACACACACACACACACACACACACACACACACACACACACACACACACACACACACACACACACACACACACACACACACACACACACACACACACACAGTTTCTGTATAGGCTATGTATATACTTTTCATTCTCTCATTCCACATGAGAGAATGAAAGAGGAGGAGCTAGAATGTTTGTCACTTTGGATCACAGAGAGGGGGAGGAACAGGAAAGATGAAAGATGACGACGAGGAGGAGACGATTGAGTGCAGGAGGTGAGGGATGTGCGTGTCTCACCATCAGCAGGGTGAACATGGTCTGTCCCACGTTGAATCCGTGTCTCCAGTTGTGGTAGGTGATCCTCCTGTAGCCTTTACTGAGAGAGTATATGAACTTCACCAGGGCCTGCACAACACAGGTGTTTCTGCTTTTAACTTATCTTTGCATGACAGTGAAAAAGAATGCAGCCCAACTAACTAACAAATGAATTATCTAACCACGCACCCACCCACCTCTCTGGGAATGTGAAACTTGTCCACCACTTTAAGTTCGTAGTACATCCTGATGCCACATTTCACAAGGTCCAGTTCGCTGTGATGAAAGTCATAGAAGTGAAACTCGAAGAGCTCAACTTTCTTTGAGTCTGGCAGGACCTCTGACTGTGGAACAGAGATAGACAAATGTATCTACATTCATGCTTTAGATGTTTGATGTGGCTTGATGTGGATCTTAGTGTGAACATTGTCACATCTAGAATAAATAAACACAGAACTATCCTGTATTAAGGTGGAAAAATGGTAATTCTGAGTATATCAGAATAACCAAAAGGTTACAGGTTTAATCTGTAGAGTCGGTATAATGTCCTCATCACTCAGAACCAACTTCACACTCCTGCCTGTTGCTTTCCACCCTCAGAGAGTCATGTTGCACCGTGGGAAATGCATTTATTTGTGCACGGATGATCGGATTTAAAGACATTTTGAAACATAAGCTGGATGTTTCTTGTCGTTTACCAGAATCTCTTGGAGCTCCTCCTCTTCACACTCATCCGGTTCCTTCCCCCATCTCTCCCTGGTGTCCTGGGAAAACACACGACATCAGCGCTCACCTTGGATGAAATGGTTCAACATCTATCACCTGACTGCTGATCTAAGGTCAAAGCGGGTCACCTTTCTCTGCTTTTGTTCTCTCCGTCTCTCTCTGTCCACTGACAAATCACCTCATAGAAACCCTGACAGCTTATTTCAGCTTATAAACGATGCTCTCCTCCTGTTTATGTCATCCATATCACCCGACTGGTTTGACTGGTTTTGTTCCATCTAGCACAAATATCAAAGGATAAAGCATGGACTCATTCACTGTGTAAATAGGGTGTTCTATCTCATTTTCCCGTATTTACTTGAAAATACATTCTTCATCAGAGCACTGAATGTGGTTTTTATTGTTTTAAATAAAAAAACCTGCCCATAATTTAAACATAAAAACAACTATTAACATTTTCGTTGCTGAAATTGTAATTAAAGGACAAACGTCTGGCACAAATGTGCTGTTGTAGTCTAACATATTTTCTTCCCCCTAAATTAAACTTTACTCTCTAAGCTTTAACCCTTGTCTTCCCATCGACCATGCAACTTTTAGTTTTTCTGGGTCAAAATTTTAAATGAGACCTTTGTAGCTTTTTTCCCAAGTTTTTTGTCACTTTTTCCGATGTTTGCTGATTTTTTTCTGCGTTTTTTTTACTTTTTTTGTTGTTTTTCCCCACGTTTTTGAAGCTTTTTCCAACATTTTTCTCACTTTTTTCAGTGTTATTTTATTATTTGTTTTCTCCAAATGCTATACAATTGAATAAAACTCAAATTCAATGAAAGTAGTGAGCTGATCATTTATTTTACTTGGGAAGAGTGTTGCACGTTATTTCTTTTTGACAATGTGGTTGAAAGAAACTGATATTTCTGATAAAGAAATCTGTTTTTAAAATGGGTACATTTTGACCCGAGGACAACAGGAGGGTTAATTCATGTGGGACATGAGATATGTCGGTTGTCATTATAGCCACTTTTACATATTGTAGGAAACTCAAGCCAAGTTAATCAAAGAATGAAATAATGAGTCATTTCACATGGCTTTACTAACCTGCCAAAAGTACAAGGATGTGTGAAAAACTAAAATCTAAAAGAAAAAAAGTGCAATGTTCTAGTAGGACTGAAATATATACATATTCAATCCAAAAGTCTTCGTATCCGCCTCAAAAACATTTCAGCGATATATATTAAGCCCTGTAGAGAACCAGGGAACCTCTTTTCCACATTTTGTTACTAACCAGAATGTGCTGGACTTCATCCTTGCGACACTTGACATGGTACATCACCATGTCCTGGAAGATGTCCTTCCTGTTCTCCAGCTTGTTCATCTTGTCGTAGGTGTCGGTGTTCAGCACCGACCAGCCCAGGAACTGAGTCAGAGACTGGACACAGGTGTGCGTGCGTGTGTGTGTGTGTGTGTGTGAGAGTGTGTGTGTGTGAGAGAAAGAGAGAGAGAGACACAGACAGAGAGACAGAGAGAGAGAGAGAGAGTTAGTTAACAGCCCATTACTGGTGGCAGGTTGTCGGAAACATTTAAAAGGAAAAGGTAGCCATGGTGGCCATCACTGCTCCAGCTAACTGCCTTCTTCATCACTTCCCATCAGTGGGTCAGAAGTTCACAGTACATGGGTCATGATTCAATATATTGCAATATATTTCAATACTGTGCATAAGGCGATGTATTGGGATTTTTTTAAAGTATAATTTTAGAAAAACTAAGACATGATGTGCATAAATAAAATATTGCGATACTCAAGTGTATCGATTTTTTCTCACACCCTTAGTACTTAGTTACTTTCCACTGTTTGACAAACGTGACCACACACTATTTGTTAAAACATCCAGTCTAAAAGCTTTGTAAACTGTTGGTCAAATACATTTAGCAGTAGAGCAATTCACTATTAACAAATCATACCCAAATGTCAAAATTATCTCGATCCCTGAAAAAAAAACGACTTTGATTTTAAGGAACATTTGAGGATCAAAATGTCACGTTGTGTATTTTAAACTGAATTCTGAGCAGTGAGGCAGATCAAGAAACTTCAGTAAAAAGCCTCCAAGCCCAATGATGAATAATGCAGACACTCGGAATGGCCTGAGTGTATTTATACAACAATGACTCAGTGCTGTCACACACACACACACACACACACACACACACACACACACACACACACACACACACACACACACACACACACACACACACACACACACACACACACACACACACACACACACACACACACACACACAGCCTGTACCTCCATCAGTGTTTCGTCCTGTTCATCAAAGGGTTTCCCATCTTTCCTGTTATAGAACGTGGCCACACCCACTATCTCCTCCTTCTTGTTGACGATTGGCATAGACAGGACGTTCTTAATGGTCCAGCCGGAGTCGTCCAGAGGCCCTTTCTGTGCACGTACACACACACACACACACACACACAGACACAGTTCAACATTCAGTAACTATAAATAAGAATATAGTTACTTTGATATGTTTGAGACAGTAATATAGGGACTTATATTCTAATGGAAACACTATTTTATACTGACGAGTGTAATAAAGAAAGCAGGAACTCTGCAACAATGTAACGTGACCTTCTACATTCAGAAGAAATAGGAGGGAATCAATAATTCACCTGCTCTCTGCCCCTAAAATCTGAACATACTGCCAGAGCATTAAAGTCTTACTTTTTTTTTTTTTTTTAAATGGGCTCTTAGTGAACTACTGCTGCACTTCACAGAGTGGACATGTTTAAAGCTTGGAGTATCTGTCAAGAACTACAAAAAACTAGAACATATATAGTTTTATGATAAAACTATATATGTATGCAGTTCTGGAGCACATTAACAATTAGTTACATTTAGTTTGATCATAAAATACTTTATGCTATTCTTCCAGTCAAAGGTTTGAGTTCAGCCACTTGATATCCATTTCTATATTATACATCCTTTATACAGTGTAAGACTTCCTATAAACTTTATAATAATTTAATGTTATTGTCCACTTTCCACTCTGTTCTGACAGCATGCATATTGTGTTGCCTATTTACTACCAATGGCACCAACAGCCTTTCCAAAAGATGTAGAAATAGTCAATTGTTTACAAGTTCAGTTTAAATGCAAATGAAAGGCTTGTGTTTGTGCATCATGATGTTTATGTTTTTGTGTACGAATGCCTCAACTTTTTAATATTGGCATTAAATAATTACTGACTATTTCACTGAGCACTGCTGTCCTGCAGTTTGTGTTAAATTTTATTGCGATGGTTACGGAAACAAAAATGTATGGCACAGCCCCACCGAGAATATTTTTCACCAGCCGCCACTGGTTGTATCATTCACTGGAAAACTGTAGCTTAACAAAATTAAATGAAAACTACCATGTAGAAAAATGAAAACATCAAAGGTCTGTTCCTTGGTCATGGATATCTAGCCGAACATCACAGTTCTTTACAGCATTTAAATGATGTTTGATAATGAGAAATGTTTCAGCAGTCTAAAACCTCCCCTTAGAAACAAGTTCATGTATCTACAGTAGCACCATTTCGTACAAAATGCACTCTAAAGTGCTTTACAAAAGGTAATAGAAAGCAACGCATACGTAAAGCAGCAGAAAAGAGGGGGAAAAAGAGATCAGCAGAAGCACTAGAATGGGCTTGTGATGATAATATTTTGCACACTTTTGTGTTCAGTGGTCAAACAGGAAACAAATGCATAAAGCAATCACATCCAGACGATAAATACAAGGTGCTGGACAGGAGAACATGTAAAAGACGGAAAAATCTACACACTATAATTCTCCTATGAACAAATATTATATGTTCATGGGAGCATTATCTGGTGTACAGACTCTACAGTATGTTTATGTCTCATACAGGAAAAGAACGCATCAGAGATATAATGCACACAGCTTGTATAATACAGTAACTAAACAGGTTTTCAGTATTCTCACACTGGAAAACTGTCAAAATGACACATCCGGACAATTTTTGAGTGTGCTGTCGATGCCCAAGGAAATGGGAAAGCAGCTCACAGGAAATCTGGTGCTGCACATACGTATACAAATATCGTATCATTTCCTGTTAGGTATAAAATGGTGAAATATGTTGACTTTTCTATATACGTACAGCTCAACCTATATACTTTGATCATTGGTATGTAGCATGGATGGATTAGGCACCCACCAACAGACTGATTTCTACAGTCAAAAGAGCAGATAGACTGACAGATATAATGCTGCTTTGCTGCACAGCAACTCACTGGTTCTTTATTACCTTTTTCAATAATATTTTGAAATATTTTCACCCCCTTGAACAGAGCAAAACATTTTTGGTAAAAGAAAGAAAAACGTATTATATATGAATTTAAAGAGGTAAAATGCAGCGTTGTGCCGCTTTAGGATGAACAAAAACCTTGTATCTGAAAACCACTTAAATGCTAGCCTACATTTCAAATGTTTAGAATCCATCACTAAATTAATTTGTTCTTATAGTACAATCATTTTAGGAAAAATGCATAAAAAAATCTCATGTACACCCTGCAATACTCCAAAGTACCCCCCCCCTTTTGAGGAACATTGTTCGTAGCTTGCTCGTGAGATAAATTACAACATTACATCATCACCAAATAACTCGTGCGGTAGTATTTATGTAGTATTTATGGACAGGATATCGAGGCGTAGTCGTGGTAGGGAGGGGTTGCAGTTCGGTGGGCTCGGGATCTCATCGCTGCTCTTTGCAGATGATGTGGTCCTGATGGCATCATCGGCCTGTGACCTTCAGCACTCACTGGATCGGTTTGCAGCCGAGTGTGAAGCGGCTGGGATGAGGATCAGCACCTCTAAATCTGAGGCCATGGTTCTCAGCAGGAAACCGATGGAGTGCCTTCTCCAGGTAGGGAATGAGTCCTTACCCCAAGTGAAGGAGTTTAAGTACCTTGGGGTCTTGTTCGCGAGTGAGGGGACAATGGAGCGGGAGATTGGTCGGAGAATCGGCGCAGCGTGGGCGGTATTACATTCAGTTTATCGCACCGTTGTGACGAAAAGAGAGCTGAGCCAGAAGGCAAAGCTCTCGATCTACCGGTCAGTTTTCGTTCCTACCCTCACCTATGGTCATGAAGGTTGGGTCATGACCGAAAGAACGAGATCCAGGGTACAAGCGGCCGAAATGGGTTTCCTCAGGAGGGTGGCTGGCGTCTCCCTTAGAGATGATGAGGGTGAGTCATCCGTGAGGAGCTCGGAGTAGAGCCGCTGCTCCTTCACGTCGAAAGGAGCCAGTTGAGGTGGTTCGGGCATCTGGTAAGGATGCCCCCTGGGCGCCTCCCTAGGGAGGTGTTCCAGGCACGTCCAGCTGGGAGGAGGCCTCGGGGAAGACCCAGGACTCGGTGGAGGGATTACATCTCCAACCTGGCCTGGGAACGCCTCGGGATCCCCCAGTCAGAGCTGGTTAATGTGGCTCGGGAAAGGGAAGTTTGGGGTCCCCTGCTGGAGCTGCTCCCCCCGCGACCCGACCACGGATAAGCGGACGACGATGGATGGATGGATGGATGGATGGTAGAGCGGTGGATTTTAAGTTAACATTCAGACCCTGATTGTCAGCAGTGCAGGACCAGGATCCATGTATGAGCAGGGACAATGGCATTCAGAAACAGAGTATAATAATAAGGATAAATACAATGGGTGCTTCATAGCCCTCAGGAAACTAGTTTACATTAATAAGAGCAGAGAATGAGGAACATTTATCCAGTTTGGACTGTATAGCAGAATCCTTCCTTGTTCCCTGGTGGTCTCTTATTGTTCACGAGAGCCCATTATATAGCTAAATTACTTTTTGAATACATTATTCCAACATATCCTCTCAGTTCTATTTCATTCACATCACTCAAGAGTGAAGGCTCACATATAATGCCATTACTGTAATCTGACTGTGATATGCTAATGTCATCTATTACTTTACATAAATATCTGATTACAGATAAAGGGGCAGAATTGCTCTCTTCTGCCACAACAACTAGTCTTGAGGTCCATAAATAAATATATAAACATGATGTTGGTGGTACTATATGTAGGCATTCCTGGATAGATAAATGCATAAGAACAAATAATAGAAATCAAAATAATGTGATACTGGTTGTCGATGGTCGTGTTTGTACTGTAAACTTGTAGTGCCACAAAGTGGCTTTTTTATTTATTTTTTATTTCTCTTAACCAGTGCTTCCTTGAGAAACAAAAAAAAAGGTGCAGCCATCTTACCTGGAAATTGAAAAAATCATCTTCAGCTGCATTCATTATGTTACAAATCTGTGGGAAAAGGGGAAATAAGAAGAGGTCAAGTTAAGGATGATGACATTTGATGAGAGTTGCTGCGATGTGAGGGGGCTGATTTTAGTTTAGGTGATAACAAAAACACATATACTGCGAATTTAAAACCAAAATGAACTCCCAGTTTAATAGTAGTTTGGGTTTGGCAGGAATAAGAATAAGAAAATGGCTAGAAGAGCAGGACATCTTTGTTCAAATGTTCTCACATGAACACTCCACCTTCACCTTCCTGGGTTGAAGGACCACGTGTTCATAAGTTATGTTCAGGAGTTGACAGAGTTGTATCACCCCACGGTGAATCTATTCAAAAATCCCTTGTGTCACTTCCGAAACCATTAGTGTCACTCTGACATGTCTTTTCCCCTCAATTTATGAAAAGGTGGCTCAGTGGAGAAATTCATTTTTCACCTTCTACATGATGCAGAAGAGGAAAAAATGGAGAAGATAGAGGGAGGGAGGAAAGATGATGTACAGTTGAAAAATGACAAGCGGCAAAGACAATGAGAGGACAGGAGGAGGACAGACGGGATGAAGCAGAAGGAGGGATAGATAGATGAGTGACGGCAGGCTCAGCGGTTTGAGAAAAGCACAGTGATTAATTACAACGGCTGCAGAAATTACAATTATACATCACGGCAGCGTGTGGCTGAACACTTTTCATTTCCACAACGGTGTGCACACTGACAACTGTGTAATAAGGCCTAATGGCGTTCTGCTCGACCGACCACCCGCAGCTTCCGTTGGAGATATTTTGGAAATCAAGATATTTAAAAAGGATACTGGTTTTACAGTACATGCACTCCTGCACAGAGGTAAAAAAAAAGTTCTTCTCTACAAGTCAGAGTGAGAAATCAGGATTTTGTTCTAAGCTAAAAGTTTTGGTACTTTCAAAACAGATTCAATTTCTCAAATAAAGATGGATTTTTATAGACTTCAGCCGTCCTAATGCTCACAATTGGTGATTAGGTAAAGATAAGCTATCACAAACCTATGAATATAACTGGATGGATCTAAATTATGATCCTTAGTCCCGCTTTATAATGTCCATTAATATACGCTAGACTAATCTCAATAATTAGTGCCTCCAGGAGTTTGTTATTATCTTATTTATAAGTATTATTACATACCACTATTATTATTATTATTATTATTATTATTATTATCATCATCACTACATTTGCAGCAGAATTCCTGCAACAAAATTTGAGACAATTCTTGGGATTTTGGGATCAACTGTCACAAGATTTTTAAGTCAGCTGCAGATGTTAAATGTGTTTAAAAGGGAAGTTGTTTAGAGAGCACACTGATAGTAGTGCATTAATTTAGTAGGAATAACCTGTTTGTGGGCAGTTGAGTCATTAGCTGCCATCCTGCAGTTAGCTAGTCAGGAATTTGACTTGCCAGCGTAGGTTTCTACCT
Source organism: Gymnocephalus cernua (assembly GCA_023631565.1). NCBI lineage: Eukaryota > Metazoa > Chordata > Actinopteri > Perciformes > Percidae > Gymnocephalus > Gymnocephalus cernua. The sequence continues at coordinate 35,442,307 of CM042435.1, forward strand.
ACGGTGATTGATGAGATTGCCGAGCATACCAAACTGCCTATCTTTTGTAACTGAAACATGTAAACACAAACAAATTATTCACTACGCATAATTTTATGCAATGTCAACACTGATAATTCACGAAGGACTGACTAATAAATGTTCACTGTTGGACTTTTATTTGTTGTAGCACAAGGACCTTAAGAGGTACTGAGAAGTCCTTCTATTGGCTGTTGGCGATCTCCACAGTTGATGACTTGATGAACTCTCTGCAGGTTTTCATTCTGACCCCGTGTTGGGATCTCCGTTCCACTCGTTTGATCAAATCTGCTTAAAATTGGCCAGAAAATGCAGTCTTGTTTCGTCAGCCAGGTTGTTGTTATTACTACACTTAACTTAAGTGCATCACGCCCCTGCAGAACAGAGCTGTCACTGTTCAACCTGCTCGCTGGCCATTTACCGGATGGGAACTGGTTTTATTTTGCACTGTTTAATTAAAGGTGCTGTAGGTAGGATTGTGAAGATCCAGGACTTAGCCAAAGAATTTGAACATCAACAACTTCTCAGACCTTTCTGCTAGAGGCCAAATGGTCTCATAAGCCCCTCCCCCCACAAGGGAGAATGAATGTGTGTGCATGAGCAGTGATTGACATTTACACCCCCCCGGCCCTGATTGGTGTAAATGAACAGGGAGCGGTGGATTTTTGCAAATCACACTACAGGCTGTAGGTGTTTTTTTTTTTAATGACCTGCTTCATGTAGTTCTACTGGAACATAGGGTCAGTTTCAGCTAATATGACAGAAAGTTAGTTTTATAAGTCTCACCTACTGCATCTTTAATGTATTGTTATCGGGTGAGATGACATGATGCTGCTGGATCATTCTGTCATGGTACGAGAATGTTCTTGTGACACAAACTAGATTTGAGGTATTATGATCATTTCACAATTTTGTATGAGATCTGTTCAAAATCTCAGAGCAAATGTAAAATAAAGGAGGAGGACAGGAGCTGTACAGAAAAGCAGACACTGACCAGCCCAGTCTCTGCTACGTAGGTAGGTAAACCGCTGACCAGGACCCAGTGATCTGCTGGAGGATTCCTGGGGATGAACACAACATGACAAGTAGAAAACGCAACTAATCATGTCAATGACTTTCCTATTGGGTGTTAATACTAATGTCACTCTACTGTAAAATCATTCAAAATAAATAATGCATGCACAACGTTCAATGTACACAGGGGATATTATTCTGCATGTTTGAACAGTAGTTATTACTGTTTACAAGAGCAGATATGTTGGAGAACTGAAAACAAGCAGTTATCTCTCTGATGACCATTTTCCGATCACCTTAAATGTGATCCATTGTGTGTATCTTTGAGTTCTAACAAATGGTTAAACGCGTTTCCATCCTCATAAAACATTTGCATTTTTCTTAAAACATTAAAACCTTCATTGTTTACTTGCTTGCAGTCCTCTTCGCTGACTTTGTGTTTGCATCGCTTCGTTTCTTGGAACGTCGCGGCCCCACTGTACATCAGCGTGATAGTGTAATTGGCAGGAATGTGTAGTGTTCACCACGTAGATGTGCGTCCAAAGTGCACAACAACAAACAAAACGGCGGCCCATTAAAGGTCCAAAGTGTAGAAATTTCTCCCATCTAGCGTTGAGATCATATATCAATCACCTCTCTCTCGCCACGCAGTTCAAAGTACGTATTACAGCTACGATGGCCTTCACGCTTTTTTCTGATGACGCCGGTCTCTTGCTCTTTTCAATCTCCTTTTTCTTTTTCTGGGCGAAGAAGAAGAAGAAGAAGACTCCTGTTCCTGAAATGTGGATTTTGAATACGTGTGGTCCTCCATGTTTCCTTCTTTTAACTTGACGGGGCCGGGAAGCTACGATACCTGTTAGCAGCATTAGCAGCAGCTGTGAGTTTATCATGTGACAGAGAAAACGTGAAAGGTGGAGCAGTATGTCCTGTATGTCCCTCACCGGCTACCGTATTTCAAGATGGAGCATGAATAAGAGATAAGATAAGATAAGATAAGCCTTTATTGTCTCCTATAGGAGAAATTCGTCTTGGGAATATGGAGCGTCTACACCAGTTCATGTATGAATATGGAGCGTCTACACCAGTTCATGTATGAATATGGAGCGTCTACACCAGTTCATGTATGAATATGGAGCGTCTCCCCCAGTTCATGTATGAATATGGAGCGTCTCCCCCAGTTCATGTATGAATATGGAGCGTCTACACCAGTTCATGTATGAATATGGAGCGTCTACCCCAGTTCATGTATGAATATGGAGCGTCTACCCCAGTTCATGTATGAATATGGAGCGTCTACACCAGTTCATGTATGAATATGGAGCGTCTACACCAGTTCATGTATGAATATGGAGCGTCTACCCCAGTTCATGTATGAATATGGAGCGTCTACACCAGTTCATGTATGAATATGGAGCGTCTACACCAGTTCATGTATGAATATGGAGCGTCTACACCAGTTCATGTATGAATATGGAGCGTCTACACCAGTTCATGTATGAATATGGAGCATCTACACCAGTTCATGCAAACACAAATGTAAAATTTCAAGCCAATAGGAATACTTGGAATTGATGGTGGTGGTAAATATTCATGAAAAAGGACACGTTAGTGAACGGGCAACACAGATTTTGATAATAAACAACTAAACACGTTACATGCATGACTAATGGTCAAACACTTCACAGGTTATGTTTAAACTAGATCTCTTTCGTGACTTACGGTATGACTTTGATGTCCTCTTTGCCATGCAGGATGTAGTCAATCAGTTTGTAGAAGATAATTTCCTTGAAAAGACACACAAATTTAAAATTAGAGAGCCATGAAATGCTCCCAACATAGAGCACTTATAGAGTATTGCATGATATTGCATGACAATATTGACACTTCACACTTTACGCCGTGCGTTTAGGGCGTGTCCGTCTCCACTTTTGCTACTTTGACGGCCGGGCGCATGGTTCAAAAGGGTTGTACTTAGTGTCTTCATTAATCAGAGGTGTGTTTAAAAGCCAGGCGCGTTTGGACCTTGGAGCATTGCTGTTATGATGGAGGATTTGCACCGTAATATTTTTATTAGTAATCTTCTGCATGTGTGTGTGCTGCTGTGCGTCCCTGTGTGTGTGTGTGCACACGCTGTGCACGAGCCGAGGAGCATTTTACTAATGTGCTGTTAAAATAACAATGAAATGCTGCGTTATTGACTTTAGACCAGGTTTTTGTTGGTCAATGGCGCCATCACTTCCCGCTGCCTCAAGATAGCAATACGCCCAGAATGCACCTGAACACACCTCCCCGTAAGACCAGCACGCCCAGAATGCACCTGAACACACCTCCCTGTAAGACCAGCACGCCCATTGGCGCAAAGATGGACGCAGGTGCATTTGCCATTTAAACGACGTGGCCGCTGGATGGGAAACTGACAACTGCGTCGGTCTTAAACTAGCAAAGACACTTGCGTCAGGCTTTGCGCTGCGCTGGGTGCGAGATAGGACTCATAAAGTCACCAAAATACCAAAGGAAATAAGATTAAACCTCTGTGGACCAAAAAAAACGTCATCCCTGCACATTGCATGGACATTCTCCATAGGTTTGAGTGAGGTGCAAGGGGATATTTTGAACTGATGGTGACACTAGAGTAACTAATAACACTAGCAGTGGTTCATATATTTCCTCACCCTGCCATCAGGAGTTTTGGGTCCATCATATGGTGGAACTTCTCCCATCTGAACTGGCCACAGGTCAAAGAACTCCTTCACACAGAGAGAGAGAAAACCAGAAAGTTTAGAGAGGGCAACATAGCTGATACGGCTTCTTCTTTTGTTTCATTATTTACATGCACTTACTGTAAATTAAAGGCACATCCAAGACCATCATTCTGTCTGAAAATGCTAACCCTAGCAGACTCTTTAGAGTGCGTACTATGTTTTTGTTCTGTTTATTTTAAGTGCTTTATTCATGAAATCCAGTGTTAGCAGACAGCCATCTGTGTAGGCAGACAACATGTGTTTGTTCTCAGATAGCAGGTGTTAGGAATCAACGGGCAGCTGCTTGTAATTAGGCGACAGGCACAGCCAGTAAGTAGTATTTATGACAACATGTTAGTTATCTCAAATATGCGGGGATTGTACGACACTGATCAGAAGATGGTTTTGAGTGTTACTTCTTTCATTGGCACAAGGGCTTGAAGCAAAGTAAAACTAGTGCAGATTAGACAGAGAAACCCCAAAGGAGGTTCTGAAAATATCTCTTCCCAAAAGAGGAGGAGAAGAAACAGAAAGAGATCTCATCAAAAACCTCAGTGGGAATGAATGGCATAATTAGTAAGCAATGGATGCTTCAGTTTAAAATCCGTAAAAGTTTATTATTATATACAGTGGTGGTGTTTCCAGGATGTCAAGGTTCAAGCTTCTCAAGACCAAAATCAAGCCCTGAATGTAGATTACTGCTCCCCAATCTGCTTTACATTAAAGTTTAAGTTGTTTGACTGCCTAAGCTTACTTTAGGTTTAGGTGATCTGTACCTACAACTGAAAATGATCGTACATTTGATGCAACTTGACAATCTAAAACAACGTAGCACAGATAGTGATCCACCCACCGCTCACTGACCACTTTGTAACGGTTTGGTTTGTTATCCAGCTTATCCTCGACACTGCATGTGTGTATGCGTGGTAACCCACCTTGGTCTTGGTCATGTCCAGCAGACCCACAGAGTAACGGTCACAGTTGAGGAACGCTCTGACTGTGTACAAGGCCTTGTGGAACTGCCTCTCAATGTCTGTCAGCTCTTCAAACACCTTGCTGGCCGACCACAGCAGCACCTGGATAAAAGGAGTGGAGTACAACACAAAAATAAACAGCTTTAAAGCTCATGCACACCACCAGTCACACTACCAGCCTTGTCTCGGAAAATGTATGTTCCCATTCAACTAAACTACATTCTCAATTACGTTTTGAGGGACATATTTGAGGGACATATTTTCTAGCAAATTACGTTTGTTATTGACGTATCACTAATATGTTTCTAATCAAATTCTACATAATGAGAAGGTCTGGGTGGATGGATAGGTAAAACAACCACGGGACTTTCACCCAGGACCACTGTTTGTGTTTTAACCTACGTAACTTACTTAACTCTCATATGTAATTAACTTACGTATGTTACTTAAAGTGCTCATATTATGCTCATTTTCAGGTTCAAAATTGTATTTAGCGTTTATATCAGAAACGGTTCACATGGTTTAATTTTCAAAAAAACACCATATATGTGTTGTACTGCACATTGCTGCAGCTCCTCTTTTCACCCTGTGTGTTGAGCTCTCTGTTTTAGCTACAGAGTGAGACATCTCACTTCTGTTCCATCTTTGTTGGGAGTCGCACATGCTCAGTAGCTAGGTAAGGACTACTAGCCAGTCAGAAGCAGAGTATGAGGGCGTGTCCTGACAGTACCTAGGTAAGGACTACTAGCCAGTCAGAAGCAGAGTATGAGGGCGTGTCCTGACAGTACCTAGGTAAGGACTACTAGCCAGTCAGAAGCAGAGTATGAGGGCGTGTCCTGACAGTAGCTAGGTAAGGACTACTAGCCAGTCAGAAGCAGAGTATGAGGGCGTGTCCTGACAGTACCTAGGTAAGGACTACTAGCCAGTCAGAAGCAGAGTATGAGGGCGTGCCCTGACAGTACCTAGGTAAGGACTACTAGCCAGTCAGAAGCAGAGTATGAGGGTGTGTCCTGACAGTACCTAGGTAAGGACTACTAGCCAGTCAGAAGCAGAGTATGAGGGCGTGCCCTGACAGTACCTAGGTAAGGACTACTAGCCAGTCAGAAGCGAGCATTATAACGTGTGTTCCAAAGTGACCACGTGTGTCTCTGAAGTAAAGGCTGGACTACAACAGAGCTGTTTGGAGCAGTTGGTGAACAGTGTTTTCTGGTGGAGATGGTAAGTCCCTTTGGGGGGGGACTTTGGGCTTTTTCACTTTGTAAACCTATAACGTGCACAAAAAAGATATATAACACAATACAGGAAAGGGAAAAAGCCAAAAAGCATAATATGAGCACTTTAAGTAATCTTGTCTCTCTTTGCATCTTTATTTTTGTCTGCCTTTGGAACACATATGTATGTCATCCAGAGTAAAAAATAAATGTGAATCTATGCCCCTTCTTGCCATTTACATGGTGTAAAAAGCATCAGATCTGAGTCCGAGAGGAAATAAGTTCAGCAGTGGGAAACTTTCAGCTATACAGTGTAAACACAGTCTGAGGAAATACTCAAATGAAATCTTTAAAAAAGGAACCAGGGTAATTCAGATGCCAAGAGAAAGAAGTATATATGAAGTGCTGCATGCTCTGCAGTCTCACCTGTCCCCTCCTGGTCTCACAGTTGTGCAGATAGCTCAGGTGGAAAACTCTCAGGATCAGGTTGGCAAAGTTGAGATACTTGTTTAAGGTCTGGAAGAAAACAGCACACACTTTGAATAAAACTGAGAAATGGATGTGATTACTCCTTCGAAACATTAATGGTTTAAATATCTTATCCTCATTCCCCTTCAAGAAGTGAGTCTGTCTCTGTGTGTGTGTGTGTGTGTGTGTGTGTGTGTGTGTGTGTGTGTGTGTGTGTGTGTGTGTGTGTGTGTGTACGCATAGGAGTAATTTTATACGTTTGTTGTGCTGGACAGACTTTTTTTTAAAATAACATTTAATTTATTTCAAAAGCCCACTGACAATATTGAGTTTCATATAATATGTCAGTCACTTTTACCTCTGTGCCATCAGTCAGAGCAGGTGACACATTTCAAATGGCAGATCATTGTTGAGTCACAAAATAGCCAATAGTTATATGGTTCAAACTGCATGTTTGACAGGTGATATTAAAACAAAAAGGTAACATTGTCTAGTCTTTCTTGTCAAAGACAGCGTTTCATTTCTGTGTGGTATTTGGACTGTATGCCACAGAGAGCTTTCAGCTGATGTAACATACCTTCAAGGAGCTACAGTGTTGCATTAGCAGTGGCTGAGTATAGCCAAGTGAGTTAATGTAATGTAATGTAAGTCCACCTTTTGATTTAGGAACATAAACATCTGACTGATGTTGTCATTACACAGGAATTGGCAGTGCTTTTTATCAGTTTAGCCTTCTCTTGTGACTCTTTGATTATCATGGCGTTGCCATTTGCACCCACTGCAAATCTATTTCTCCAAATGTTCTCGGAAGGGCCTCTTTTGGTGGAAAAATGTTCTCCTTTTCACAAAGAATTAGAATTGTTAGTTATGATTTGGTAGGCTTTCGATTTGTGTAGCAATACATGAGCTGAGTTCAGGAGACTTGAACACCAGCTGCTGCTGCTGCAGGCCAGAGCAGCAGGAAGGCCGGTGGTTGTATGCAAATACAATCCCCATCAGTCAGATATATATAACATGGACTTTATGTTGTTAGGAATGAAATATTGGTTAGAGGCAACAAGGTCAATACATGATAATTCAGTGATAAGGAGTCTGACTTAAATATTTTCACAATGCATCCCTAATATTCCCAGATATGATTTACATATACTCCTCGGTGCAAAGAGCCGTTGATCAAGATTTCCTCACTCTTGTTCTTATCACTTTGTATTTTTCACTTACATGTGGATCCAAATGCATATTATAAATTGGAATAATTCAACAAATGTAAGGATATTGCAACCAATGGACTCTCTGAGTGTATTTCTAGTTTACTGTTTGTCATCAGCATGCCATCACGTTAACAGGGTTCATATAAAGTTATACAGTAGCCCATGTTATTAATCAAATTGACAGCAGGTCGTGGGATGCATGCACCAATAAAGCAGGAAAATACTGCAGATTAGTTGCAAAAGCAAGGGAGTAGGGACATAACTGACACTGAAGCTGCATCTATGCCATACAGATTTATGTGCCTTTTATAACAGACCTCATAAACTATTATTGTAAAGTTGGGTAGACTGAGTTTTATTTCGTTGGATCACTGTCCGGTCACCAGTCAATAACAGAGAAAGTTTGGAGAAGTGACATAAAGCATGACAAAAGTAAATAAAAAGGGCAAATACATTAAAGCCGAGGGGGAACCTTTTGTTCCTGTACTGGTTTCTTTTTTTGAGGCACTGTGTAACTGGTTGTGAAGAGAACTCTATAAAGCTTAAAAAATAATTATATCTAAGTGACTGGGGGTGAATTTCCAAGACAGACGGTATTAGATGTTACCTCTTCATCCTTTGCAGTGAAGCGCGGCCCATCTGATTTGTTGATGGCCATCATGACGGCCACCATGTCTTTACCGTTCATGATGGGGATGGCGAGGACGCTCTTTGTCTTATACGCAGTCAGCTCGTCCACAAAGTCACTGTAATGAGCACTCTATAAAGAGAGAGAGAGAGAGAGAGAGAGAGAGAGAGAAAGAGAGAGAGAGAGAGAGCATGGGATTGTATTTAATTGCCTGCTCTTTGCCCCTGCATCCTTCTAACCTTCCAGACTCAGCTTTGATGAACACACCACTTCCGTCCATAAACGCTGCGAGCAAAGACTTTCCATTATCTACAAACTCAAGGCTCTCTCTGCTGCACTCCACCTACTGCTCGTCCTGTACAGCAGGGGTCATCAATTGTGTTCCTCCAGGTGTGAGACAGAGGAAGAGCGGCTCATTAACTGCCAAGAAGGAACAAAACCTACAAAGAGCGACCCTCGGGGGGGCAACATTGGTGACAGAGTCCTGATTTGGGTAAGGCAAGCTGTGAGTTGCTTTAACAACTGCATTACTCTCTGGTAGACAAACTATAGAATGTTGTGTCTCAAACACCAACTTCAATATATTGTCATTTATCTGGTGACATACTATATACGGCAATACCAATACATCTGCAATGTGCTAATATCAGCTGAGACTTCTGCCTCCTTACCGACGTCACACTCGCCGCAGGAGAAAATCAAACATTTGCACATGCAAAGCAAGGAATCAGAACAGCAACTCAAACCCTCTTCAGATAGATATCCTGGATCTGCGAAACAAAAGAGCTTTCAACAAATCAATGCCCTTGTGACTGTGTGTGTGACAAAATGTAGTATAAAAGTATAAAAGTGCAGCATGTTTCACTGAAGTGCAGACCTGTATCATTCTTGGTTTTAACGTTTAAATGTGTGCACCTGTTTGAGTATTACAAATTAGATTTAAGTATTCCTCATCCTGCACCACAAACTAAATTACTGAATCATTGTTTTTTTATATACGTATTTGTCTTTTTCTCTCTGTATAGGCGTCGGCCTGAGGTGTGGCAGTAGTCCAGGAAATGAAGAGGAAAATCACTATGAGAGAAAAAAGGCTGATCGTCGATCAGCAGCATACAGTAGCTGATTCAACCGCAGCCTTACACGGCTTACAAATAAACCTGTTCCAAAGACAGGGCAGTTTGACAGCTAGTTACTGGGTGACCTTTGACCCCCCCTAAAGCCCAGAGAAGTCTTCATCCCGCTTGTTATCCTCAGCTGAAGCTTTGCCTTGACCTTTGCCCAGCAGCTCAACAATTTGGAAGCATAATCTAAGCACAAGTTGTATTTTGATTTAAAAACAAAAAACAGTAATTATTAATTTATATAGCTTATTCATGTATCTCAACTCTTCCGTTGGGTTTTTCTGGGGGAAAGTGAAATGGATATGTAGGTAGGACAGAAATTAAACTCTACAGTCCACGGTTAGGCCTGTAATATTTGTCACTGTAGGCTATTTTATATCTAAACCTCCATTTGTTAAATACATATGGTAAATGAGCAATGAGAAACTTTTTGTCTCCCTTCCATTAAATGTATGAATTTAAATTTGTAAAGTAATAATAAATGCAAATAAATACATACATGTATTTAATGTAAATACATACATATCAAATAGACATTTGGTGCTCTAGGGTTGCAAAATGTCTTTTAAATTAACGGAAATATGAAGGAAACAACAGTGAATAATAGGAATAAAATGGAAATATAAGTGGTAACAGCTAGCTAGCAAAAACTAGCAGAAGGTGTTAACAAGTCATAGAGAGCTGAAGTCCCGTCCTTCTACTTCCGGTCTATGGGACATATCTTTCGAAAAAATATGAACGAGAGTCAATGGAGAGATAATAATTATTTTGTTATCCTGTTTGTATTGAGCCATATGATGTTCGTCAATTTAGTGGATCATTTTTCAGCCGAAGAAAGTCTCAGTTTATTGTTCAACTGTTGCAGTATAAGACGGTGAAAATTAGAAAGACTTCACACTTCAATGTCACATAGATGACGTCTCGCTGAAGCTACGATGTCTCTGTGTATCGTACCGGGGATGTAACATTAGAGAGAGAGAGTGTGTGTGTGTGTGTGTGTGTGTGTGTGTGTGTGTGTGTGAAGAGGATCTCGCCTGTTCTTATGTTGCTTATCTGCTGAAAACACATCACTGGATAAAACACATCAGTTAAGATAACGTTACATGTTACAACAGAGCTAAGCTAGCCAGCTAGCGAGCAAGCCGAGCATCAAGCTAGGTGACGTAAATTGTGTGAGACGAGAGATGTAGTCCACTGTTTCACACAAACTAAGTGGTCATATGACAAACCTACAGCTAACTGAGACTTTCTTCGGTTGAAAAATTATCTTTTAAATTGACGAACATCATATTCGTAATCCGTGGCTCAATTCAAACGGGATCAAAAAATAATAATTATCTCTCCGTTGACTCTCGTTCATATTTTTTCCGAATTAAGGTCCCATGAGGTCCACCGGATGGGGCGTGACTACCATCTACTGGTTCACTGAAATATCAAAAATATAAAATATATTAACTCCAGTATTATAATCAAAAGTTATATTAAAGCATGTCGTCCTTTGGCTCAGACAGTGCAGTAGCGTTGGCAGTTACAATGTATTAAAGGTGTAATGGAGGATTTTCCTGAATTTTAGAAAAGAACCGCCCTCTCCACTTTTTGAAAAAATGCTCCCGAGAGGGAACGCCTATTAAACGCGTGCACGAGAGAGCGTGCACAAGCCTAGTTCTCCTCGTGCACGCTCTGTTTACAAGTTGCTGTCGGCATGGCTCTACAAGCCGACTTTCCAAAAGAAGATTTGCACTTTTTCCACTATGTCAGACTCGCCACCGGTAAGTGGAAATCTATTTACGACAAGCATCTCTATAGCTAACGTCAGCATGCTACAGGCCAACAAACAAGCTATCGCCGAGAGCGGGGAGGCAGCGGTCGGAGGCTTTTATATACTGTCTATGGTCGGAGGCCGTGGCCGTCTGCTCGCTGTACGACGGCCTTACGTAAACATATCCCAGAATGATTGACAACTAGGAGGACCAATAGTCTTGATGATCCACCCGGAAAAAGAAAATCCTCCACTATACCTTTAATGGGATGCTGGCAAATGATCTGTACATGCAGCGGCAGAGTGTAACTTCCCTCAAATAAGTTCACTATTACATTAAAAAAAGGTACCATTTTTCTATTGAAATTGGTCAAAATTTTCAAAATTCCTGACCCTAACTTTCCTTATAAATTTAGTGGAAATTTCCCAACACTTTAATCATACTCTGCTCCTGCAGAGAAAAATAGAATAGATTAAAGGTGCGTTATTGTGCTGAGTCTGTGAAAATGGCTCAAAGCCCGTGTGACCTCTGGGAGTAATCTGGGATCGCTCTAATTCAGGACAGATTAACCGGCTTCATCTGCAGCCTCCCTCAATGACACTCTCCGCCTTCCTCACACATACACCGCTCGATTAACCACACCTCAAATAGCAGTCCGAGTTATGAGTTTGTAAATTGTGTGGTTATTAAATTCACTTTGAAGGAGGCAGGCATAGACGAATGGGGAGAAATAAGGCCAGCTGTTGCTCACTACATAATCCCAGTAACACATAATCCCCACCTTCCACCTACGCACAAGAATCCTGACTGGTTGGCCGGCCTGCACTGGATTGGACTGGGATGGAAATAGAGCGTAGAGAGACAGTGATTCCCAGTGTACTCTGAAAGGCCATCATCGGTGCATTAGCATCATAAAGACAACCAATTATATGGAAACATGAGCTCCTCCGTCACTGCGATTGGGGAGACTGAAGCTCGGAGGCTTTGATATCGTTCCAGTTGCCACATTTCCCGTCCTGCTTTCATGTGTTTGTGCGAGGCTACAAACACGTGACGAACAGAGGTTTTGAACAGCATGATGACGTTTGGTCTGTGGTGGCTCACAGTGACGGCACAACGGGCCGTCCTGGCAGCAGAACCGTTAAAAACCAATCGGGAACAATTGACCCGGGTCTCTTTTGTTTGTACATCAGCAGCTCAGCTTTCTAATCTCCCATGAAACAAAAGTGATTGAGCTGATAGAGAGGAGAGGAGGGCTTGTGATCCATCAGTCATGCGGAGAGTGGGCTGCTGCCTTATTAAGTGTAAATGTCACAGTAACAGTTGGTGCAGGACTTTGCAGATGGGGGGGTGAAGGTGGTGGACCTGCAGTAGCATGGCAAACTTGATGTGGGAACAAGCCTGACAGCCATTTTTAAATGTCAAAGGTATTGGCTATAATGAGATTGGGCTGGCTTTGGTTGGAGGGAATAAGTGGAAGGGACACTGTGGTTTCAAGGCGCCATCTGGTGGCGAAGCAGAGACAGAGCAACAGTAGACAGGTGTTCACTCCCTGGCAAAACAGGGATTTGATGGTGTACCGAGCAATAAGTGATATTTAGATTATAAAGATTGATTAGAGATAGATTATACCTTCACATTTTCTAATTTCTTTTACTTTCTGGCCATGAATCAATTACACGACTAATCAGGTTCAGATCAGGTAAAATGGTTTCTCAGTGGGGCCTGCTAGATTAAAAATGTATGCAACCATTTGAATAACTTTTGTTTGTTTCCTGGTTTTGTTTGTTCAGATGTGATTGTGGATGTTGTTGGTTACTTTTTGTACTGTATGTAACGGGATGTAAAAGTGAGGGGAAAACGATTGAGGAAAATACATTTGTGCATATGCATATTAAATGTGAGGGAAGATTTTTGTATATGAATAATTGATTTAGTAATGTGGTTCGGATGCCCACATCAGCTTTACATTACTAGTGAACATTAAACACACAAAACGCACACACAAACAATGTGTTTGTCATTTGTGCTTTACCTCAGACACATCAGCAATGTTGACCATCTTCTTGGTGGACGCCACGTGGCCCACGATGCCCATATCCAACGGGTAGACAATCTCACTGTCAGGCTGCACCAGGCACTCATCAAACAAGGAATCTTTACTGACATTAAATAACCTGTAGGTAAAGATAAACAAATTAAATGTATGTTATGTTATAATAGCAGCTTTTTTTCACATTTTAGGTAACAGGTAATATCAAACTGTTTGCCGATCGGACAAAACTCAGCCAGTGGAGAGAGGAAATGCAGACAACTCTTATAAAGATGCATTTGAGCAAGGCAGCTACATTCTAATACACCAGTGGAGCTACCAACATGAGGAGTCTGGTTGTAGTGGGCTCCTGTCAGGGACATGGAAATGCATAACTACATTAACACAAAGAGTACAAAAAAACAGAAATACTTCCATTCCCTTATTTAATTAAGCTGCCAACTGTGAGTGTCTGGAACTGTATGAATGTGAAGCAGTGTGCTGGTGAAAAACAGCACCTGTGTTCATTCAATATGGCTCCCTGAAGAGTTTTCTGAAAATGTAAGCAATGTGCTCCATGCTGGCAAAGTGGCAAATGTTGGAGGAAATGCACAAAGCAACAGGAAGCAGTTAGTCAATATGATATACTTACAGTGTGGAGTACTGCAAGGTAAATGGATCAGGGCATTTCAATTACACTCTTGTCAACCTGAGTTTTTTATTCATTTGTCTAACTGATATAATATATATATATAACAGATATAACAGGTTTAACTGTTACTTCTTACTTTTCATGAGACTGTGTGAAAATGTGTGCAGTTCATGCAGTCACATACAACTTTAATGGCAAAGAAATATAATTGTATGATATTTTTGACACGTACATACTCAGTTTCGGTGATCACATTTCTTTTGTGTGATGATGTTGTTTAGAAAACTACTTTTTAAAACTTAAAACAAAAAGCCCAGTCACCTGGTTGCCAGCTCGGCCACTCCATTCCTCTGCCGGTACATGAAGAGGCTCATGCGTTCGGCCCTCATCATGAAGCAGAGGTGTCTCATGAGGTTGAAGATAGACTTCTCCATTTGCAGGTTGTCCTGGATGTCCCGCATCAGGTCAAAGAGGACCTCGCTCTCCTCCACCGTGGTCAGGTCGTGGAACTTGCCGATGTCTATCTTTGTCTTCCAGTTGTTGTCCAGCAGGTCTGAGATGACCTTAGGCCGGAAGTTGATGTCGTAGTACTGCTTAGCGAACTGCGGGTTGGCATCCAGGAACTGCTCTGCTGCTGCTGCGTCCACCATGGCTGCTGCTGTTGCTAACAGGGAACAAAGTCAAACAGATGGTGGTAATGCTTAACCCTTGTGTTGTCCTCCCGGGTCAAAACTGAAAATCAACACTTTTTTCACATTTATACGACACATTTTTTCGATGTTTTTTTTTACGTTTTTAAAACGACGCTTTTTTCAAAGTTTTATTCTGCTGTTTTTGAGGCTTTCGATGCATTTAGTCACTTTTTTCAATGTTTTTGGTGCTTTTGTCACTTTTATGTCATTTTAGTCAACATTCTTTGAGGTTTTCTTTTAAACATTTTAATTGCGAAGAGCGCTGCGTTGAACCATCCATGTTATTTTTGGGCAATTGTGTTGAAAGAAATCCACATTTCTGATATAGAAAACTTTTGAAAAGCGGTCGGACTTGACCCGAGGACAACGGGAGGGTTAAGGCCGGATGGTTACAGTACAAAGTGGGAAACATCTGCTTGGTGAAAGTAAATGCAAAAGACCTCTCTTTCAGTCAACAATTACTGAGTAACTGCTACTAGGCAAGGCATTTAACCAAAACTGATTCAACAGCAAAAAGCCATCCACTTAAATTTTCACTCTTATTTTAGCTCCGGTTTGATCTAAAGCAACTCCTGCGAAATATATCTGACTCTTTAGCCACTAAAGATTCCATTTTCTTCACCAGCTGGTCGCTAACTTTGTCTTACATTGGGTTTACTGGCTGTTTGCCAGTAAAGAGGAACTATTCATTTTGTTTTAGCTTAATGTACCTTAACTGAACAGCTTTGGAGTCATTGTGATGGTTATATGACTTTTTTCTGGTTGAATGGTGGTCGTCTCGCTCCCCCCTAGCACCTGTGAGCGGAAAAACCACCCTTGCAACTTTCGGCCAGCAAGGAAGGCGTCAGGAAGTATGGCGTGATATCAGGTCTCGCCATGTAACGAATTGCTTCACGGCACTGCACACATACGGCCGTTCAGGAACCGGCTAACAAGGTAGAGATGGACTGACCAAGAGAGGAATCAGACACAAGTAAACATTGGAGCTGCCAAATATCTATTCTGAAGCTGTAGGGGTGGCGGGGGGGCTCTACAGAGAAACCTGGCAGCAACAAGACAGGAAACAAACAAGAAATGGCCCAAACTGCATTTATTGAACTTAAAAAACAGAGAAACTGTTCAACAAATCAACAGTGAAAACACCTTGAACTGTGAAATTGTTGAACTGTTTACTCGATTGACTTTGTTAGTCGCGATCAAAATTTGCACAGCCCTAAATCCTATAAAGCCCCTTTTCTTTGCATATACTGTATATTTAATTCTCAGTCAGCATTTCTTTTATCATACATGAGCATTATAAGCCTATGAGATATTGTTTTTAGTGTTCAATTTCTACGTCTTCGACACTTGACCTGTATGGATTTATCGTTGTGACTATTAAGAAATCTGTGCTCATTCTATTACAGTATTACATCAAATGAAACAATATTTTGGTTCTGATAAAAGTGGGTGTCATCCCCTTACAACATTGTAATATCAATGTTAAGGACATATTATTCCTGGCGATTGATTTAACCTGTTAATACTACAGATTACTGCAACAAAAAAGAACACATTTTAATTAAGTTAGTACGTTCCTGTGATTATCTATCCCTTTTTGTTTCTGTATATTGTCCTTTCCTTGTACAAGGTACTTCACATAGAAAGTAATCAATAAAGTTATGATAATAACAATGTGCAACTGACATGTGTCCCACAGATTTGATAGATTATTCTAATAAACGTTAAAGTCCTACCTGTTAAAGTCCTCCTATTGTATTGTAAGTGTGTAATCCCTCTGTCCTGCTAACCAAACATGCAGGTGTCTGAGGAAAGAAAAGGGATTACCAGGATGGCTTTAAATGGTCATGTGTGGATATAAGCCTGCATCCAATTACAACACTGGGATTACGATACCATCTCATGTTTAATGACACAACCTGGGAGTTCTTGTCTACCCTATTTTCATTTTTCATTTCATTTATTTATAAAGGACAACACACATTAATCAACATTTCTGTAAATGTGCCAGTGTTAGCCAGCCGGCTAATTTTCAACTGTAGTCCCACCCTATTGAATTGAACTATTCCGTTCATTAGCCCAGTGGGTCACAAAGTGGGGTCCGGTGGGGCGGCCTCTAGCTCACCCAGAGCATGCGCCCCGTGTAGGCTGAGCTCATATTGTATCATGTATTGCCCCCACTGAGGTGATGAACTAGTCTGGCTATCACCAGGCCAAGCTCCATCTTTTAAGATTGAACATCAGTCTGGGGAGTCTGCTCTGTGTTTTCTCTGCACAAGAGGCGGGACCAACGGGCATAGTTCAAATGACTCTGGACGCCATTGGATAGTCCTTCAACCAATCAGAGCAACGATCTGGGTGACGTAGCAGCGACAGCGGCATCAACGGATTGCTGCCAAAGACAGTATATAAACTGGACCAACAGATCCCGTTGCTCTGGACCGAGACCAGTGAAGTCTATTAGAAGCACTTTTCCGGTGATGGCTGAGCGTTACTGCGCAGCCTCAAACTGAGCTCGCCGCCGTAGATGTGACGTGAGCAACGTGTCTGAACGTTGTAAGTCTTCTGGTAGCTGTGCCAAGAGATATCTCAATCATTCCCAATCTATCAGAGACGGAGAGCGTAGGTATATGTAAGGAGATAACATAGGCACAGGCTAATTATTGATCACTAAAATGATAGTTAACATTAGTAATTAAACTAAACAGCTAATTTAAGTCCAAACTGCCTGCGAGCTTCTCCTGTACTGTGACAGTCATACAGTCATAACCACGAGACAGTAAGTCTCGTGGTTATGACACAACCGTTAGCTTATTTTTATAACAACGTCTGCTACAGAGCCATAATGTGAGGTACAAGGTAACGAAGCCTTTTATACATTGTCGTGTTTCTTTAGAAATAAACAACGGTCAAATAGAGTCTTTAAACGCTTCAGATGTAAAGTTATTGGCTGTCAAAGTGACGCCAAAATGAATTGCAGTCAATGGGATGCTGATGGTTTATTAGCATCAAAATGGCGCCATAGGAGGCTTCACTCTGAGGAGGCAGGCTTGCCCCCTTGGTTGCTGCGCTTCGGTGGCCGCCATGTTGAATATAAACAAGAAGCTGCTTGGTCGCTTCTCTATCGTCATCGTGTTAAACCAGCCAATAGCGCGCCAGGTGGATAAGCCAGTTTGTGATTGGTTCCCGCAGATTTGTAACAGAAGCAGGAGAGATAAACGTACAGGTTCCCAGCCTGAGCTGCAGGGAGACATCAAATCACCGGCAGATCGGGTTTACCCAGTCTAGTGATGAACTACAAACATCAGCACTCTCACACCGTCTCTAAGGAATCTGAGACGGTGAAGACAAACCAAAATAAACCATTAGGGGATTAAACAGCTGATGCTATGGTGTCAACGTTCAGAGAGCTGCAAAGCAAAGAGAGCGCTCACTATTCCTGGATACCCCATTACCAACATCAACGTGAATTTAGTGAGTAAATGGCTTTTAAGACTTGAGAAGACAGCAGGACAGGGGTGGCAGGACAGCTTCCTGTTGGCTAACTTTGACCGACACCACACTATATTTGAGATAGTTCTGGTTTTTCACAGTATTTCTATTTTACAATAATGTGTTGGTTTGTAAGAATTCAGCGTTTGGGGTTTCGATTCAGTCAGTCGTAGAAATGGAAAACATTCGTTTCTTAAGATGGCAAAGGCACGTCCCACCCTACTCTGCCTTACTTTGCATCTGATTGGCTTACCCTGGTATTCTGCCATTGTAAGAAACACAATTTGCATACTGTTCAGGGACATTTCAAGAATGTTTTAAATTGTAAAGTGTATGAGTGCGTGTTTCTGGAAAGTTTGTACCAGGATGTTACAGAATAAATATTCTATACTTATTTGAAGTAAACCTCCTTGTTATCTTACTATAATAACCACAAAAAGTACCTTCCCTTTGCCAAATGCACCTCCCCGGACTCATATCGGTAGAGATGCTTTTAAAAGGGTAGAGTTGCTGCCAGTACATGTTAGAGTGGAGCAGTTACAGTTGAATCATATGTATAATGTCATAAATGGCTCTGCTCCCAAATATCTACATTCCCATATAAAAATGGTTCATACACAGCATAATCACAATACCAGGGCCAGTGTCTGTTCTTGTACAGAGTCAACAATGCAGCTAGAAGTTCTTTTTTCTATACCGATATAACATTGTGAAATAATCTGCCGCTTTCCCTCAAAAGTGTAAATACTAGAGGGGCGTTTAGACACAAGGTTAAGGGTTGTTTATGGAATAGAGTAGCCAATATTAATTAATTAGAGTAGACTGTTTATTTTATGTGACTTATGAGTCTTTGATTTTACAAAGCTTTTAAATCTTGTATGATCTGTATTACATGTTGTTGTCTTTGACCTGTAATAGGTCTTCGTGTTGTGTTGCATGTTGGAAATAAGTGTTCACACTTTAACATGCTATCCTTTGGAGTATGTTGTTTGTCAAATCCAAAATAAATCAAATAAAAAAAAGGTCCTGTTATATTTTTCCTTAATTTTCTTTTCATTACTTTTGTTGAACTTTTATTAAGTGATGTCTAATTTTGCTACAGAGTGATCCATCTTCGCACATAGACCATCTTTGTCTCGGCAGGTCATGTGACGTTGAAAAACAAGTTCCATGAGACGTCATTACGCACGGAGCGTGACGTAAAATGAATTTGAGGCGGAATGACACCAATGACTGACACTCGGCTGTCTGGAAACAACCTACCGTACATTAATGTGACAAAGCGCGACCGGTTGGAGCTCAGGTCAGTTACTTTACACATTAACAGACATGTTGTTTCACCCCGCGGGAGAGCGGACTGACATGTTAATCCACGTCAGCGTTACTTGGCTAAAGTTTGTCCAGGTGTCCACGTTGACAACTTGTTTACAATGGTGTCCATTCATAGCTCTGCTAATTGCAACGTTGGCAGTTCCTGGACTGAGTTACCTTAGCGTTATAGCTAGTCAGAAAGTAACCTAAAACTGTGAATTTATAACAAGAATGTCAGATGCATTTAAATAGCCTGCAGACACGACTCCGGTAATCCCATTGCGTCGATTCTACACACGAGTATAACTTGGGTTTAACGCAACGTTACACGTCACTTCTCTTAGGAAACAAAAGAAGTCACTGTAGTCCTATTAACGCTACCATTCTGAGAATGCTTTAACGTGAAGTTAAGCTTGCAGCGAGCGAAATAGTAACGTGATGTAGCTATGGCATTACAACTATTACGTCTAAACCATAGACTGTGTATTGATATTGATAACCTCGCTGTTTGGTAAACGACTCGCAGACCTGCTGTGCGTTCTCAGTGCCAGTCAAGTTAAGCACGTTGTGTAAATTTGCTAAAGGAAAAAGATGTCTAGCTTAAAATGTGATCAACCGGGTCATTCTTTCTCCAGCATATTAGTTACTCTCAGTTTTAAGTTGAGTTTCCACAAGTGCTTGGACTTGTTTCCACACGGTATGTTTAGTGTTTAAACGGCAGTAAACGAGACCTGTAACACAAACTTACTTTTCAACACAATTAGACCCAGTTTTAAACTAGACTTTTAGATTTTTGACCTCCTAAAGTAACCAAATGCAAGATATTGCACGCATTAAATACAAAAAGTGGGAAACCAAAATATCAAAGTATGATAAATTAAGATGTTAAGATATGCTACATTCACTAAAGATCCAGTCACTGAGCAGCTTAGGCCTGCTTACATAATGACCTTAATTGGTCAAGGCTATAATGAGAACAACAACATATATTACATGATTGATACGGTCAGTTTCCTTAGCTTCCTGCTTCTGTAGGCTACTTTGTCCTCACTTTGATAGATAGCAGTACTGGTGATTGTCAGTAAGGCGTTTTTCTTTTTTGTCTGAAGGTCACTAGAAGCACGAGCTCCATCATATGAAAAAGCGGTGGTGTCATATCTGTATTGTGATGTAACATCAAGAGGAGTAAATCTGTTTGGCCTCAGCAAAATGTCAGAAACATGCAGTCAGGCCAACCCCATTGACATTTAATAGCACTTCTCCCCCCCCCCCCCCTCACTGTACACTGCTTCTCAGGTGTTTTACGTCGTTGTTGTTGTTGCTGTTATTATTAGGGCTGCACAATATAGTTTTTTTATTATCATTGCGATATCAACTGACGCAATATACCCATCGCGAAAGGCTGCGACATATCGCAGACACTCAGAGATTCTTTTTTTGTGTTAGTTGAAAGAAAATATCAGTAGCAAACTGCAATTTAAAATGGTACTGCCATTATTTTTTGTGGTTCCTTTTCTATATTTATTTTAAAGTTTAATGTGTTCAATTAAAGTGTTGGAAATCATTTCCTTGTATTTGTTTTGAAAGGCAGAACTGAGTACACTTGAATATCTGTTTATTTATCGCACGTAATATCGTTGTTGCAGTATTCAACGTTATCGCATATTGCGTATTTTCCTCATATCGTGCAACCCTAGTTGTTATTGGTGTGAGGTGCAAATGTTAAAATATACACAACAGTATAGATGAGTTGTGAAATATTTTTGTTGAAGTCCATAATTGTTTGCAGGTTGTAATCAGCTGTTTTGACTATTTGGCTAAGATGAACTCTGAACTTTCTTTAAATCCCCACAGATAAGGGCTCTATCATGACTCATGGCGACGACTGCTGTACAACAGCAGAAGATGGAGATCAGAGCGACCAGCAGCAGCCTCTCATTCTGGAAAGAGTGAAGGAAGAAAAGGCCAAAAACTGGCAATCCGTTGTGTCACACTGTTTGAAGAAACACTGCTTGTGCACCCCAAAGAAAGCTAAATCCAAATTATTGGGCTTCGTCCCGATTCTGAAATGGCTGCCACGCTACCAGCTCAGGGAATGGCTGCTGGGCGACGCCATGTCAGGACTGATTGTCGGAATCCTGTTGGTCCCTCAGTCCATAGCCTACTCCTTGTTGGCCAGTCAGGACCCCATATATGGTCTCTATACTTCTTTCTTCTCATCCATCATATATGCCCTCTTAGGCACTTCTAGACACATCTCAGTGGGGATTTTTGGGGTGCTCTGCCTGCTTGTAGGTCAGGTTGTGGATAGAGAATTAGCTTTGGCAGGATACCTCACAGAAAGTGCCATCCTCAGTAGTAACAATAGCACCATCTTGCTGGCTGGCCAGGGGAATGCCAGTGTTGGGGTGGGATGTGACAGAAGCTGCTATGCAATCACAGTGGGAGCAACAGTTACCTTTACTGCTGGAGTTTACCAGGTAAGTGAGCAGGGACGATCTCATGCACTGGATAGAAAGACAGTATCACATGGCTGGCATCTATTAATGTTTTTGTAAATGCTTAAAGACAATACTATCTCAAGTGTCGTTTTGCAAATATTTCTTCAGATGTCAATTTCTTGCCTGTAGTTTGGAACCAGCCCACTTACTCCTGCTTATGTCTGTCTCTCAGGTGCTAATGGGCATTTTCCAGGTAGGCTTTGTCTCAGTCTACCTGTCCGACTCCCTTCTCAGTGGCTTCGCTACAGGAGCCTCCCTGACCATTCTCACGTCCCAGTTCAAGTACCTTCTGGGCCTGAAGATCCCCAGGCCTCAGGGGTGGTTCACCCTTTTAAAGACCTGGTACAGCCTGTTCAACAACCTGAGCAACACCAACGTTTGTGACCTGGTGACCAGTTTGGTGTGTTTGCTGATACTGGTACCTACCAAAGAGCTCAACAATCGATTCAAAGCCAAGCTGAAGGTAAACAGACAAAGTGCAGATTAGTTTATTTCAGATAGTCCTCGCTGACCAAGATCAGAAGTTCCTGTTCCATTTGTTTTCCAGTCACAACTATATACAGTATAGTGTAGTGACCAGAGAACGGTAATTTAAATTTGAAGCGGAACTGGTTCAGTGAGAGAGCATTAACCAACCTGGTTCATTCTTTTCTACTTTTGAAATGTCTATTTTCACTTTTGTTCAGTGTGAAAGAAATTGCAATACTTATTTAGCAACAGGTGAAATGTTCAACTTGTGGAACAAAAGTGGAAAGTTGGGTTGAGTCCCATTAGAAAATATGGTTATTGTTGTTAGGTACATGCCTTGAGGTATTTTATTTATTTATTTATTTATTTATTTTATTGGTTTATTTGATAGGGCCCATGCATATTCATGAACATTGTTGTATAAAAACACCATGTAAATATGCCAGAATTAGTTAAAGTAACTACTTTCCATCTGCAGTCCCTAGGCAGGTGGCATACGACTAAAAGAGACAACCAGCAGTCATACAGCGCTCATTCAATATTCATTAAGAGGGTACATATAATAGTGACATTGACAAAACAAACTAATAAACAAGTAACAAAATACATGATGTATGATACATGACAGGTAGTTAAGTTCCAGTACATCCTTGAAACTGCTTATGTTTAGGTTAGGATTAGAGATGTCCAGGGTTAGGTAAATGTTTAATGTGGTTAAGGATGGGGTAAGAATCAGCCCATGACTGCGATGGGATCTATAAAAAACGAAAAAAAACAACAAATAAGCCTCAGCTGTACTTTTAAGGTCGATGCTAACATAAGCATGCTAATGGTAGTAGTGTAATGGTCGAGTCAAGTTGAGCTGAAGCAGAACTGAGAGTTGAATAGAGGCTGAGAAATGACAGTTAAGGCATAAAAAAGTGTAGCGAAAAGAGACAAAGTTCAGCTTAAAAAAGTTAGGCTAGGTCTGAGCCCAAGATGTCCTAAAAAGGCAACCATACACAGGATAAACTCTTTTATTTTTAATTTTTTTAAGATCATTTTTTGGGCATTTTTGGCCTTTATTTTTGACAGGACAGCTGAAGACATGAAAGAGGAGAGAAAGGGGGGAATGGCATGCAGCAGGTCGGAGTTGAACCCTGGACCTCTCCGTCGAGGAGTACACCTCTATATACGGGCGCCCGCTCTACCAACTGAGCTATCCGGGCGCCCAGGATAAACTCTTCTGATCTATTCAGTGTTCTCTTTCCCCGAAACCCTCAGACTTAACTTTACATGTGTCACCCCACTAGTTGTACGAATGTTACAAATATCAAAATGGTTCTCACATTTTAATCCATCCAAGAATTGTGTCTTTTTTCTT
The DNA here is from genome assembly GCA_023631565.1 of Gymnocephalus cernua. Classification (NCBI taxonomy): domain Eukaryota; kingdom Metazoa; phylum Chordata; class Actinopteri; order Perciformes; family Percidae; genus Gymnocephalus; species Gymnocephalus cernua. Next base: position 35,465,964 of record CM042435.1, read on the forward strand.
TTCCTTACCCAGGCTCCCATTCCCTTCGAGCTCTTTGTGGTGGTAATTGCGACAGTGGCTTCTCACTTTGGCCGCTTCAACACCGACTACGGGTCGGGCGTGGCTGGTGACATCCCCACGGGCTTCCTCCCTCCCCAGCTGCCGATGTGGACTCTGATCCCCAACATTGCTGTTGACGCCTTCTCCATTGCCATCGTGGGGTTCGCCATCACCGTCTCACTGTCAGAGATGTTTGCCAAGAAGCACGGCTACACAGTGGACGCCAACCAGGAGTTGTACGCCATTGGCTTCTGCAACATCCTGCCATCGTTCTTCCGCTGCTTCACCACCAGCGCCGCGCTGACTAAGACCCTCGTCAAGGAGTCAACAGGGTGCCAGACTCAGATATCCGGGCTGGTCAGCGCCCTTGTCCTGCTGCTGGTGCTGCTGGTAATCGCACCGCTCTTCTATTCCCTTCAAAAGTAAGTATACCACATAACTAGTTAGCTGTGATTGCTGGAATGACAACCTGCATGCTCTTATTAACAGAACGATGAACTACAATCGGCTTCAAGGTAGTGATATTCTCACATCACTAACATTTTCAGTTAAGGTCACAGTTGAAACCATGTCAAGACAGAAACATGTACAGTCACAGAATGGGAGTGATAAAATAAGAAATATCAGCTAAGCACATTTAATCTGGAGTAACTGAGAAAAGGGAAACCCTGAGGGCCAGATGTACGTACATTTGTGAATTTTATTTATCCTTTATTTAACCAGGAGATTAAAAATCTCTTTTTCAAGGGAGACCTGGCCAAGATAGGCAGCTGAATTACATCACATCATTACATACATACAAAGACACAACAAAACATAAAAATAAAGACAAATAGTAGAATGTAGCGTTATCAGCGCCATGGTCAACCCGCAGAAAGCGCACGCTGTGATACATCAGCTTACGTCGTATTTACCAAACCTGCAGTTCATCTAGTAATCAGCGTCTTTCTCCGCCCACTATACCGTAGATTGCGCTGTAGCAAAGTGTTAAGTACTGGTGCTGTGATACGGCTGAGTGCCACTGCTGATGCTATGACTGTTGTAAATGATCCTGATGATAATGTAGCAAGGAGTTTAACAACTGCTGGAGTGTAATGTGAACTCTGAGTTAGAGATTCAACGTCATCTTTCTTCCAGTAACTGTAATATTGCACGTCTGCTTAATCTGTAACGCTCAATGATTTTGTGTTCACTCCACTGAAAAAGTGTGATCTTTGTGTCAAAAATCTTTTCAGCTCGTCTCCTCGGCCGATGTCTCCGTCTCGCTCGGATTACTGCCGCCTTTTCACCAGGAGGCGTATGCCACCGCTTCCTGGTTTACACCTGCTTTTAAGAGACGGAGGATTTTCACTGCAAAATAGTGGCGCGCTTTCACAGGCATTTTTTGTACATACCGCAGAATACATAATTAGGGGCACTTTACACTTCCCCTCCCATCTCTTTATGGGAAACTCCCACTTTCCCCTTGACCCTCCCGTGACTGCATATGCATGACACGGAAAAGCGAAATTTTTCATTTTCAGTTCCCGCGACAGGCAGTCTGCGCTTTTACCTCAGTGCGGCTTGTTTGTACGTACCTCGCCATGCTTTTACGTGCACGTTGCGAAACAAATACGCCTGAAGTGGGCACAAAAGTGTTAGTACATCTGGCCCGGAATGTCTTAGACCTCTAAGCTACTACATGCAGTCCCTCCAGAAAAACGCGATTATGCGATCGCAGAATTCAATGCATAATCAGCCAAAGTCCGCATATTAATGCGGGGGCCGCATTTATCCAAATACGCCGCACTTTCGCCGCATAAATTGCCGATTTCCGCGCAAAATATGCTGGGCTTTCATGATTTCATAATCCCCGCATTTTCGTTGCAAAAAAGTCACATATATCTCAGCAGAAAGATGAAAAATGTTGCGTTTCCTTTACACAAGAGCAGCCATTTTCCCCTGTTGCCATGGGAACGTTATGAAGTGACGTAATTTCACCTACTGAGAACACGGTGTTGGGGGAATCACTTCTTTTCTCTTTTTCATCAAACCGCAGTTTTTGCAAGTTCCCGCAAGTTCCCGCAATTTTTGCAAGTTCCCGCATTTTCATCGCATAAAATGGCATAAATATCCCGCATATTCCATCGCATTTTTTAAGAAAACGTGCCGCATAATCAAGGATTTTGCCCGCAACAATCACAAAAAAACTCCGCGTTTTTCTGGAGGGACTGTACATGTTGTACCTACAGGTTGTTCTTAGTGGCTAGAGTAAGATTCTCACACCAGAGACAGTATTTATCTCTAATCTGTATAATGCACGCTGAGGAGAATCGTTATTATAGAGCATACATTACCAACCACATGTGATAAAGAGCCATGCACATTTTGGTGCTGAGCAAACACACAACGTTCAATTTTTGTGCCCTGGTTGACACTTCAATTAAAAACTTTACATTCCAATGTTCCAGTTTGTTTAAGGAGTCAATGTGTTTGTTTCAAGAGTAGACTGAGCCAAATACAGGTAGTAGGTAGTTCAGGGTTAATGCTCGCTCTGCCGAAGCTGTTGATGATTGCTATTGATTTGCTCGTGTGTTTATCTGTTTACACGCCCATACACACTCAGACACACTTGCTGCTTCACGTCTTCATCAATTATGTCACATCTGCTGAGGCCTGATTATGTTTTTATCGTTCCTCATCTATTTTATAATCCCCCATCTCTCTCCATTTGTGTAGCTTTTTGTGTAGCTTGAGCTGATTCTGTCTGAAAAACTGTTTGGCAAAATATTACAGGCAATTTAAAAGTCTTAAAGCTAACAGAAGTCAAATGCTGTGTGTCAATTTTAAGTTTTCATATTGCAAATGTAAAGTGACGATTTGCAACCTCATGTTTTTTAAACACCTTATAGTTTTCACTCTCCGGAGAACTGACCACTGAATACTACTGAGTGACCCTCTTAACCGTTTGTTTTCTCGCTCCCTTCTCCCGACCAGATGTGTATTAGCCGTCATCATCCTGGTCAACCTTCGCGGAGCTTTACGGAAGTTTACCGACATTCCCGGCATGTGGCGTGTCAACCGCGTTGATACCTCCATCTGGCTGATCACGATGGCAACCTCAGCGCTGGTAAACACAGAGCTAGGTCTGCTCGTGGGGGTTTTGGTGTCAGCCCTGTGCGTCCTGGGCCGAACCCAGCGAGCCCAGGTACTGGAGCTTGGCCGGGCGACAACCAGGGAGCATTATGAGGACCTGTCGTCTTACCGCGACCTTCGGACACATCCTGGAGTGGCTGTTTTTAGATACGAGGCTCCAATCTATTACGCCAACCAGAGCTTGTTCAAAAAATCTCTCTACAGGTGTGTAGGGCTTGATCCTGTGAAGGAGAAAACACGGCTTATGAAGTTCAAGAGGAAGAACAAACAGCAGGGAGAGGTTGCAGGAGTCCCAAATATAAATTCAGGGGATACGGAGGGTGCAGGTGAAGAGGATGGGTTTGAAGCTGGTGCGACTGTAACCTCAATGCTCAACAATAAGTCTTCCCGTAGCTTACGCAGCTTGGTGATCGACTGCAGCGCCGTCTTGTTTCTAGATACTGCTGGAGTGAATGCTCTGAAAGAGGTCGTCAAAGATTATGAAGAACTTGGGATCAAGGTCGTCCTGGCCCGGTGTAATATCTCAGTACTGGATGCACTGGAAAGAGAGGGATACTGCCCAATCAAAAAAGGATGTGATGGAGGAGAAAACAAAATCATGTTCTTCACCATCGCAGACGCTGTCCACTACGTCCAAAGCCTCTCAGCTAACGGAGATTATGACAGCAAATGCTAAAAAAGATCCATCTATCCCATCATTTATGCAGTTGTCAAATCTTACATAATCCAAAAGAATGTGTCTAGAAATACTACTAGTAATGCGTGGGTCAGGTTTTTTTTAATACCTGCTCCCACTTGACCTGTTATGAGAGCCAATGTGCACTGCCAGGCCTGCTCAAATACGCTTTAATCAACCAACCAAAGTGCAGAACACCAACTTTATGCATAATACTAGCAACATTTCCTCGTAAGCTTGCCTGATGCCACACCATCTATGCTACATAACTGCGGCAGACAATTCTTTATTTAATTCTGTTTTCAGTAGTTACATACTCAAAGCATTTTACACTTTTTTACTAGTACATAGTACTAGTAGTAATCAGTCCCTCCAGGATTTCGCGGCCATTTTATTTAGATTGTTGCCTAATTTTGCGGGAGCTTTTTGATAAAAGTTGTGATGTCTTTTGTAAATTATTTTTATTGTAATGAAGTTGCGAGAGACGGTGAAAATTGCAAAACAAAGTTGGCTCAGGATGCTGCAAATGTTGGTATAATATGAAAATAGCTGGTGGAGTTAAGACAAAAAAATTATAATTTATTGAATGAATCAAATTTGAACACATGTGTCAGTGGCTTGTTGATCTTTACATTGTTAGTTAATTTCTGACACATTCATACGGTTTGATAAAGCACTTATTGGACTTTAACTTATCATTGCACTTAAAATAAGGAGCGTAGCGTAGGTCATCCTGTACGTCTCCTCTCCGTTTTTTCCTGCATCCACCGTGTGTGCGTGCGTGTGCGCGTCAGTCGCAGGGCGAACTGAGCAGCAGCCCCGCCCACTGCAGAGAGGCGACAGGATTGAAACAGCAGCAGCTTCAGCGACTTCAGAGTGAAAAAAGGTTAGAGCGTACATTGATGTTAGAATGTCTACAGGTTGGCAGGACGGTCTGAAATGTTTTGCACGGTCTTTCTCTGTACGTTTTGTTGGTAAATGTGAGATGTTTGAGTCCCACACGACTCACTCCCTCTTGGCCAGTGGCCCTCAGAGTCACATACTGATACAAAGTCTGGCACGTGGGACTGGTTGAAGTCGCGGGAAACTCCGGTTATTGGTCAAATCTGTAGACAAGTTGCGGTGATTGGTTAAAATTGTCAGTCGCACCAAAATCACAGCGATTGGTTGAATTTGCGTGAATTGTTGCGATCGCGGCATCGCAAAATCCTGGAGGGACTGAGTAATACGTGAAAACTTCACAACAGCTACATTTATACCTCACTTTGTGCAAAAAAGAAAATTTTGCTCACAGACATCCTACCAAATTAGTTCATGAACAATTACACACCAATACTGCATACACCATTGACCCTTGGTTTATAAATCTACTGTAATCACAGTACATTTTTAATAATCATGTGTCATAGTTTTTAATTCCGCTACAGCAAGGACCATAGTTTTTAAATCATTACCATGTAGCCCCTGTTCATACACTGGAACAGGGAAAACATGGGAATAATAGTATAATCGTATGATTTCTCGGGCAGATCATGTCAGGTGTAGATTGGGATATGTGCAAAAAAGTCTGTAATTGAGAAATGCCGTTATAAGGGAACTATCAGAACTCACGTTTTGGTTTAGTTTCTGGCTTCACAAGTACCGTATTTTTCGGACTACAAGTCGCTCCTGAGTATAAGTCGCATCAGTCCAAAAATTCGTCATGACGAGGAAAAAAACATATATATAAGTCGCACTGGACTATAAGTAAAAAAACAACTGAAAAACTGTTAACTGAAATATTTACGGAGAACAGCGGACACACTGGTAGCGCGTGCGTGGAGTCTTCTTCTTCGCTGCTCTAAACAGTGGTGGCTTGTGGCGACACAGGAAGTTGTGCTGTTGCCACAAGCAACCACTGTTTAGAGCAGTGAAGAAGAAAACACGTGCACGCTTTCTTCTTCGCTGCTCTAAACAGTGGCTGCTTGTGACACAGGACGTTGCGTTAATTTTGATAAATAAGTCGCACCTGACTATAAGTTGCAGGACCAGCCAAACTATGAAAAAAAAGTGCGACTTATAGTCCGGAAAATACGGTAATCATTTAAAAGGTCTTCCGCTTAAATGAATGTATACAGTTTGACAACATAAATCACGAATGTACTGTAAATAACAGTAGTCCATTATGCGGTTTTCTCTTATACGAGTGATAACCAAGGGAGAGGGGGTTTTTTTTGTACCGTGGGAAAGACTTGTCATGTTAACAAAGCCATAAAGCAGAAGTGACTGTCTGTCGAGCACACGAACACCAGTAGAATTTCTGTCTATTTCCCATTTTGCAGCCTTTATGTATCCAAAACTGCAGTGCCTTTAGTGATGCCTATACCATGCCTACATTGTACAAATATACACACACACACACACACACACACACACTGTGAATGTTTTAATATCAGGTCCTTTGACATATGAATGCCAGTCACCTTTTACTGTTATAACTGGACAACTTAAGGATTTATTTTTCTTCCAGAGAGTTACCATAACTTTTTAAAGGTTTTGCGGGTTATTACATAAAAACAAAAAGTCATGATTTTTAAATGGAGGATTTCATTTTGCATCAAATCTCCTCAGCTGTGGTGCATTTGTATAACCTGGCAGGCCTATACTGAATAGGTCACTGTGATGTAGTACTTTGTTTGTCTACAATCCGTGTTTGCTGAGAGTGACATTACGTAACAGCTTGGTAAATACATGTGATGAATGGGGGCAAAGTTTGAGTTAAAGAACTGTTTCTCGCAGTGAATGCTGTGTGAGATTTACACCAAAACAGCCTGGAGTTATATCATTATTATATAATATAGATATTGTAATGTCGAATTGTGCCAGTCAAACCTCAAATCAGCACATTTCTTTGTGTGTAAGAGATTGGCTTATCAAAGAACAAGCCAATGTATTATTATATACATTATTATTTAAATTATGGAGGACCATTTGTTTCTATTTTTGTAATACAGGAATGCTCAGGGTTGGCTACATGATTATGTGATTGTGTTCTTAGTTAAAAAGGTACCCTGTGTAGTTTTTGACCTCGAGCAACGCTGTTTTGATTTGACACGCAATATTCTTGCCAAAAATGCGCAAAACCACAAGCAAAAGGAAGGGGAGAAGAGAACTGCTATGCTAGTGAACATAGGTGTACAAAACAGTGGCTTGGCAGATGGTTTATGAGGAAGGAAATTAACTCACATTTGTTGGACCTGAAGGACAATGCATTTTAACACAGAATATAAACTCCACAGGGCACTTTTTAAACGTCTCTTGCTTGGTTGCATTTGCCTTAGCTGGGGGGTGTATCAGGTTTGGGAGGAGCAGTGTTGGAAGTCAGTTAGGCAGCATATGCCTAAAAAATCATCAGATGTTCTGGAGCTCGAGGGAACTGTTCTGCTCAAGGACTTCTGGAGGTTATATACTATTACAGGGCATTGAATCAGGCCATCTGAGTCGAGTGCAGTACAAATTCATAACAGTCCTCACTGAAGCCTTTCATGAGAACTTAAAAATAAGAGATGCGGACAAATGCGGTCCCCCGACTGTGGACTTTAATTCAGAAAACGACACCTGTGTGTTTGAAAAAGACGGGAGGACAGAGTTTTCTCTTGACATGTATGTCTTAAGTAAAGCACTTTAAACTGCCTTGTTGTTGAAGAGTGCTACAGAAATATACCTGCCTTGCCTTTCCTTTCTGTTACACAAAAACATAAAGAGAGAATGATACCTGTTGGGGACAAACTCAGTGGATACTCGTATGTCGTCTATGTGTGTTTGTAGCTTTAGTTCTTTCTGTAACCAAACGTGGCACTGCAACCTTATAAGTATATAGCATTTAGAAAGTAAAACATTATATATTGTTATAAAACAATTATAACCAGTATAGCCTTTAGCAGTATACAATAGTTTTATTTCATTTTTTTTAAACCAAAAATATAACTCTGCACAAAGGTTACTCACTTGACGTTTTGGGGGTTACAGTAGCTTTGATCCTGAAACTGAACTGAATGCACGTGTTTTTTCTAGGTTCAGGTCTATTTTTCTTTATGTATCCTTTCTACGTGTCTATGACAGTTAATCGTCCTACTGTACCACACTTGAAGTTTCACAGCATCAAGTAAAAGCACAACAGCACCCCAGACTACTGAAAACTAGAACATTTAGTTATCCTGTAATATTATATATAAGAAATATTATATTGCAGTATATTTACATAAACTAAAATATTATGCAAAATATATATCGGTAGTTTTTTTTTTGTTCACTGTTCAATATGCCTTACATTTGGAATATGTTTTCATGTTTTTCAATATACTGTATATCATGCTGTAGTATTTTAGTGAATAAAATATGGACAAGGATATGTGCCTAAACAACACTCAGTGAAATGCTTTTTTGTATGGTGTGTCCAAGTATGTGTTACTGAATTTATGTTTATAATGTATTGTCATCTGTTATATCAAAGCCCCATTGTCAGCCTACTGCCCAACTGTACAAATATGATATAGTTTAACTGTCACAAAGTGAATGCTGCTCTGTATTTACAGAACACTTCAATCATGAACTGTTGTTCAGGTTCTGTGTAACAGAAATGTTAGGACTTGTTGCACTTGCTGTACTTTTGCTATTACGATTAAACCCCACCCTCTTAAAGTGCTTATATTATGCTTTTTGTGCATGTTATAGGTTTACAAAGTGAAAAAGCCCAAAGTCCTCCCCAAAGGGACTTACCATCTCCACCAGAAAACACTGTTCACCAACTGCTCCAAACAGCTCTGTTGTAGTCCAGCCTTTACTTCAGAGACACACGTGGTCACTTTGGAACACACGTTATAATGCTCGCCTAGCTGCTAGCATGGCACGCCCTCATACTCTGCTTCTGACTGGCTAGTAGTCCTTACCTAGGTACTGTCAGGACACGCCCTCATACTCTGCTTCTGACTGGCTAGTAGTCCTTACCTAGGTACTGTCAGGACACGCCCTCATACTCTGCTTCTGACTGGCTAGTAGTCCTTACCTAGGTACTGTCAGGGCACGCCCTCATACTCTGCTTCTGACTGGCTAGTAGTCCGTACCTAGGTACTGTCAGGACACGCCCTCATACTCTGCTTCTGACTGGCTAGTAGTCCTTACCTAGGTACTGTCAGGGCACGCCCTCATACTCTGCTTCTGACTGGCTAGTAGTCCGTACCTAGGTACTGTCAGGACACGCCCTCATACTCTGCTTCTGACTGGCTAGTAGTCCTTACCTAGGTACTGTCAGGACACGCCCTCATACTCTGCTTCTGACTGGCTAGTAGTCCTTACCTAGGTACTGTCAGGACACGCCCTCATACTCTGCTTCTGACTGGCTAGTAGTCCTTACCTAGGTACTGTCAGGACACGCCCTCATACTCTGCTTCTGACTGGCTAGTAGTCCTTACCTAGGTACTGTCAGGACACGCCCTCAAACTCTGCTTCTGACTGGCTAGTAGTCCTTACCTAGCTACTGAGCATGTGCGACTCCCAACAAAGATGGAACAGAAGTGAGATGCCTCACTCTGTAGCTGAAACAGAGAGCTCAACACACAGGGTGAAAAGAGGAGCTGCAGCAATGTGAAGTACAACACATATATGGTGTTTTTTGAAAATTAAACCACATAAACCTATTCTGGTACAACCTCTAAATACAATTATGAACCTGAATATGAGCACTTTAAAGAACCGCCTACATTCCAGCTGAGGCAGCTTTTTGAACTGGATATCAGGGAAACTGCCACACCCATCCCACCACAATACGGTACGACAAGTCGAATTTCATGCTTTGAATGAGAGGCTTTGATTTGAGTTTGAGTGGACACAGCACTCTCACTCAACAATCCCATCTGTCATCAATGGCCTCTTCCTGTTGCCCGATCCCAATCAGTCTGTCCATTTAAAGAAAACGAGGCGTAATCTGCCCCTCAGCAGCAGTGGTGGAAAGAGTAAACAAAAATAAGTAAAAGTACTATTACTTTGACAAACTTTTACTTAAGTACTAGTAAAATTACCGGTATAAAAATCTACTCAAGTAAAAGTAAAAAGTAGCTCATTGAAAATGTACTCAGAGTAAATCCTTTTTTTTGTTACTCAGTAACAGATGTGATTTAAAATGTAGCAAAGTACAATACTTTGAACAAAACATACTTAAAGCGTAACTCTCGCCAAAATGCATCCTAGGGTGTTTTTGTGAATGTACGTGAGTCAAACTTTAGTTTAAAAGCATATTTAGGACGGAGTCGCCACTTTTAAGATTCACCGTATTCTTGTTTTTGGGTCAAATGGCCTTTTGAATGGGAGAGCTAGGGGCACTTTTATGCTAGCCTCAAAATATCTTTATATTTTTAACCACTAAGAAGACTCGACACAACGTGAGACTTTACTCCAAGTATCTCCAGGAGCTCTACACATTAACTCAGCCTTGAGAACATTGTTTGTGTACACAGAGTTTACTAAAAAGAAAGGTTTCAACAACTCACCATAGCTCTTGTTGTTTCCGGCCGCGGCCATATTATCAGTCGAAATGAGTCTTTTTCCAAATGCGAATGAACGGACTCCATAGGAGCAAATGTCATTCTTATACGAGGTATACCAGGTCAATATTGCTTTTTACGAAGGACAAAACAAAAAATCATCCGTGCATTTATATGGAACTAAGCTTTAGGAGCTTTCCATCTTTACTCTCCTCCCTGTTACGTTATATTCGACTCGTATCGACTCGTTTTGACTGATAATATGGCCGCCGCCGGAAACAACAAGAGCTACAGTGAGTTGTTAAAACCTTTCTTTTTAGTAAATCTGTGTACACAAACAATGCTCTCAATGCTGAGTTAATGTGTAGAGCTCCTGGAGATACTTGGAGCAAAGTCTCATGTTGTGTCGAGTCTTCTTAGTGGTCAAAAAGATTTTGAGGCTAGCATAAAAGTGCCCCTAGCTCTCCCATTCAAAAGGCCATTTGACCCAAAAACGAGAATGTGGTCAATCTTAAAAGTGGAGCTTCCGTCCTAAATATGCTTTTAAACTAAAGTTTGACTCACGTACATTCACAAAAATACCCTAGGATGCATTTTGGCGAGAGCTACGCTTTAAGTAAAAGTAAAATTACAGATTTGTAAAACTACTTTAAAAGTAAAAGTTTCAACTTTCTTTCAAAAATGAGATGACAACACGTTGTGCTCTGACGACCGGAGTGCTGGTGAGAACCACCTGAGTTAGCTGAAGGCTTATGTCACTTAGAAAAAACTCAGGACACTGCAAGGTAAGGTTAGATTAAGTAACATTAGACTCAACTACTACATTTTCACTTCTATTTCATTCTACAGAAGAGCTTGCAATGACTTTTATCCTGGGTTTCTTTCATCGTCCTTGTGGCTTTTCCCAAGTAATAGAGGACCTAATACAAAATATTGATGATCATTTCAAGGTGAGTGAGGATCCTTAGATGCCCCGTCTGTACTCTGATGCTTTAGTCAATAACCAGTCTGGCTTTTTATAAACTTGTGGAGAAGATAAGAGTTTAATGATTAAAAGTTTTGGGCCTGCATTTATCTCCTGCTCTTATCTTCTTCATCTTCTTCCTCCCCTTCATTCTCGCATTTTCCCCAAGGCCTCTGTCCCTAGTCACCCAATTAAATGCTAAATAGATGTATCATCGTGTGCTCAGGACATTGGGCAGAAATTATAGAGGCTCAACTTAGTGTTTATCTTGTGTGTACAAAGAGTGTCAATGTGTTTCTAACTATCCCCATAATCAATAGGTTGTTATTCTATGATGAAGAGCTAGTATGGTAGTGAGATCTCAATGGTAAAGAAGGGATGTTTGAAATACTTTGCTGAGGAGTAAGATTTATTTATCTAGTATTTTTCAGAATAGTAACAGTATGATTTAACAGGAGGAATACATTTTATAAATATAAATACATATTTCTTAAAATGGAAGGTTTAAAGTAAAGTAAATAAGTATAAAGTCTCAGTACAGTCTCAGGCATATTCTGCACCGTGAAGCACCAGAAGCAGTGACTTGATTTTGCCACCAGGGGGAAGCCTTGGCCAGGAAGTTGGGGAGAATTTGGTCAAGAATCAAGTCAAAATGAGGAAACCAAGAGATGTGGTTCCTATTTAGACAAATACTACTATTTCCTGATGATGTTTTTGATATTGAACATGTATGCCAGTGATAAATAATATTCCTATGATGTTTCACACCTCACAAGGAAAACCCCCCGAAAAAGTCCCATTGAATTTTAGTTACGGTGGATTGCTTTTAAACCATTAAACTGGTAGTAGTTCTGATCTGTTGTCTTGTCACAAGTTTAGTTTCTTTCTTAATTGTGTTACCATTAACCTTATTTTAAACCAGTGTTTTCAGCCCACTGGGTGCCATGTGTTGTTAACTGTAGTTATACCATGGTCTGGGTGAAGACTCAATTCTGATTGGCTGCTGGGTGTCCATAAGAAAGTGTTATAGAACACCTACTAAAAGAGTTCTGGTGAAACTGTCTGTTTACTGTTCGAAATCAATGCGCTACATTAAATCAAAAAGGAAATGTGGATCTGTTATTTCCAACTCGTCCTCTGAACACCACAGGATGGCGCTAACACACACGCTGCAAGTAGTAAGTTATACTCTGATCACCACAGGATGGCGCTAACACACACGCTGCAGCTCTGGACTGACTTTTGTTTCACAGAGAATAACGTTAACTCACATCCCGTTCACTGTTCAGGTCGCTAGTCCAGGCTGCGCCGACAGTAACGTTACACATCGCGGATCAAATTGTAAAAGTTGTTATATTGTTTCGGGGACAATGACATGGCTGATAACTAGCTTGTCTTGTTGTTCAACATACTGTCAAATTATTTTTACTGATTGCCAACTGTACACAATGTTATTGACTTTGGATCTTGCTAACATAGCGTTAGCTAGCATAGCGTTAGCTTTCTGGCTCATAGCTAAACTGAAGGGTTCTATCAGCTGAACGGACTATAAATTTCTCCGGTTGCTAAGGGTAGCAAACCGTATCTAAGGTCCTTCCTATTTCCTGGAGGAGTGAACAACGTTTGCATTGCATAATAACCTGATGGATGGGAATGATTGTTCCAGGTATTAGTCAAACCGTCAGGCGTAACCAGGGAAACAGAGTTATTGTTTGTAAAAACTTTAAATTTCGATTGTAAAACTAATTAAAATGTGAAAAAGTTTTATAAATATGTTATTTGGCAAGTGACCGTGGTATAAACGGGTTAATGCCCTTCGAGGTGTCCATTGTCAGGTATTAATGGACTTCGGCGGAGGCAACCGTCCGACGGGCACGCCTTGCCGTCGGCCATTAATACCTGACAATGGACACCTCGAAGGGCATTAACCCTTACCTAATCAAGTCTTCAGATCAGAGAAGAGATGCAGCTTTTTTTCTGACATGATTTGTGGTTCACAAGATAAATATAAATAAAGCACTGAATAAATGAAATAACCTGTTTTTTTATTCAGAAAAACTGCAGAACTTCTGGAGTCACCTCTAGCTGCTGACTGTCCTCAGTATGCATGCAACCTGCAAGCTCAATCAGGTAAAAGGACAGATGCGTGAAGAGATGCAGTTGTCTGCAGAGAGGTGAGGAAAGCAGAGGTGATTATAGTCTCTTTCACGCTTTGTTGGTTCTCCCAAATTGCATTTACAGGGGAATGGCACCTGTGTTGATTGGTACACGACGGAAAACTCCCGCACAGGACGAAGGGAGCAGATTCACACTCCATCTCACTTCCAGTCTGCATATTTTTTTATTAATCGCCAAATCCCACACTGACTTTCTTAATTGAGAATAGAGATGGGAACTACTGCAGTGATTCTTGCTCTGGAGGTGATGCAATAATTATTCTAATGTGATCCACTTCAACTTGAGCCCTTAAGTATGTCTATGCCATGTTTTTAACTTTTCCAATTGGTTACCAACTTTATGTATCTATCCATGTATCTAGTTTAACAAATTCAATAGCACCGATCATTGTAACTACCAAGTTAGCTTGGCTCCTGAACTGAAGGTGCTGAGAAATGTGAGACAGCGCAGTAATTCATTATGTTCAATTTGTTTACCTTTCATATGTTCTAATATGGTACCATGCACATCTATAGAAAAACAATCCACAGTACTTTATATGTATTGAACAGTGTGCTCTTGTGGCACTGACATACAGTACATAATTAACATCATGTCCTCAAACTCATAAGATTCCTGTAAAACTTGCGCACAACTGAAAAAGATCTTAATTCAGTGAGGTCTTGTTTGTGCTCCATACTTTGCATACTACAGTGCTTCGTAATGTTATTAGGGATATGATTATGATATGTACAGTAAATATTGTTTGAATCTAATCTGTTAGTTTGATCCCTTACAAAAAAGTGTTTGACAAACTGTATGACAAAATGTGGCATGACTATTTTTCCCAGATGGGGAGTAGTTTTAGTTATTATTTAGGAATGTAATGCTCTTATGATAGAGATAAGAGGAAATAACAAATGCAACAAAGCCCAGGCCAGACTTAACCTCCTAGGCCACTAGTGCCCCACACTGGTAGGTGAGACTAGTTGATTTATCTCTATGGATGCTGTTTTGCTGCATTATACTGTATATATATCAGGGAGATGTTTCACTTTCATCTACAAACCCTTTTTACCGAGGTCACTAACCGGGTTAATATGATTGCATAAGGTCATTGTAAGGCACGGTCAAGTGTTTCTAACAACACATTCCACATTTCAGTTAATGCAGGCAGGAGTCTGGACAATGAGGAGCGTCAGTGGGAGCACAGTGGATTTCGCAACGTGGCATCATGACTTTGAGTAAACATACACGCCACTTTCCTAAAGCCAAGTGGCGTGTTATCTGTACGCATTATGAGCTATCTGCGTGTATATCTACGCCGTATACAGCGGATGTAAACATACACGGTACTTGCCACGTGCCGTCGCCACATCGCAAGCCACGGGCTGTACTATCGCGAGAACGACGTCACGCGTGAAAAAACAAAACGGTTGGGGTTAGGAAAAGAATATTGGGGAAGGCTTTAGTAAAACAAAAAAAATGACAAAAAATGACAAAAAAACGACAAAAAAACAACAAAACACATGCTTAGGAAAACATTAAATGGTTGGGTTTCCGCCACCCCAACCAACCTCCTTACGTGGACTTTCATCCTTATATACTAGTCACCACGGCAACGCAATAGCAATATAATGTAGGTCAATGGACGCCAAACGGTGCCGAAAAACACGCTAAAAAGCGAGTATGCGTCTTAATAACACGCAAATCATGCCATACGAATTTGCGTGTCATACATACACCACTTCAGGAGTTCAGTCTGGGATTTCAAACAACTTCTGACTACAGGTCAGCAGCTTGCGGCCCTACTCCTCTTCATATTTTCAACATTGTTATTTGCAATGTGAACAAAAGCTGCTTCATCCCATAAATGCCACGACTTTACACTGCCACCATTTCTTTGTTTGCTTTTCCACAGACAGACAGAAAGGGAGGGGGGGAGGGGGTGTCTCTGGAAAGAAAAGCTCATGGATAAAGCACTTGTCATGCAGAGGGATATTATTTCAAGTTGTCAAAACCCCAATGTTATATGAAGGGAAATCTCTATATTTCCCTGAGGTTTTGACAAAGGAAGCCAACAGGCATTTTATGTTTGCTGTCAAAAACTGTTTTATCACCACTCCATCGCATCTGTTCGACTTTCTGTCTTCCTCAAATCAAATGTTTGTCTCAGATACAGCCGACAGACCTGCAATGTCTAAATTTCTAAAAAGTGCTTTGTTTACTGACATAATTGTGAATAAAAATGTAGGTTACACCACTATTTTGCATATACTTTATTTACTTTACAAAACTAATAGTGTTATAGGAGGATGGAGATTTAGTAGTACGGTTAGTTTTCAGATAAAGAAATAATGTCATTGCTAGAGTTGTGCAAAATAACTGAAATTGAGGCTTATAGGTTCTCACATCACAACAGGAGCACCAGATGGGTGGGCTTGGTTTCATAGTCACACCAACATTCACACGGTGTCAAACAGTGTAATAAAAGCTGTCGGTCACACTGAAGTGCCTTTCACTAACCTTGCTCTAATACTGTTAATATTCTGGCAAATATTGTGCTGTCCTAACAGGGACAAACTGGACTGTTGTGCAATACAATGGAGGTAAATTAAACTTTTGTTTAGCTCATAGTCTTGTTTTTTTGTCCCTGTTCCTCTAGATAATCCACAGTCTGCACTGTGAACTGTTTTCATTACCTCCACTATGGAGGTCATGTTTTTCAGCTTGGTTTGTCTGTTTGTCAGCAGGGTTACAAAAGAACTACTGCCGTGATTTTCATGAAACTTGGGGGATGCATGGAGCATCGGCCAAGGAAGAACACATTGAATTCTGGAGTGGATCTGATTCACAGGGCTGATACAAATATTTTTTTTCTCTTTCATTAACATTGCGAGATAGGGTGTTTGTGCTGCATTCATATGATGTCGGAATAATACGAAAAATTTTATCACGCCTGGGAAAATTCACATTGCATTAACATTGTGAGATAAAGCAGGCCAGAACGTTTATCTTTGAGAATGCCACTCCTGACACTGACGTGATGACACGAGAAACTGACGAGACGGCGTATCGCTCGGTAGTATTGTTGATAGAACTACAAACACTCCTCACAAAAGGACCTTTGGCCAACTACAGACAACAGCAATTTGAATTTGGGCTTGTCACAACATAACACAACATTAATTAGCGAGAGCTGGAACGAGATGGTCAGTAGGCTAAAAATGAGAAGCTGCTACATCAAGGTTTTGTATTCCACTCTTAACCACTCATACAGATTTGTTAACAGAATGCAGCTACTCCGTGCATTTTGCCACTCAAGGCCTCATTTACTAGCGCACGCTATGCTTCCACATTTTGCGTAGCATTTATCAAACCTGACACCCATCAGGCAGTCAGCGTCTTTCTCCCCCCACTAGACTGTAAATTGCGCTGTAGCAAAGCGGTCCTGGTGCTGTGATACGGCTGAGTGCAGACGGCCATATTCCCACTGCTGATGCTCTGACTGTTTGAAATGATCCTGATGCCAATATTTGTAACGTAGTGTTACGACCTGAGGTCTAGGGGTAACCAGATGCAACGTAACAGGTGCCCCACCTGCTCTTCCCATTCCCAAGCAAAGCCAGAACGCAGAATTACCAAATTGCAGTTTATATTTATTCAGAGGTGAGGCTCCAACACAACAGACAAAACAACTCTAAAGCAACCTAAACTTTCCAAAACCAAAATAAATATATAAATAAAAGACAAAGCTCTAACCTACGCTTCTAACTTCAAAAACAGGAGAAAAAGGGGACAAACAAAAAAACACTTCTCACTCCTACTAAACTGCAAATACAGCCAACACTCAAAAAAGGCTGAAGGAAACCCAAAAAGAAATAACACAGGCCTTTGCCCTGAAGGCTGTTTCTCTACTTTAACATCATAAGCCACAAACAAATGATAACACATGTGTTTGCTTGGACACGGCAGAGTGGAGAGAGGATGAGTGCTTGTCTGATGGGGCTTAAGATGGCTGCTTTCCTCCAGACGACCAATCAGATGACAGCAATCAGCTCGGCTGGACCAATCAGGTGCGCGCACCTGTTCTCCATTACCTGGATACTCAGAGGAGAACAGCTGATAGTGCAGTGCAATGCAGGGTGAGAGACAGACAAACAAGAAAATATGACCCCAGGGTCATAACAGTAACGAAGAGTTTAACCCTCATGCCCTCCTCAAATGTTGTACCCTCTCACCCTCTTCGTGGCAAAAACATACACGCACACAAAAACTGCTATTAAATCATCATATATCAATATTTTCTTCTGCTTTTTTTTCATAAATCACTTAAACAACTTGTAACTTGCTCAAAACTACCACATATTCAATACTTTTCTGGATTCTAACCCTTTAAATGCCAGTTTTAATTCTTTGAAGTAACAATTATTTATGAAAAAAACAACAAAACATTAATTATTTTCCATAAAATAAATTGTAGGGAAATGGGGCATTTAAAGGGTTAAAATCCTGAAAGGTATTGAATATGTGGTAGTTTTGAGCAAGTTACAAGTTGTTTAAGTGATTTATGAAAAAAAAGCAGAAAAAATATTGATATATGATGATTTAATAGCAGTTTTTGTGTGCGTGTACGTTTTTGCCACGAAGAGGGTGAGAGGGTACAACATGAATCATTTGAGTATAAAGAACATGTAAGAGTAAAAAACACTGGATTTCAAAAATTTGACTAAAAAGAAAAGGTCTGACCAAATGTCATGCCATAAGCAGTAACACAGCAAAAATGATCACAAAATGAAAAAAAAAAAACTTGAGAAAAATGTACAAAAATGCCCGAAGAGGGCATGAGGGTTAACAACTGCTGGGATGGAACGTGAACGCTGAGTCGGAGATTCAATATAATTTTTGATTTCTTCCAGTAACTCTAATATTGCATGGCTGCTTAATCTGTAACGCTTCATGATTTCATGTTCGCTCCACTGACAAAGTGTGATCCTTGTGTTAAAAATATTTTCAGTCTGGCCTGGTCTTGCTCAGATTACTGCTGCCATTTCACCAGCGGCGTATCGGCCTACGAGGAAGCACGATGGCGGCTGGTTAGACCTGCTTTTAAGAGGCGGAGAATTTCCCCCGCAGAATAGAGGCGCGCTCTTACTGGCAGTCTTTGTAAATACCACAGAATATATAATTAGGCGCACTTCACACATATCCTCCCACCTTTTTGGGTGGAACTCCCACTTCCCCCGTGACCCTCCCACGAACGCATATTGAAAGCGCAGCTTGTGTCTTCTCGCTCATGTGGCGGGCAATCTGCCATTTTACCCAAGAGCACCCTGTTTGTAAATAGCCCGCATCGGTTACGTCCGTCTTTGCGACCAATTAGCGCCTGGAAACAGGCGCGAACGGCTTGATAAATCTAGCCCCCAGCGTCTGAACTCTGGACTCAAATTGTTTTTTCACATTTAGACACTAATTAGGATGAGCTGCTCTACAGTACTTGCTGAGCCACAGTCACCCAGCATTTACCACAAAATGTACTTACATTAATGAATAATCCTACATCTACACAATGGTATTTCCGTATGTACCTGTTGTTAAACATCCCTCTGACATCTACATGTGCAAACAGAACTTTCATTCTTTCCAGTATGCACAATATTCATTCTGAGCCATGATTGGACTCGCTAAAGTGGCCTGAAGGGAGTTGGAGGGGACACTCAGTACTGCAGTGGGCAGATGGCAGAGGAGGCCGAGGGCAACAACACACACTGACAAACTCACACTCGCATACATGCACAAGTGCCGGTCTCACATGGATGATGACCCTTCTGAGCCCCCACCACGACACCAAACACAGTGCTTCATCTACTGACTGAGAATGAATGGATCAGTGGATTAGTTGGAGATCACACACACACACACACATACACACACTCATTATCAGCCGACCAACAGAGGCTCTGGCCACGTATCAGCTAAAGAATGTCAGTCAGATTGGCAGCGTGCGTTGGCTTGGAGCTCTGTTGATGCCTGTGGGACAACATGAAGAGGCCTCAACCATTCACTGCATACACAAGATCAGCAGCCAGAGAACTTGTTGTGTTAGTTCATTAAAATTATACTTAACTCCTGCAGGTTTCCATGGAGATATGACTCATTTGTTTTTACATTTAAAAAAAAAAAAAGTTAATACATTAGTACAAAACTACGATCGTCACATCCTCACAAGACCTCTACAACTGATGTGTGTTTAATGGACAAAGACTTCTCATAAATGTCCAGTCTCTCTCCTCCAATCAAAGAGATGGGTGGTGTAAGACAGAGTAGTTGTCCTTCTCCCCTCCGTCCAAAGATCACCCTGCGTTTTGGTTCATCCTTGTTTCCATTTCCAAGAAGAAAAAGCATTTTGTTATTTGGTTCTCATGAGGGATACCAACATGGCCTCTGTGTTTTGCTGGGTCAACCTTGATGTGATTATGGATGCTAATGGAATCTGCAGCACGACATTTACTTTGATTACAGCTGCCACGTAATGTGTCCATTTCCTTTTGACTTTCATCTTCCTTTGAATTTGTTAGGACTAGCGAGATACAAAGACGCTGTTGCATTTCCTGGCTGAAATCTACCCAGCTGCTTGATAGATAAATTGCTATTAATAGAAGCTTTGGAAGTTGCCCCTGCTGGGTTGCTGCCATCTGCGTGCCTACTTTGATAAATTACGTCAATTGCTATTTTAGCGTACCTTCATTTTGAAAAGGCAGTTTTCCCCCGTCTTTTCAGCTCATCTCTAACAAACGAGACTGTCGATCTGAGGCAATCTCGTAGCTGTTAAAAGTATAAACTGCCTCAAGCAAAGACAGAGAAAGAGAGAAAGAAATGGAGATGGACACACGGGAAAAAAGAAACAATCTAGAAGAAAGATTGAGTTGCTCACCTGCTCACAGAGCTGACAAGGTGCCATGAATGTATGGTTGTTCTAGTTTGATGAACGTGTTTTTGCCACAGGCCCTTAGTCTCTGTAATGAAAAGTTGTCTGCTCTCAGCTCATTAGCTTCTGACACAACTTTGACGAAATTTTAAATATATTACTAAAAAGGTCTGCACACAACTTGCATAAAAACATAATATGCACTGACAATTGCTGAATGTCAAAGGTCAAACACCAAACCACACTCAGGTGGCAGCAATAACTATATTTGAAATAATCAGAAGTAAAAGGGTAGAGGTAGTTTGTGCCATACAACATCACCATACTGCATTAGTATTCATTGTGCTAAATTGTGTTGCCATTTTGGCCAGCACGCACAGATTTAGAGAGACCATATGTCCGATACAAAATACAATTTCACTCATTAGATATTTCATTACATAACAACTCGTGTCATGAAACCATTTACACCAAACTGTGAACTTTATTTATTTCAAGTGACTTCAACTTATTTGTATTCTGTCATATGCTATCATACTGTATCGATTCTCAATATAGGCTATGGTCATAATGTCTAAGCTCTAGGATCATTACAGGGGAAAAGGGCAATGGACAAGATTTCACACTGCTGTGAAATCTTAATTGGCATGAGATAGACAAGCAAATAAAACAAAATCACAGGCATTTCAAATCTTTTTTTATGTCTCCTGTGCAAACAGGGTTTTACTGAGTTATGTTCAGGGTATATTTCCTTTCTTATGCATCATTAAGGTTAATCTATTTTACCATCATAATAATGTAGCTCTTGAATAGAAGAGACAGCCATTATACCTAAATGATAGAGGAAAGTAGATAAAGCTAATGAGAGAGGAGCTGCCTCATTATCTCCTCTTTACTTTAGATGAAGACAGAACGACTGCTGTAGACACATGTACAACAAGACCAAGATAAAGAAGTAAGAGGGTGAAAGAGCCAGGGCAGTTTACGAACCAGAAGTGAGAATGGAGGAAGAAGAGAGGTGACCGGTTGGTCATTTAGAAAGCCGCTTTTTATTTGCTAGGTTGTTTACCAAGAAAAAGACTGACAACACTTGTTTTCTTCTTACAACGCACAAAACTCTGTCCACAAATATAACTAGGGCTGCAGCTATTGATTATTTTAGTAATCGGGTATTCTACCGATTATTGCATTGATTAATCAGATAAGAAATACTTTTGTTGTATGTAAGAGCAATAACATACAATAGTTTGGTTTGGTTTAATTTCATTTTTTTTCTCATGTTTTTTTTCTCATGTTTTTTTTTCCCTAATGGTTTTTTTCCTCATGTTTTTTTTAAATAATTGTTTTTAATAAATCAATGTTACCAACGTTGCATCACTCACATTTCTTTTTTTTCCCTCATGTTTTTTTTTACTCAGGTTCTTTTTCCCTCACTTTTTTTTCTACCTCACGTTTTGTCACAAGCTCAAGATCTTGAGTTTAGTGTTTGTCTTTTTTTTCTCCTTCGTTTTTTCCCCCCCCTCCATGTCACCTCTGGGGCTCCGTATCCTTTTTATTTTTAAAGAACTATAAAAAAAAATCACAACTTTTTTTGCAACTTTCACTATCTCTCGCAACTTCATTGCAACAAAAATACAAGACATCGCAACTTTTATCGCAATTTTTTACAAAAGCTCCCGCAAAATCAGGCATTTTGGGCCGCAACAATCTCAAAAAAAAGGCTGCAAAATCCTGGAGGGACTGACAGAAGTGCTTATAACTGGATGTTACTACAGCTTTCACAACTGTTGATACATGGAGCAGCCGTGTTGGATTTTTAGCTTTGAGTAGCTTTGTGGTTGCCCAAGTTCCGAGCTCGGAAATCGTGTTTCCGACTTTGACCTCGAAAAATCTGAGTTTGGAGTACAAATGGAACGCACTATTAGTACAGACATCAGCGTCCAAACAGCATATTGACCAGAAGGCAGCCAGGATTTTTTGGCAAACTTACAGACAAAAATGGTTCGGCAGCTACAAGAGTCACTTCTTAAACTTGTGAAAACTAGTTATTACAACTGCGGCTCCTCTTGTTTCAAAATTGCACACTTTAAAATTGTGGTTTGGATTTAAACTGATTAATAGTTGCAGAGAGCAATGAACCGGAGAAAAGTGGTGAGGACAGACATGTGAAACCATCAAGTCTCTTCATATTTTACCAGAAGCTGAGTGAAGTGATTTTCAATGTCCCTCTGTTCAGTGGCTGAGTGTTTTTGATTCATTCGGCGTTATTCCAAACTTCTGAGGACATCTCATTTTTTCTGGTAAAAATTGTGAAAGCTCACCCTGTATGGGCAACCTTTTAGCCTGGAGGGTGATTTATGTGTTTAAGGTTTTAGTCCCTATCTGCAGTCTGAATCAATGACTGCCAGTCACATCTGACAGCAAACGCTCTCTCTTCCATCAGAAATACATTTAACAAGAAAACTTAACAAGCTGACTCTGCAAGACTGGAAAGAGGAAAAAAGCAAAAAGATTTGATCGTAAGGTACGACAGCTGCTCTCTGTTCTCTCGGTTATCACCAAGAAGACATGAGATTTTATGGTGTGTTTTGTTTGGCCACTGTCACAAATGACTTGAACAGATGCTGAGTAGATGCCCTTGAGCCCAGGAGCTAAGCTCAGCACAAAATTGCTTCTTTCCACTTGGGGCATTAAAATAGTCATCCGTCTGGTGTAAATGGACCATTCATACTGTACAGTGACTTTCCTCACTCAATATCCTTATAATGTACCGTCTGAGAAGGTCATTTGTGTGATTACGAATGAACCTGCTATCTGCAACGCCTTAAATGTAGCAAATTACTTTTTGTTACCAATGTGTTGCCACTTTTCACAGAGTGATCATTCATTTTTAGAAACGTTAAGGATGAATTTGTGAGGCTCTCCATAGTATTGTAAATGCTGAATCTTTCATTTCGGATGTAAAGGCGTGCCACATATTTGAGTTAAAGGTGTGCACACACACACACACACACACACACACACGCACACACACACACACACACACACACACGCACACACACACACACACACACACACACACACACACACACACACACAACTTTGCACACCACACCCATGGAACTTCTCTGTCTGTAGTCTTAACTCTGCACCACATTCACACCATATATTACACGGCACTGTACATCAACTCCTACAAACCTTCCATTCCACCTTCCACTTGTGCCGCTCAGAGCGAATCCACGTCTGTTTGCATCGTCCTGCTAACTGTGTATGCAATCACATCACCTCTACAATTCTCTCACAGAAGTTCTCTCAGGTTTTCAGACTATTGAAACAGCACTAAAGATGGCAATAAGATCCTGAAGGCAAATCCACTTTCTGGAAGTTTTGAATTGGATGAGTGGTCACAGGCAGCCACTGGACAAAAGTATAAAAAGGCAGTAAAAAAAATCCCCCCTGACTATTAATGATTAATTTGTAGATTAATTATGTGCTGAGTAAGGAAACCAAGGCTCATTTGGCTCGGATAAATCACAACTGAATGAAAACTTGAGGGCATTGGTGAGACAATTCACTCCACCAGCCACACAGCTGACAAAAAAAAGGCAATTTAACATAATTAAAATGAAATTGAGTATTCCCAGTGAACTCCTGTAATGCTGTGCTTTCAAGTGGCATTAAATATTGCTGTTTAATGAATGGATAGGGGCGCCCGGATAGCTCAGTTGGTAGAGCGGCGCCCATATATAGAGGTTTACTCCTCAACGCAGCGGCCCGGGTTTGACTCTGACCTGTGGCCCTTTGCTGCATGTCAATCCCCCCCTCCCTCTCTCCCCTTTCCTGTATTCAGCTGTCCTGTCAAAATAAAGGCTGAAAATGCCCCCAAAAAATTATCTTTATAAATGGATAGCATGTTTTCATCAGAGTTCTCTATTTGTATTTCAGGTTCAATGAAATAGATGAAATGTTAAATCAATCAATCAACAATAAAAAACATTTATTTATATAGCACTTTACAGTAACCAGCAGGTATCCAAAGTGCTTCACATCAAAAACCAAGAATAAAACATATCATACAACAAAAAGAATGAAACATAGAAAACATCAGAAAAGGTTACATAGAAACAGGAGGAGGAGAGTGAAATTGCCTCACCACTTTGGACCTAAAAGGAGCTACATCTGTAATAGTGCGAATATCAGGGGGGTAACTTGTTCCAGAGTCTTGGGGCAGCAACTGTAAAAGCCTGATCACCCCCCCGTTCATACCTTGACCTTGGGACTTCTAAAACCAGTTGACTTGAAGACCACAATGACCGGCTGTGCTCACGCAGCGTTAAAATCTCTGACAAATACTCCGGGGCCAGGCCATTTAAGGCCTTGACAACATACAATAAAATCTTAAAATCGATTCTAAAACGCACAGGGATTGTAGGCCAACGTAGGGTGTAGAGAACGGGAGTGATGTGTGCTCGTCTAGATGTATTTGTTAAAAAGCGAGCAGCAGCATTTTGCACAAGTTGAAATCGTGAGATGGAGGTCTGATTCAGACCAACATAAAGAGCATTACAGTAAGCCAACCTTGAACTAATACAAGCAGGAATCACCATCTCTAGATCATGCCTGTAAAGGAAGGGCTTAACTTTAGCCAGGAGACAAAGCTGGAAAAAGCTCATTTTAACAACATTGCTGATCTGCTTGTCAAATTTCATGTTGCAATAAAATGTAACCCCCACATTTCTGACAGCTGGCTTACTTTTTCCAATACCTTTGAAAGTATAAAGGCAGATGAGAGACTGGTCTAAAATTGGAAAACACTGTGGAGTCAAGATGAGGCTTCTTAAGTAGGGGCCTGACCACAGCATGTTGTGTTTGCTTGCCAGTAAACATGCATGTCAATAGGCCATTATTAATCAAAGTAGATGGAGCAATAACAAATGCGCAAGCTGCTCAAAAATTGTTTATTTCACCAAGTGCTGCTTAACAAATGTATTAGATTTCAGAAAAGGTTTCACCTCAGGTTGTATGAGATATGTACGTTTCCCAAAAAGCAAGCGTTGGTTGACATCAGGAGGGTAAGATGTTATGCTAGTTTTGGATCTGAAATTTCAGTTTGCTTTAGGCTAGTTGGAATTCATTGTACTTAAATGATTTTTGTTTTCCCAAACATTTTAGGATCTTTTTAGTTGTAGTTGTACTTTTATTGATTTAAACTTAAAAAACATATAAACTAGGGTTAAACTGAATTTGTGCGTGTTACATAAACAGCCAAATACACAATATCGTTGCTCTCATTTACGTATTTTTCTGTTTTTGTTGTCAGACAAAGGAAGGAGTAAAAAATTTGATCACAGCTCATACTATGTTGTGTAGTAAATACTGAGCTGCTGAGTTGCAGATTAAAATCATTATCTTATGATCATCGTGAGAAAAGGTTAATGGCCGCAGCTGTGCTGTGAGATTGGCTTTATTGACATTTGAATGGTAGAATAATGAGTATCGGCTATCAAAGAGGGAGCGCCGAACAAAGAAGTAATCAGGGGTATAAAAGACGTGTGTCGTGTGTCGTGCAGCGGTTATGTTCTAAAGCACAGTTAAAAACTTCCACTCCTCCTTGGTAGGGTGCCACATTGGCAGATTATGAGTAAATGCAAAGCCTTATTCGGTCTGTTTCTGCGTATCTGCGCCAGTCAGACTTGTGAGTCAGTATGAGACAAAAGGAGCAAAGTAGCGGTTGGAAATGAGAACCACATATGGCCCAAAGGCTCTTTGTTGACGCACAGAAGCGTCCCGACCGTGGTTCCAACTCTCCAAAATGATTTCTCTCTTTATAGGAAAAATGGAGATTTCTTGCCTCTGTGTACTGTACATCAACTTGGAAAACCTGGGCTGGTAAAGAAAAAAACCTTCTGTCCCCCCCCCCCCCCTGAGCAGGTAACATCAGGTGCCCTTGAGCAAAGCACCAAACATCACACTGCTCTAGTGTAGCTGCTCACTGGCCCGTAGTGGGAGACTGGGTAGCTCTGATAACATGAAACAGGACAGGAATAAAAATGAAAAAACTCTGTCCAAGTCAAGTATATTGTAAAATGTATGGAAGTAGCCATAAATATCCAACACATTTTATGTTTTAATGGAGAGTATGGCAATTGTGCATTATGTTATTCATTAGATTTTAGTGTATTGTGGCAATTAAGCCTAGTCTAAAATATCTTGAAATGAACATATCTTATGATCGAAAAACATGCTGTGGGCCCAAAGTGAGAGAAAGTCATTCCGATGAAGGCAATAATTACGTAAAGAAGTAGTTTGTCATTGCAATTGCACAGGGAAAAGTAAAGCAGTGAAAGTTGGAGGATGCATATAATAGCTTTTGCCTCAAGGTTGTGTTGTTTTTTCATCTCTGTGTGGCAGGGGAACATAAACTCTAACTTGTTTAGGTCAACACATGCTGTACTTTACATTTCAGATGTTGTGCTCATTTCAGAAGTTTTGTGAGACTGTACTGGAATTAAACATTAACATTGCTGTCCAGGTCTACGCAGCAGCATTTGCTAAATATTTGTCTTTGTAATACTACGTTGCAGCACTTGTAAGATTCGGCAATTTATATGCTGTTCCTCTATGTAGCATTTCAGTATATTGAGAAGGAAGCCAGCTAAAGGATGATATATGTAGGCAATATTCTGTGATGGGGTTTCTAAGATGGCAATCACAGAAGTATGTATAAATCATGTGAAACAAATCATCATTACATATTCTGCACTTGAGATAAAGCCAGATGCATAATGTATTTCTCAAACTATACTTATACTTTCTTCTTAGGCTAAACCTCCACTAACAACAGTCAAACACACAAAATCACAAGTAGTATCACAAGTAACACACGCTGACATGCCTCCTGTGTTAGATAAAAAATGAGGCTCATCTTATTGGCAAATGCAGCTCAGACTGCTTATGATGTGTGGACAACAAAAATAAAATGAAAAGTGATCTTAAAGGTCTGTCTGCCCACTCAACGTTGCAAGTCTTGAAGAACTGCTAACATTGGTCGGGGTTTAACATTAAGTCAGCATCTCCTTTAGTCAAGTCATGGCAGAAAAATAAGCACCTAATCTGCTAATGACCATCTGGAAGGACTTATTGTACTTGTTGTCATCAGATCCTAGTCTGGTTTTAGACCTCTGAATCACCGCCCGCATCTCTGATTAGTTCTGTGATTCAAATAGTTCTGGTGTTGTGCCTACTGATGGCTGGTGAATGGGGACGTCATCCTCCTACATAGCTAATGTTAATTCAGTCTGAATATCAGGATCAGCATTATGCAAAACTTTTGTCTCGAAATAACCCAGGATCTGTCTCTTCACTCTGCAAGTCTAACAGTCTAAAAGTCACAACCCATTCACAAAATGTTCAAAGGCTGGACTGACGTCTGTGTCTGATCTCATCTAATGGTCCTCCAACCAGCATGTATAGCAGTCAGTGTCACATACTGGTGCAAGCCATGAGTCATGCAACTCAACTATATGTCTGTGTGTTTGTGGTTTAAAGGTGTGGGTTTAACACTGCGCACATAGGCTCTATATATTTCAATCAGGAGAGACTTCCTTGATAAAATGAAAAAACATTTATTGTACAAGACAAATTATGCAATGTGTAAAGTCTCTGGAGATTAGACTCCATCAAATCCATAAATGCAGGGGGGGTGTAACCCATCTATATCCCCCGATGGAGTCTAGACACTGGTGGTGGTGATGAAGGTGGACAGGAACCAATCAAGAGTGCCAAGAGGAAGTCAGTGGCTCTAGTCTAAAGTCAGTGGCGCTAGTCTAAAGTCAGTGGCGCGTTATTCAGATGCTATTTTAGGGGCGCATGCTTGGCCATAATGTAGCATGTGCACAACGCGCATACACTTTGCTTCTCTTATCTACACGGACACAGCAGTTCCCATTTTTGCCATACATAATTACAAGGAAACATATTACTGAAAATGCAGTTCAGGTGTTTGGATAGGTCAGGAGGAACTTTACAGTCCAGTCCTCAAAAAGTCCCAGCATTCTTTGTGGCTTGTTGTGTTTTACACATTTCCATGAATCATGAATGTGTTGATGACATAAATGAGGAAATATTCGAGGACTTAAGGAGACGTGATGTTGAACTACGGCGGGATTGGACACTTGAGGGTCCGGGAGTGGCAATGTGCGATGTGCTCTTGGTGGAACGGTTGGACGGAGATGGAGTGGGGGGGAGGAGGAAGTGGCACAACAGGAGCAGGTGGTGCGTTTGGATGCCCACGTTCCATGGCTGCACCAATCCTCTCCAGACTTGAGGAAATGCGCCCGAGAGGCCGCAGCAACATCGCCACCCGATCAAGACGGACATTTATTACTTTGCCGCTTCCCAGACAGCTCCCGCTGGCCAGGCAGTTCCGCCGTCATAAGAGCAATCCGCCATGGAACAAGCACGCCTGCTCTTAAAGGCAATGTGAGATGACGCTCTTATTGGTTTATTGCACGTTACGCCCAAACCACACCTAACGACTTCAGACCAACCCATTTTAGATTTACGTCAGGCGCAAGGCTCATTTATCCCGCCGGTATAATAGCAACAGTGCCCGAGATCCGCCCACAAAGCTACTTGTGTTTCGCGTTTGATACCTGCGTTTCAGATCGTTAAAATAGGGCCCTTAATCTTTCAAGCTTGAAACAGTGATTACGTATCCCTGGCTGTGCTTACTTTCAGCTTGTTCTGTGCTTACAAATCTTGCAGATTGCTACACCCCAAATTTTACTAAACTTCCATAACAACATCCATACATACTATATATAATCTTGAAAAGCAGTGCAGAACATACCCTAAAGTGATTGGGTTGATATCGTTCATATACTGACATCTGATGGCTGGAAGTTAAAGTCTGCCAAAAGTCAAAAAAGATTAAAGGTAATATGCTCAACTAAAGACAGAGACAGGAATCACAATGTGTTTAGACTCCCCACCACTGCCAAAACCTCTAACCTGGCAAGAGGTCAGGTAACCCAAACTCCACACAATAAGCAAACTACTTGAAGAGTCCATGTTAAATGTGTTTATAAGCCCCGGGTTGTTTGCAGTTAGCCAATATGAACCATAACAATCCCAAAACATGCAACAAAGTAAACTTTTCCACTGTGGTTTGGGAGTGATCACATTCGGAGATTCAAAATAATCTATGACAAGAACAACGACTATGTCTAATGTGAAGTGTAAAATGCTTCTCTTCTCCTCGTTCATTAGATTTAATTTAGCAGAAATGGCCGCTATCTCAGTGTAACATCCGACCCTCACCCGTTTCTGTCTTTCATTCTATCTGTGTACATTCATCTTCCCTCTATTTGATTATTCTCTTCTTTGTTGTCTTCTGTTTTTGGCCCTTAGCATCTTTCAAATGTATTTCTACCCACTATGTCAACCCTCTCAGACTAGTTTTGTCTTCAGAAAAATATAACGCAGAGGCTTCTCTACTGTAAACATGTACAGTCTTTCATCAAAATGAATAATAGCATAGCCACAATAACAAACAAACAAAAACGCCATTAGAAATATTAAGTCAGTGCTCTCGTGGGGGGTTACAGTGTGTTTAGTGATTGTTGCCGTAAATCTAAGCCAATAAAGTGTGTTTAGTCGGGGGGAGAGGACGGCAAGGTAATGGTATTTTTAGCAGGTCCTACCTTAATTCTAAGCCAAGGAAGTGTGTCTGTCAGTCGGGTGGAGAGGACGGCGAAGTTGTTGTGTTTTTAGCGGTTCCTACCGTAATTGAAGTTGGGTACAGAGCTCCGTGTGAGTACAGGCTTTTATGACTGTCAATATAGCGAGCATCTAACGTTAGCTACTCCGCTGTGCTGTGAAGTATGTCTGGCTATGTGAGATAAGCGTCTAGCAACATTGTTGGATGCTGCAGTCTCAGCCTGGCAACCAACGTGAACTTGGAGACTGGGGAGGAGGGGGCGGGGGATACGACTCTCTCCAGTATTTTGAATTTGTACTGCAGTAACTATTTTAAACACTAGCTGTCAGTATTACATATTGCACCTTTAAGAGATCCAAACATAAATAATCAAAAAGAAAGTATATACGAAGACAGAACCTTCAAGAAAGGGATAACAAATCCATACAAAAAGATTTTTCTGATGATGATTTACTGTCAACTTTAAGTGCCGCTTCATGATTTTATTGATTGTTTAAATGCGTATCTGGTGCTTACACTGCTGTGTAGAGGAGCAGTGGTTTCATTTCATGTAATTTAATAACAGGAATTAGCTAACTGCCCTCTTTCCTAATCTTGCGAGTTGTTGTCTTTTCTGTTCTGTAATTACTAAATTAAACAGTGAAATCATACCAGACGTTTGGGGAATCTCTGCCAGGCAGGCCGTGGACGAAACCTCCCATGGACCAATCATGTTGCATTTCTCTTTCGACTTGCAGTCATCAGACAGAATCCATTTATTTCAATCAATTCCTGCAGAGAGAAAACATGGGTCAAATGGGACACATGCCATCACTGAAAAATACTATGCCTACTAGTTAGAATAGAATATTGAACCTAGCCTTGCTCAAATGTGAATGTCATATCAATGAGAGGATTACATAGACTTGATTCATGAAGTGGATGATTTTAGACTTGACAAAAAACAAAACAAAGTGTAGCAAGTGTAGCCTTTTGACTTGGGAATTACTTAGGGAATATCCTCCTCAAGCTGATAGATAAAAAAGTCAAGTTAAAGAAAAGTGTGCAGTGATTATCATCATTCAAATGTAAAGACTTTGCTGTGATCAACAAAACACAGATGGCAACATGCAAAACATTCATTTTCAGATATTACAAATGATTTGGACCTTTTTCACAGAAGACATTAGGGCTGCACGATATAAGGAAAATATGCGATATGTGATAATTTTGAATATCGCGATAACAATATAACTAGCAATAAATAAACAGATATTAAAATGCACTCAGTTCTGCTAAAATACAACAAAGTGTGTTGAATTTTAAACAAATGAAAGGAAATAGTAATTTCCAACATTCTTTTATTGAAAAAATCCAACATTGAATTGAATATAAAAGGCACCACTGCAGTTTTCTACTGATATTTTCTTTTGACTAATACAGAAAATCTCAGTGTCTTTCGCAATCCTTTCTGCATGTGTTTACTGCGCCAGTTGATATCACGATGACAGCAGCCTTAGAAGACTTCATATGGCATGTTATAGCAGAAAAACTAATACATCTAATACATTTCAGATGAGCCAGTTCCAAGGCACTGTATTTTGCATGCTGGATCAATGGCACTGACTACTGGCAGAGTTAGCTAATGAAACTGAGCCATCAGGCCAACAAAATAGTTTTCACCTGTGCTTTTCCTGCTATTACAAGTCAAAATGTTTGCTATGAAAGAGGTCTATATGTTACACATGTCAATGGCAATACCTTTGTTGAAGTGCACAAAATTACTTGTTTAAGGCTTGAAAAACAATACTTGCACTGAGTTGGGACTTGTGGGCAAAGCTTAATAGTGAGGACTTAAGGTGTTAAGGTTGCTTGACTTGCAAATAAATTACCGTACTTTGTCTCATTTTTGGCATTAATACATTTACCTTTAGTCTCAGAATTGTGATTACTATCTAGTAGTTTTACTGTTTCACATAGTTTTGACATGTCAACACAAAAATACAAATAGTCTCAGGTACTGTAGCACTAACTAACTTTACCTTTTAGCTAGCAGCACAAACTAGCTAACTTAGCTAGTTAATTAATCTAGCTAGCTACAACCAGTTAATTAAGCAAGCTAGCTAGCTAGTCCGACATGCCACCACTCCGACATGCTGCTATTCCGAAATGCTGCCAATCCCCCTAACCCTAACCCTAACCCTAACCCTAATGGAAACAAAACTTGTCGGAGTGGTGGGACATTTGAAAACAATGGAAGTACCGCCACTTCGACAATCAGATGTCAATGTCGGAGTGGGGGTATGTCGGAATGGATGGTTGAACCCAACCTTTGTTAGTTGTTAAGCATAAGTAGTAATGTTAGCTTAACTAGCTAATGATGTAGCCTACACCTCCATATTTTGGTGGTTTATTTTTTAAGCTAACGTTGTATGACTTCAGTAAAACATGACTTAACCATTTATGTAATTAAAGAAACTTCCTTACCATGAACATCCTCAGCACTACAACAGCATCCCGTTGCATGACACGGCCATTCCACATGTATTAACATTGACTGGTTATCCCTTCAACTGTCTGTGGGTTATCCACTATCCATAGCGTGCAGAATAGCATTCTGGGTCAGGCCATTGGTCAGGGCTCGTCCAATCAGAATCCTTGTAGGCACGACATTTGTTCTCAAGCCATGCGTTTGTCATCCTCCACACCTGTCTTCTAAAAACACAGTTACGACCATAGACAGTCATTGGTTAGGACGTGATGGGGATGATTTCTGGCGTCTTTGGGGTCACCTGCTGGGTTAATAATAAATATGTAGCAGCAGCAGGAATAAACTCAGTACAGGTTCTAACATAAAAATATCCCTCCCTTCATACTTCAGTAACAGCTTAATTAAGTGGTAGCCTTGGCTAATTAGTTTTTGTTTATCAGATTGTTTGTTTTTTTCAACAGTGTAATGCATCCGACACATTACCTACAAATCAGCCCACAACGTTTTATAAGATCTTTTCTTTTTCTTTAATATCCTCAGCAAACAAAATATTATTTGCGCATGGTGTAATAACTTGCGCCAACAATATAATAACTTGCACTTTTAGGACTTCAGGGGCTCTATATATCCTAAGAGAGGCAGGTAGGCTACACTACACGTACATAAAACATAAAGATATGCAGGAGGGAGACACAGCAGTAGGGAACATGTATAGGCCTACCTGTATAACAAAATAATGAAATATTAGAAATAACACTATAAAAAAAAGATAAAAAAGACTTACATTTTAAAAGAGATGATTAATATCAGGATATACAAAATAGTCTCTTAAAGAAATCACCACAATGTCAAAAACATTATCTCACCTCATATTTTAAATTTGCACTGTGTCTGTTTTTGCTTTCTGGACATGCATCAGGAGGTATATAGTAAAGTGCAGGCATCAGCTGGCTTCCACAAACACAGGAGTATCTGAGATGTGTGATTTGTAATTGTGTGTGTGTGTGTGTGTGTGTGTGTGTGTGTGTGTGTGTGTGTGTGTGTGTGTGTGTGTGTGTGTGTGTGTGTGTGTGTGTGGTGGGTTGACAAACATCTGACAACTAGTGCTTAAGGAGCCACAGTGGGATTCACAAACACAAACAGACCCAGTTTAGGAGTTCTCTTGAGTATTTTTGAGAAAATGAAAAATTACGTGGTTAGACATGAATCTATTCCCAGTGGGAAATGAAAGGTGAGGATCGAGTGGAACTGGAGAGGTGGAGAGGCAACCCCCCATGCTGAAGTCAATCTAAAAGAAAACTGACTGAGATTCGAAATCAAATTGATTTATTTTTTTCACTTTATTTTGAAGAAAATAAATACAGTTTGAGTTTGCCAAGAATTACAGGAGAGGGGACAGAATGAAGGAGACGCTTTCCTTTAGGAAAATCAATACATTCAATGTAACAGTAAAATGTTTTACTCATAATGTATTCCATGTTTCTCAAATGTGTCTTCAGGTGAGAAAATCATTGCATTTGGACTAGGGCTGTCAGTTTAACGCGTTATTAACGGCGTTAACGCAAACCCATTTTAATGCCGATAATTTCTTTAACGCACGAGTAACGCATAGAGAGAGCAACGGGATCTGTTAGTCCACTTCTTTAACTGTCTATGGCCACGCCATGTCCCGCCCTACGAAGCAGCTGATTGGTTTGGTTTAGGCATTTCACCGCGAGTGGTGAGGATAGTGGATTGGTCAGGGGATAGGACCTGAACAAATGGAGTTACGTTACCTTCGACGCCTGGCCAATAGTAGTGATTGAAGGGCGGGTCTTGTAATTTCGCAGACCGCAAACAAAACAGACACAAGCCTCGGCCGGTTTTAGCTTGCTAGCCGCGTAGCTTGTAGGCTCGTGACGGCGATTATCTTCAGAGCGAGCGAGTAGTGACTCTACAGTCAGTGAGAGAAACAAATGAGGCAGTACTACCTGTAGTACTATCTGCAGGACTATCTGCAGTACTACCTGCAATGGAACATCGAGGTAACAGCGTTACATTATGTGACAGATTATTAGATCCAAGTGTGAATGTTAGTGTGAAATTGAACATAACGTCACAAAGCAAGCCAATCTACTTTTCCATGCTGATAAGAGAATTAAAATGAGAAAATATAATGGGACAAAAAGAAATCAAGGGACATTTAGAATAGATAAAAATGTGCGATTAATTGCGATTAATAGCGAGTTAACTATAACATTAATGCGATTAAATATTTTAATTGCTTGACAGCACTAGTATCTTTTGGTATGCATTTCAGAAAAAAATGGTTAGGATTCAGGTGAAATTGCAAATAGTGATTAATCATGATTAATCCACTGAAAATTCTGATTAATTTGATTAAAAATTTTAATCATTTGACAGCCCTAATTTGGACTTAACTGTGGTCAGACCTTTACACACCACTCACTTTTCTTCTGCATTGTGACCACGCAGGACATGTCACTATCAGACAGGACAGTGTGTGACTTTATCCCCCCCATTTCTTTTATATTTTTAGTCAACACAGGCACTTTGTGCCATTGTTTACCTCATCTGCCAATCACAGCCACCAGACCTTAAATGCCAGACATGCGGGCCAAGGAACAACAACGTGACTGTCTTCTTTTCTAATTTATATATTATAATAATTTTTACCCGCCTCCTCAAACCAGAACAATTACAGAGGGGGCTGCATAAGGACTTTGTGAGTGAATATCCATTCAACATAAGCTAGAGATGAAAAGACTTTGTGTGGATGAAAAGAATAATGGTCCACTGTCAGTCTGCCTGATGGATTTTTAACAGAGAATGTAAAGGAAAGAATGATGATTGCCTCTACTTTTAGCTCACATGTGAAGCTGTGGGGACCGTTTCTGTTAGATGTTTTATTAAGAGGATTGAAACCGCGTCTCAAAGGATATTCAGATCTCCTTAAAAGCATTTACGTGGTATAGTATTACTAAGTATTCGGTTGGCTCTTTGCTCACATTACATTTACATGTATCATTCAAATTGCTTCATCAAAGTGCTCATATTATGCTCATTTTCAGGTTCATAATTGTATTTAGAGGTTGTACCAGAATAGGGTTTCATGGTTTAATTTTCTACACATTGCTGCAGCTCCTCTTTTCACCCTGTGTGTTGAGCTCTCTGTTTTAGCTACAGAGTGAGACATCTCACTTCTGTTCCATCTTTGTTGGGAGTCGCACATGCTCAGTAGCTCAGTAAGGACTACTAGCCAGTCAGAAGCAGAGTATGAGGGCGTGTCCTGACAGTACCTAGGTAAGGACTACTAGCCAGTCAGAAGCAGAGTATGAGGGCGTGTCCTGACAGTACCTAGGTAAGGACTACTAGCCAGTCAGAAGCAGAGTATGAGGGCGTGTCCTGACAGTACCTAGGTAAGGACTACTAGCCAGTCAGAAGGAGAGTATGAGGGCGTGTCCTGACAGTACCTAGGTAAGGACTACTAGCCAGTCAGAAGCAGAGTATGAGGGCGTGCCATGCTAGCAGCTAGGCGAGCATTATAACGTGTGTTCCAAAGTGACCACGTGTGTCTCTGAAGTAAAGGCTGGACTACAACAGAGCTGTTTGGAGCAGTTTGTGAACAGTGTTTTCTGTTGGAGATGGTAAGTCCCTTTGGGGGGGACTTTGGGCTTTTTCACTTTGTAAACCTATAACGTGCAAAAAAAGATATATAACACAATACAGGAAAGGGAAAAACCAAACAATACAGAGGCTTTCTGGGTCACAATAAACCAAGATCAAGTATGAATTAAGTGAGGCCACATTTTGTACTTTTGAGAACCCAAATGGAGACACAGGCAGGTGTGGACGATGCAGCAGACTTTACTTGGTCAAGTGGCAAGCAAATGGGGTTTTACCACAGGAGATTAGTCCAAACAAGCAACAGTGCAAAGGGACTGAGGTGGGCAGGAGGTCAAACAGACTACACAGATATTATGACATAATACTAATGAAAAAGACATTTTATGAAATCATCAGAAAACACAAAAGTTGGAAGCGGATTGATTTTTTGTTCTAACCAGGTTTGTTTTAACTGTGTCTTTCCCCTGAGGAGGACATAGTCCTAACTGTTGCACTGGACCTTCTCCACAACTCAGTGTTACGGTCAATAGACTCCCTGTGGAAACAATAGAGACTAGAAAACATTGGCTTATTGAGGTGGAACATGACCTGAGGGAGCAATGAGAAGCACAGAAAGGTTTTCACAAACACTAATAATGTGTCTCTCTAGTCTTACACACACAGATAGAAAAAACAAAAAAACAAAGGTCAAAATGTGGCGGTACAGACCGGGTGTATGTACATTACATACTCAGCTATATTCCATATTAACTCAAGCAGGTGAAGATGGGTTAAAGGATTTAACGACCATTGCAAACTGGCTTCTGCTGCATTTGCCAAGACGGATTTGGAGACAAACCCTGGAGGCAAACTTCTGTCGTTTTTCAGATCATTTTGTACAGACATGATTCCTAATACAACAACTGATAATGACAATTTAAGTTTTTTAAATCCTTCCTGTAGGATCAGTGTGAAAGATACATGCTGTGGCTGGACTTTAAGATAGACTGCTGTAGCATGATTTGTTAGCTTGGTGTCTGTTCCCTTGGTGACAGTTTGTCTCTGCAACAGGCAAGGACCAGTCAGAGAGCTGTCCTCGATCGGTAACCACATTATACTCTAATCAGGAAGGATTTTCTCCTCCTAATTGAATCGGTTCGACTTGTGGGCTGGCTGCTTCGCTAACTTCACTATCTCTGTCTGCACTTCTTGTCTTTAAGTCTCTATATCTTTTCTATTAATCTTACTTTGGTTGGTTATGTCACTGTCTCGCCCCTTTCTAATTTGGAGGCGCTTTATTGCTGTAGTATACAGAAACACTTCCTGCCAAAAGGAAAAACAATATAAATAGGGTAGGATTAAGTTTGCAAACAAAGCATTTAATAGCAGTATCAAATTGATCAGTTTTGATTAACTTATACATTACATTACGATTGCTATATGATTTAAATCAATGCCAATCATTTCCCAGTGTATTCCTGAAGAGTTAACATTTAAATAAGTTTTATTTTGCAAAAAAGCTGGAAAACCGTCAAACATGTTAGCGATACTGTATGAAATTCATCACTGGGATCAGTTTGACATTAGAGATTTAAGAAAGGGCTTCACAGCATCCTTTTTTTCTTTTTGGGGGGCATTATTTAGGCCTTTATTGACAGGACAGCTGAAGAAATGAAAGGGGCGCACACTCTACCAACTTTTCACTTTTTCTTATCATGCCTACTTGTGCCTACATGGGTAATTGTTTGGCAGACACAGGTATCTGACAGTTGGACCCAATGCAAACAGTGTACATTGTACTTTGAAAAAAATCCGTAGAAAAAAGGATAATTTCCTGGAAGGAAATTACTACTACCTTTTCCATTATGGCATCTTCTCTAAATTTAAAGGATATCCTCTGCACCTTTAACGGACATTTCTGTTGAAGCTCTAGTGAGTAACTTTTTGATATTAATGAACGTCCGTTACATTCAAGCCGTCGCCAAATGAGTTGCTACAAAGCTAATTAAGACTCTCACAACTCTCTCTGGATCTCTCAGTGTGACTATGTTCAGAAGAATGTCGCGTCCGACGACTTTCCCGCGCAAAAACTCGAGTGAAGATAACGACCTCTTCTGAAGAGTCCATCATGTTTTTTTTTATCTTCCCTGTCCTCCTTGGCTACTAGCAACTGTGTGGAGGAGGGAGGGGCGAGGGAGGGGCGAGGGCAGTGCGCGATCACGGAAGCCTTGTATCATGTGTCCAAAAATAAAATACCACATCTGTGAAAAATCATTACAGAAAAATCCTTCATATTACCACAGAATATCAGCCCGCATTTCTACGGACTTTGACCACAGAACGAGGGGAACCTGCTCAGCGGAGACTTTCCAGGTGAAATGCAACAAACTCACCTGCTCCGATGGATTCAGTAACTTGTTAATGAGAGAAGCCAACATACATAAACGGGTGAGAGGTTTGAATGTTATCCTGAAATTTGCATGAAAAGAAGGAATTATCTTTTCATTCTTTTCATATTTCAAACCGCCTGTTTTCATATTTTTATTATGAATTACTTAATTGCAAAAAAAACACAGAAGGGAAAACGGGTCAGCATTTTTAGGCTTCTTATCTTTCAGCATGGTGCAGAGCAATCAGCAGCTGATCTGTGCACTGAAAATAAAAAAAGCCAGTAGCAGCTGCGTTGGCCCTGATAGCACACATCAGTGGTAAAAACTGTCAACAAAACTTGCATTAACTGTGGAGCTAAATCAATAATGATCGTTATACTTGAACTTGAACCTCAACTACCAAACTAATACAGCACCCCAAGATTCACAGACAGAGAACTACTGGCACATTCAAGTGCACTTTGTGCTGTAAAAGAGTGCTGCCCTGGATGATGTGTGTTTCTCTGAGGATCCTGCAAGGTTGAGTGTAAATGGGGATGAGTCCGACTGAAACATGCTGCCAGAGCAAATTGAAGCTGAAATCCAAGCAAGTTCATGAAGTTCACTCTGTAGAACTATGGCAAAAGTTCATTCCTGGCTGAATGTTGAGGAATATGATATATGTATTTATTCATCATTATTTTATTGTGCAGTACTATTCATGGTAGTCTGTGTATATGTTCATGAATATGTATCAGTGATTGTGTGGTCATATGCTGGTCTGCGTGGGTCTCAGTGTTGCTCCCTGCACTCAGCTCTCTGACTTGTTTGCGACTTTTCTCAGTTTCTTGCTGGAGCGTCGCTGCTGGCCGGCAGTTTACAGCTTCACATCGACTGTCAATGAAAAACTGAACAACATGAAGAAGCCCAATCATATCAAATTCACAGAGCGGTTGGTTGTGTGTTTGCTCCGAGATGCCTGAACAAAGACACTCTTTATTTAGAGTTTTGACATGACTTACATCAGTGATGTTTTAAGGTTTTTGGGTAAGCCTGCATTCACAAAACCATAGAT
This sequence comes from Gymnocephalus cernua, assembly GCA_023631565.1. NCBI lineage: Eukaryota > Metazoa > Chordata > Actinopteri > Perciformes > Percidae > Gymnocephalus > Gymnocephalus cernua. The sequence goes on from CM042435.1 coordinate 35,505,625, forward strand.
AATGAATAATGTGTCAATAAAGTCTGGTTTCATCTATTTGTTGCCCACATATTGGATTTTATATCCAAGTTTATAGTTAATGTGTGCTTCAGTAAAACCCTGTAATCCAAGTTATTGTTGAGAGTTTTACCGAGACTTAAACTCTACTGCCGAGATATTCAACAGGGGGCCAGGGCCCCTGGGGGGGTTAGTGCAGGGGGGCCACCAAATTATGTTATAAAATCATTATTTTATATTTTATATCATTATTTTTTCTGGCCGTGAGCCAGAACCGGCCCACCAAAGGGTCCAATCAGGCCCACTGGATGACTTTGCAAAGTGTGAAAATTGCAGAGAAGTAATTAACTAATTTCCAGGTTTTTACAGGTAGCTAAGCATTAGCTTCAGGCTAATTTATCACAGCTACTAGGGACGGGCATTTTATGTAATTTCAACATTTGTGTACTCACCTTGAATTATATAGCTAGAGTAACCGAGTTGGTTATTTGCGAAACAGCCAGTAAAGTGATCCCGTCCTGGCGAAAGGCGCCATGCTAACCCTGCTAACTGCTAACTGCTAACTCTGCTAACTGCTAACATTACCAGAGGACCAGGCAAGTCTGGCTGTTTACAACGTGTAGCCTGTTCAGCAGCCGTAGCCGACAATGGTGAGTTATTTGAAGCCAAGAGAGGGGGGGGGGGGGGGCTCTAAATCGGGAAGAGAGGACCGGGAGTTTGCAGTGTGTTTAGTGATTGTTGCCGTAATTCTAAGCCAATAAAGTGTGTTCAGTCGGGGGGAGAGGGCGGCAAGGTAGTGTTATTTTTAGCAGTTCCTGTAATTCTAAGCCAAGGAAGTGTGTCTGTCAGTTGGGTCCAGAGCTCCGTGTGAGCACGGGCTTTTATGACTGTCAATATAGTGCAATATAGCCGGCATCTAACGTTAGCTGCTCTGCTGTGCTGTGAGGTAATGGCTGGCTATGTGAGGCAAGCGTCTAGCAACATTGTTATGAATGCTGCAGTCTCAGCCTGGCAACCAACGTGAACTTGGAGACTGGGGAGGAGGGGGCAGGGGAGACGACTCTCTCCAGTATTTGTACTGCAGTAACTATTTTAAACACCAGCTGAGTTTTTTCTCTAAATATTACCCTTCTCTCCCAGGTCCGTAACATTATTCTTTTTCCCTACAACAGCCTTAGAACGCTGTCGGAGCAGAAGCAACTTGTGTCTGCCAACATCAAGCTGACAAGAGACTCTGGCAGATAAAGTTTCTGATCTTTCTGGAGCGGTTTACTGGTCTGGCCCACTTCAGATCAAACTAGGGGGATGTGGCCCATGAACTAAAATGAGTTTGACACCTCTGCTTTAGAATTTTTTAATGCATGACAGAGTATTTCTGCACTGTGATTATTGGTGAGTTTCTTTCCCCTTAAAACCTGCAAATCTCATCAGAGCGTTCCTCAAGATTGATGGTCACACACTAAAAGAAGACAGTTGAGGCATATAGTGATGAATTCTGTTTTAATAAGAACATTTTATTTTATTCACCTTGAAGGCCATTTCATTATTCAAACCAACACACTGTCTGGGATGCGTCTTGGATACCAATGTATCAGAGAGACAGTGAAGGATTACACAACTATAATTTATTACGTAACACAAATAATGATATGGCTAACCCTAACACTTTTATTTATTTTACCCAAAAATCTAAAACCAGACTACATCTTCTGCAGCTTCTCATGTGGCACAGCAAGAGTCAGGGAGGACTGTATAAAATTAATGGACAGAGCATGTGTGACGTCACCCATTGGTTTGTGGAGATCTGCTATGAGTTGTTGAGTTTGCCGTTACGGGCGCAGCCATCCTGGTTGTGGATGTGACGATTTTAGACGAGAGGGAGGAGTGAGGGAGGAGTGAGGGAGGAGTGAGGGAGGAGTGAGGGAGGAGTGAGGGAGGAGTGAGGGAGGAGTGAGGGAGGAGCCCTCACACTCTACGTTACGTTACACACTTTCACTGGCAATCACATCATAGCCACGCCCTAAAACACCCCCTGCTTTATCGCCAAAATTAAAATCAACAATACCATAATTAAAAAAATGAACATCATTCTGTGTTGCAGAAGACTTAAAACTAGTCAGTCCCTCCAGAAAAAACGTGGAGTTTTTTTGTGATTGTTGCGGGCAAAAATCCTTGATTATGGGGCACGTTTTCTTAAAAAATGTGATGGAATATGCGGGATATTTATGCAATTTTATGCAATGAAATTGCGGGAACTTGCAAAAACTGCGGTTTGATGAAAAAGAAACAAAGTGATTCCCCCCCAACACCGTGTTCTCACTAGGCGACATTGCATCACTTCATAATGTTCCCATGGCAACAGGGGAAAATGGCTGCTCTTGTGTGAAGTAAACGCAACATTTTTCATCTTTCTGCTGAGATATATGTGACTTTTCTGCAACGAAAAATTATGAAATCATGCAAGCCCCGCATACTTTGCGCGGAAATCGGCAATTTATGCGGCGAAGGTGCGGCGTATTTGAAAAAATGCGGCGCCCGCATAAATATGCGGACTTTGGCTGATTATGCGTTGAATTCTGCGATCACATAATCGCATTTTTCTGGAGGGACTGACTAGCAATTGAGACCATAAACTCATCATGAAAATGTTTGCTGAGGTAATAAATCAAGTGAGAAGTGGGTCACTTTCTCATTGACTTCTACAGAAACAGACCTCCTTTTGCAACTACACGTGTCGCCCCCTGCTGGAATTCAGATAGAATGCAGGTTTGAGGCACTTTGCCGAACCGGATGCTTTGTCCATTAATATTCTACAGTCTATGGGGAGGACGTGTGTGAATGCAACAGTTCACATCCTATAGAAGTACAGCCTGGTCTGCGCTGACCATTGCATTTCTTCACATGGCTGGAGACTAAACTGAATGCAGAATTGGGGCAATCAACATTGGCATATTTTAACACTCAGGAGATAATGTTGCTTTTCTTTTTTTATTTGTGCCAGAAAATAAAAATTTAAACAGCAACTCATTTGCCATTAAATGCTTTAGAAATGGTATGTTACAATACTTTAACTCCCTTGGAGCTGTCATCAAAGTGTTTTGGCTTGATGTCTAGTTTGAAGAATTGCCAGTTCAGTGCCACTAACATTAGACAAATCCTATTTCTGTACACTGACTTTCCCAAAAAGATGGAGCTTTTTAATTTAAATGACCCCCTTTTCTCTGGATCTTCTTTCGAGAAGTAAAAAGAAAAACAATCAGTATGTTGTTTGTTGTGAGGAACATGTCTGCCTACGTGTGCCAGAGTTTTACGAGTTGGACGCATCCAGCCGCATATTTTCAGCTATCCATCAAACTAAGAGATCTGCTTCCATTTTAATCACTGCAGCAACTGTGTAACAGCTCACTCCCCAGCTCTGATTTATGTGCTTATAACTGGGAATTTGGGAAGCCTATTCTTGTGCATGTGCTAATTTTCTTTCCACTTTCTTCCATATAAAACCGCAAGACAGTATAACTAAATAATGCACTCCTGCATGAAAAAAAAAAGTTGTGTGGCATCCAGGTGGCCTAAAGATGTATGATGAAAAAAACCCAATATGAATACAATTAATCAGCTTATAATGAAAAGTAATACTGGTTGCAGCTCTCAGCATGAGATAAAAAAGTTTTTTTTCATCCAGGTGTCCTAAAGATTTATGACACACCGCCCTTTTTTTCTCATTCTGTCCAGAGAGAGCAACATCAGAAATGATAAATAACAATATAGTGTGAGACAAAGCTGAGGTGGTGTGTAATGCTCCTTCCAATAGCTCAGAGGGGCTTCAGGTGTATTTGTTTCGCAACGTGCATGGGAACTGAAAATGGCAAATTGCGCTTTTCCGTGTCATGCATATGCATTCATGGGAGGGTCAATGGGAAAGTGGGAGCTTCCCATAAAGAGATGGGAGGGGAAGCGTAAAGTGCACTTAATTATGTATTCCACGGTATCTGCAAAAAACGCCCATGAAAGCGCGCCTCTATTTTGCAGTGAAAATTCTCCGTCTCTTAAAAGCAGGTGTAAACCAGGTTTCCTGGCGTACGCCTCCTGGTGAAAAGGCAGCAGTAATCCGAGCGAGACTAAGACATCGGCCAAGGAGACGAGCTGAAAAGAATTTTAACACAAGGATCACACTTTTTCAGTGGAGTGAACATGAAATCATTGAGCGTTACAGATTAAGCAGCCATGCAATATTACAGTTACTGAGATTAAAGGTGACGTTGAATCTCCGACTCAGCGTTCACATTCCATTCCAGCAGTTGTTAAACTCATCGCTACGTTACAAATATTGGCATCAGGATCACTTCAAACAGTCATAGCATCAGCAGTGGGAATATGGCCGTCTGCACTCAGCCGTATCATAGCACCAGTGGAAGCTGAAGTATCACAGCGTGCGCGTTCTGCAGGTTGGCCATGGCGCTGATAACGCTATATTCACAAATGTACGTACATCTGGCCCTGAGTATCTCTGCTAAGAAGAAGCCCTTTGTGTGCCTTATCTTAAAGAGTTTTTCTTTCCGAACGGCGGTCGTAATCTTCCCGAGTGCCTCCAAGTCATCTGTGTTTGGCTTACAAAAGAAGAAACAGAGAAAGAGAGAGCTTGGATTAGTTCTGCGAGGCGAACCGGCGCTCTCGCTGATACAAAGTCAAAAAGAAAGTCAACACCAGGATTATCAACATCTTTGTAATCTTTAATTAGCCTTTATCAGAACTGTCACATAGCAACAGAAAAAAGTCATACACATTTCAGCTCCCTGAAAGAGAAGCCTTTTAAGTCCGTTTAATACATGAAAATACCCATTTTGTTCTGTCAAAATAAATACTGAGAGTTTTTATAAACGTTTAGTTTTTTTTGTCTCCTTTGGACAGTCTGTGGGAGATTTTTTCTTTCTTTATATACACATTCATGCTGTAAGCTGCAAAACATAAATGAATAAATTAAAAAAAGAGATGAAATGGATACATAGAATGACATGGAGTACAACTGAGGAAGTTGCACAAATGGCAGCCATTGTGGAAATCCTGTTTTTTTTTTTTTGCACCACATTTATATTGGTAGAATAATTATTCAGGTCCAAACTTGCCCTGTACCCTGCAAATCCAAGCAGAAGATACCAAATGTGTCACAAAGAAAGACTTACACAGTGGCTGCATGAGAACGTATGCAACTGACATCGAAAAAGGCAGGTAAGATGTTAGAAACATGTCCAATGGACATTTTCATTTTGCAAATAAAAAAAGGCAAAGAGGCTGTGCTTAGAGACGTCAGTACCAAGTATTAGCTGTGCAGTTACATGAAGTGTATAATCCAGCATTATGTGCTGAAATGAATGAAACCAGAAAGTTGGCATAAATAAGTTGGATAAACTTTTGCTCACCGGAGTTTTTGTATTTGCAGAAATATTGAATCACCAACGAAAGGAATAGTTTCCAACAAAAACAACAACACACATTATTTTAGAAATCAGTTTGACATACACACTGCATCATGGGAGATTTTGGTGGCAAAGCGTTATTAAAGGCTACCGATTCTGCTTATGATAAAGAGGAAAATAAATGGATCCTCCTGAATTCTCCAACCCTCACCAATCACCAATAGTGGATGACTTACATATTGCATTTAGTTCTGTTTTTGTGGCGGTGCTGCTTGTCTGGCTCTAAACCATTCTTCTGCTTTGTGTAAATGAAGAAGAATTCTGCAAACTCTTTTAGTTGACCACAGCTCACCTCCAGCACTCGAAATCCCACTAATGACCCGGGGAGTTTGAGGACTGGCAATGGATTTCACAAAACTTGAATTCAAGTTTCTTCACAGGTCGACAGATGCTCTGACTGTTTCTCTGAACAAGTGAAAAGAAAAATGGTTTTCCCGACGGTTTTCATTTTCTCCCTGAATTAAGACTCGGTGAATCTCAGATGGTTCCCAACTCGAGCGTGTTCAGATTGATTTTTTTTGTATCTCGTGATGTGTTTGGTATCATCTCACAGAATTGTCTTCCTTTCACTTTTTGGCTCATTAAATTCCATGAAAGTAGGCGAGATTGACAGACTGACTTTCCTAATTCTAGACTGAGCTTCCCACACAGCGCACACACACACACACACACACACACACACACACACACACACACACACACACACACACACACATCGCAACAAGAATGGATAATGTCAGGCAGTGTGTATACACTGCCTGACATTAAGCTTACACGGATGTCATGGAAACTGCAGCCGTGGAAGCGGGCGGCTATTGAACAGAAGTAATGAGAAATTAGGCAGAATATAGAAAAACAAAAAATGCATGACAATCAAAGCCACAAAGCCTGTCTCCTTTTATACTTATGGAAAAACAAACATATGTTTGTTTGAAAAGAATATTGTGGGTTTAAAGATGCTGAAAACATGAGTGTGATTGCTTTTCAAAAAGGCTGAACTTGCAACCTCTCGGGGCTGAAAACGTCTGCGTGGAACAGTTTTATTTAGTTTATAATCTTTGTTTACAGATGTTTGCGGCCTCACTGCAGCAAGAGGTCACGTTAGTGTAACGTCCATCACGAGGACACACTAGAGCGCATTTACACAATGTTGGAAATCCAAAATCATCAGGAAGTAAAGGCCAAGTCAAAACGAAATGAGAAATTGTTATTTCACTATATTATATCACAGGTAACAATTTCAAGCGTTTGAAATTTAATATAAAAAAGAATGGTAATTTATAAGAAAGAAGAAATGTTATTACAGATTTTGTTTCACAGTGTCAACTCTTACTTTTTCATCACTTACTGGAAACGTTTAAAAATGTTCATTGAATAATTAGAGGGGGGACAGATAGGTAACTGATCCGGTGATCAGAGTTAAATGTAGCTCTTGGTTATCTTAACAACATTTTGACATATATTGGTAAAATTCAGCTCAAAAAACATCCACGAGATGTAGTTTTTCGAAGGGATTATTGAACCTTTAAGGAATTATTTGGGCTTAATAAACTCCTAATGTCATGAGCACTCTCTCTCCCTGGTAGCAACATTAATTGCATTCAATTCTCTGCCACTCTGCTCACTCTCTCCCTACTCTGCCTAACGAGTTCCACCTGGCTCCGCCCTGCTCTGCTCTTGTTACCTGGCCAGCTGCACTGCATTTCCCACTCACCATCCTCACCTTGCCTCACTCTGTTCTAATTACTCTGCCAGCTGAACTGCATTTCCCCACTAACCTCTCCCAGTATATCAAGCCCTGTTTTTCAGCCAAACCCTGTCAGATCATCTTCAAACCCGGACCTGTAACCTGCCTGTCTGCGCTCTGACTCCTGTTGGTGATACCTATCCTTTCTTGACTGCCTCCTTGTTCTACTGCCCCGTCTATTCCGACCTGCCTTCTGGACCTCGACTACTCTCCGATCTTCAGCCCCTCCGGTAACTCGATTCTGCCTTCTGTCTCTCACCACGATATTTGCCCAGCCCTGATCTGTACTTCTGCCTGCCATTCATATTGCTGTTGTGTGTGTGTTCCCCCAGTTCTCCGACCACCAGATGAGCGAGCCCAGACGCTTCACCACCCTCAGCCCGATACGCCGCTCCATCACTGGGGAACACACACACTAGCACTTGGACTGGACACCCCCGGACATTTGGTGACCCCCGGAGCACAGATACCCACAGGACCCTGAAAAACTCCAGTGTCCCAAGTACCCCTGACACCCCTGGTACTCCTCTTCCCGCCTGTAACCTCCAATAAAGAACTCTGAATTTGAACTTGCGCTCTTGGGTCCTCTTCTGTTCGTGACAGAATGATCTGACCATCATGGACCCAGCGCACTCCCTGACCACGATGGAAGAAGAGCCAGAGATGACTGCCCTACAGCGACTGGAACGCTCTGAGGGAGACATAAATCGGATGGCTGGCGACATCGCTTCTCTTCTCCAGCTATTCATCCAGCAGCAACAACAGTTCCAACTGCAGCAACAACAGCTAGCCCAAGCCCTGCAACTACTCTCAAACCCGGCTACTCCACCTGCATCCCCCCCTGGTCCTTCTGTTCCTGTACCACCGACACTCCTTCATCCCTCCGCTGGAGGTCCCAATGCTGCAGGCCCGGCAGTGCTGCCACCAGATCCCCACGCTCCTGAACCAAAGATTGGGAACCCGGAACGTTTTGATGGCAACCAGAAGCAAGTAAGACCATTCTTGTGCAGCTGCCGAATCCAGTTTGCACTACAGCCCAGGACTTTCTCTACAGAGGGAGCCAAGGTGGGGTATGTCATCACACATCTCACCGGTCGAGCTCGGTTGTGGGGAACGGCGGAATTCGACCGGCAAACCCCAGCCTGTGCCTCCTTCAGTGCCTTTGAGGAGGAGATGTTAAAGGTCTTTGACCTAGGCTCGCCAACAGCCGAAGCGTCACAAGCTCTGCTCACCATCCGTCAGGGCAATCGGACAGTGGCAGACTTCTCCATTGACTTTCGTACCCTGGCCAGTCAAAGCTCGTTTAACCCAGAGGCACTGGTGCAAGCCTTCCTCCATAGCCTGGCGGACTATATCAAAGACGAGCTTGTTTCCCATGACCCGCCCTCAACGCTTGATGCCGCCATTGACCTTGCCGTCCGCATTGACCGCCGTATACAGACCCGGAGGAGGGAGAAGGGCCGTCTCAGTCAACCTGCCATCCGCACTCGGGTCGATACCGCCTCTGTCCAGCCCCTGCCTGTCAAGTCCCATAGCCAACCACTCATTCTTGGATACCCGTGGCTCCGTCAGCACAACCCCCACATCGACTGGGAGACAGGAACAGTCCGTGAGTGGGGAAGGAGTTGTCACCAGACCTGTTTAAAGGGGGCCACCCTGCCCGTTCTCCGGGAAAGATCTAGCGCTACCCCCGACATATCCAATGTTCCGGCCTGTTACCACAGCCTGAAAGAGGTGTTCAACAAATCCAAGGCGACATCTCTACCCCCACACAGACCCTATGACTGCGCAATTGATCTCCTGCCTGGCACAGCACCTCCCAAGGGTCGTCTGTATTCTCTGTCAGCCCCGGAAAGAAAGGCCATGGAGGACTACATTAATGACTCTCTTGCCGCCGGGATAATTAGACCGTCATCTTCCCCCGCAGGAGCGGGATTCTTCTTTGTCGGCAAGAAGGACGGTTCTCTTCGTCCATGCATAGATTACCGGGGTCTGAACGACATCACGGTTAAGAATCGCTACCCACTGCCCTTACTTTCGTCTGCCTTCGAACTGCTGCAGGGAGCCACTGTATTCACAAAGCTGGACCTTCGCAATGCCTACCATCTGGTGCGGATGAGGGAGGGAGACGAATGGAAGACAGCGTTCAACACACCAACCGGCCACTATGAATATCTCGTCATGCCCTTCGGCCTCACCAATGCCCCAGCAGTTTTTCAAGCCCTAGTGAATGATATCCTCAGGGACATGCTAAATACGTTCGTATTTGTGTACCTTGACGATATTTTAATATTCTCAAAGACTCTGTCAGAACACACGCACCACGTCCAGTTGGTCCTGCGCCGCCTGCTGGAGAACTCTCTTTTCGTGAAGGCAGAGAAGTGCGAGTTCCATGCCAAGACCGTTTCATTCCTGGGGTATGTGGTGACCGAGGGCAGCATTCAGATGGATCTCACGAAGGTGTCGGCTGTCACTTCCTGGCCAGTTCCTGAGTCTCGGAAAAAGTTGCAACAGTTCCTGGGCTTTGCCAACTTTTATAGGAGATTCATCAGAAACTATAGCACAGTGGCTGCACCCCTCACGGCGCTAACCAGCACTAAACAACCGTACCAATGGACATCAGCTGCTGATAAGGCCTTCAATATCCTCAAGACATGTTTCACTTCTGCTCCCATCCTCCAGATGCCAGATGCAGCAAGGCAGTTTGTGGTGGAGGTAGATGCTTCGGACGTGGGAGTGGGTGCAGTGCTTTCTCAAAGAGCAGCTGAGGATGGCAAGATGCACCCCTGTGCCTTCTACTCCCGTCGGCTAACCCCTGCCGAATGCAACTACGACATTGGGAACCGCGAGCTGTTGGCTGTCAAGCTCGCCCTTGAAGAATGGCGACACTGGTTAGAGGGGTCAAAGGAACCATTCGTAGTGTGGACAGACCACAAGAACCTGGAGTATATCCAAACAGCCAGGAGGCTGAACTCCCGTCAACAGCGGTGGTCTCTGTTCTTTACGCGCTTCAATTTCACGCTCTCCTACCGCCCGGGATCTCGCAACATCAAACCTGATGCTCTTTCCCGGATGTTTCAGAAGGACGAGACCACCGCCATGACAGCCCCCATTCTTCCCAGCCACTTTGTCGTAGCGGCCCTCACCTGGGAGATCGAGAAGCAGGTCATGGAGGCTCTTCGAGACCAGCCAGGCCCAAGCACCAGCGCCCCCAACCGTCTGTTTGTTCCAGCAAATCTCAGGTCACCTGTGATTCAGTGGGGGCACGAATCCCGTCTGGCCTGTCATCCCGGCATCACTCGCACCCTTCATCTGGTCCGCCAGCGGTTCTGGTGGCGGCGGATGAGACGGGATGTCCAAGAATTCATCCGAGCTTGTCCCACTTGTAACCGAAACAAGACCCCCAACCAGCCTCCTGCTGGGTTGCTGCAACCCCTACTCATACCCAAGAGGCCCTGGTCCCACGTTTCACTGGACTTTGTTACGGGCCTTCCGCCCTCTGACGGACACACAGTCATCCTTACCATTGTTGACCGCTTTAGTAAGATGACCCACTTCGTGCCCCTTCCCAAACTACCCTCTGCTAAGGAGACCGCCCAGGTGGTCCTGGAACATGTGTTTCGTATCCATGGCCTACCCCAGGATATAGTGTCAGACCGGGGCCCGCAATTCTCAGCAACCTTTTGGAAGGAGTTCTGTCATCTCCTTGGGGCCACCGCCAGCCTATCGTCTGGATTCCACCCGCAGTCAAACGGCCAGACTGAACGCATGAACCAGGAGCTGGAGAAGGCACTGAGGTGTGTGGCTTCCCAAAATCCCCGGGCCTGGGCTCAACACCTGCTCTGGGTGGAATATGCCCATAATTCACTCACCAGTTCCTCCACCGGGCTCTCCCCCTTTCAGTGTGTCTACGGGTATCAACCTCCACTGTTTGCCAGCCAGGAGGCGGATGCCACCTGTCCGTCTGCTCTTGCGTATGCCCGCCGCTGCCGCCGCACTTGGGCCCAGGCTCGCACTGTGCTCCTGAAGTCTGGAACCAGCTACGCCGTCGGTGCCAACCGACGGAGGACCCCAGCACCTACTTACCGGGTTGGTCAGAAGGTCTGGCTGTCTGCCCGGGATCTGCCGCTGCGGGTTGAATCACGAAAGCTGGCCCCTCGCTTCATTGGTCCTTTTCCTGTGCAGAAAGTCATCAGTCCAACGGCGGTTCGACTTCAGTTGCCCGCTTCCATGCGGGTCCATCCCACCTTCCACGTCTCCAAGGTCAAGCCGGTCCATGAAAGTCCCCTGGTCCCTGCAGCTCCGGCGCCACCTCCTCCGCGCCTCGTAGATGGCGGTCCTGTCTTCACCGTCCGGCGGCTGCTCCGCTCTAGGCGAAGGGGTAGGGGTCTCCAGTACCTCGTTGACTGGGAGGGATATGGTCCAGAGGAGAGGACCTGGATCCCGGCCAGGAGCATAGTGGACCGGACCCTTATCACTGACTTCCACCGACTACATCCTGATCAGCCTGCAATCCGTAGGGGCCGTCCAAGAGGGGTCCCTAGCCGTCCTGCCCGCCCTGCTTCCTGTCCTGTGCCTGACCCTGCTCCTGTCTCAGTGCCTGTCCTGTCTCCCGACCGTGACCCTCCAGCTCTTTCTGAGGATGAGGATATTCACTCGGACCGCTCGGAGGAGTTCTGACCCGCCGCCTGCTCCCCTCCACCCTCCCGGCATGATGTTGTTTTTGGGACTTCTGGAGCCGTCCCTTGGAGGGGGGGTTCTGTCATGAGCACTCTCTCTCCCTGGTAGCAACATTAATTGCATTCAATTCTCTGCCACTCTGCTCACTCTCTCCCTACTCTGCCTAACGAGTTCCACCTGGCTCCGCCCTGCTCTGCTCTTGTTACCTGGCCAGCTGCACTGCATTTCCCACTCACCATCCTCACCTTGCCTCACTCTGTTCTAATTACTCTGCCAGCTGAACTGCATTTCCCCACTAACCTCTCCCAGTATATCAAGCCCTGTTTTTCAGCCAAACCCTGTCAGATCATCTTCAAACCCGGACCTGTAACCTGCCTGTCTGCGCTCTGACTCCTGTTGGTGATACCTATCCTTTCTTGACTGCCTCCTTGTTCTACTGCCCCGTCTATTCCGACCTGCCTTCTGGACCTCGACTACTCTCCGATCTTCAGCCCCTCCGGTAACTCGATTCTGCCTTCTGTCTCTCACCACGATATTTGCCCAGCCCTGATCTGTACTTCTGCCTGCCATTCATATTGCTGTTGTGTGTGTGTGTTCCCCCAGTTCTCCGACCACCAGATGAGCGAGCCCAGACGCTTCACCACCCTCAGCCCGATACGCCGCTCCATCACTGGGGAACACACACACTAGCACTTGGACTGGACACCCCCGGACATTTGGTGACCCCCGGAGCACAGATACCCACAGGACCCTGAAAAACTCCAGTGTCCCAAGTACCCCTGACACCCCTGGTACTCCTCTTCCCGCCTGTAACCTCCAATAAAGAACTCTGAATTTGAACTTGCGCTCTTGGGTCCTCTTCTGTTCGTGACACCTAACATATCTCAGACTACCTGCGTTAAATGGATCCTTCCTTAAATCACAAAAAGTGCTTCAGTCATGGAGAGGTCATAACTTCAATGAGTCTGTTTTGAAAAAAAACAACAATCAAAAACAAAGAAATGTATAACTACTTGTTGAGAAAATAGGAAACATTTCCAATGTCCTGTCTAGTTGTCTGATGCTGTAAAATTCATTTGTACTGCAAAACAATTCAACAACACTGAAGCAGCCACTAACATTCAGCGTACAGAAGAACTTGTTATGAGTTTTTCACGAGTCAGGCAGTTTTACTTACCCATTCTGTCACACTGAGCATTTTAGACAACAGATTCTCACTCTGCCATTGCGTAAAATACGGACGCTTGGCGTTGTTATTGACGCTAAACGTCTCCTTTAACGTCAGATCTAAACGCGCTTTATCTAAACGCGCTTGGTCGGGACTATTGCCGTCACTTTTGACTCAGTTAGGTTAAGGAAAAGGTCGTAGGTGGGCTTACGTTTCCGTGACACACGGTAATAACGGGTTTAGGAAAAGAATAAATGGACTTTGGCAAACATGACACGCGGGAGACGATCCCCGGTCTCCTGGGTGAAAGTCCTGTGTTGTTTGACCCATCCACCCCCCCAACCAACCTCCCTACGCGGAATTTCGGCCTTTCATACTACTCGCTACCGTAGTCGCTCTTAGTGTTACGTCATCTTCAGGCCCCGTGTAGCTGTTGCTCTCACCGGTAAGTCATACAAACACGCTGAAGGGCGCTTTTTTCGTCGCTTCAGACGCTGACAGCCACTGTCCAAACATCCGTTTTTTTACGAGTTCGGAGTGAGAACGGGTTGTTTTAGACGTGTTGACAACTGAGAAGCTATAAGCTTCAGCTCTCTTCCAAGAGCACTGAGGTGAAGAACATAATCTGAACCAATGAAAATGAAATTACTTGAAATTGCAAGAAATTATGGGTAGAAGGGGAAATATTTTGACATCTGATATACATAGCTAACCGTTTGCCAGGCTTGAAAAGTCAAGTGTAACATCATGAACTCAGGGCTAACTACCGTCTGGGATCACAAGTGTGTTTTTATCAACTGGTGTAAAAAGCAAGTGAACAGCAGTTTGTTTGAATACATCATGTTTCCACCTCTCCCTCGGGGGGACGTCGGGCTCCCAGAAGTGTCCTTGAGTAAAACACTGAATCCCCATGAGCTTGAAAGTAATTCTCCATCCCACATATGTATTCAGCAAAGAGTATCAAACACACCACTAGTGCTTTAAAAGCAGTCTGTTAAGAAATTGCTCCCTCCTTCAGACAGGCTGTGGTCTGAATTCCAATTTTCATAATAGTCAAATGTTTAAAAACGTCCATAGAAGCTTTTCAAACCACTCCAGCAGCATATTCCACGTCTGTGTTATCGATCCACAGCCCGGCACCATGTTTTTTGAAAAGAAATCACTCTTTGGTAGCCGACAGACGGGCAGCAGAGAGTTGGATTATCCCGCAGGAATGTTTTGAGAAGGGCTGTCAATCGATAAAAAAGTTGAATAATCAAATGAATTACAGACTCTGTGATTAATTAATCTAAATTAATCGGATACATAATTTTTGCTGTGAAAGTATTTTAAATATTTCAATTCAAATGAATCAATGAATAATTAGAATAAGTGACATTAAAGTTAAAAAAAACTATTTGTATTATTATTTTTCACTGTTCAAATAATGACCATCAACAATATGACCTAATATGCTGAGGAAATAAATTCAAAAGGGTATTTTACAATAACTACGAATGCACCGTGAGGCTGTAGATTACCAGTTTCATTGAACGCACCACCGGCAGAAACACAGTCAAACACAGTTTACACCGTTTAGCGTTAGCTGTCAGCATTTTAACCGTGTTTAATCCAGCTGCTAGCTAGCGGAAGGCTAACGTTACCTGCTGTTGAGTGTAGCGTTAACTAGCGTCACGTGCGGCGATGTTTCTGTTGCACATTCTCTCGTCTCCCTCCTTCATTTTACAGTCAAGTGGTGGCCAGACCGGCTCCGGGTGAAAGGTCAATATGGAATGGATTAATCTGTGTTATTTTTTTTAATGCGCTATTTTTTCTCAGATTAATTAATCGAAATGAACGCGTTATTTTGACAGCATTAGTTTTGAGACTAAGTTATGTGGACATTTTAATACTTTAAATCACCATTTCAGTCCATTGTAGCCTACCTAATCCAAGCTGATTAATGAAACTATAAACTTCTTGCAGCAGCTCAGAATGTGAATAATACTCAAAGTAGATTTTGGATAAATCTCTCATGGATATTCATGTTTTGCTTTTCTGCATGGTAAACAGCTGCCTGCAGATGACAATGATCTCTATGTTAAAACTGGTGCAATACATCAACTGGCATCTGCAATATTTATTTCAATTACTGTACATGGTCCCTTGTAAATGACAACAAAAAATATATATTAAAAATGTACATTTTGGATCAATCAATTTAAGTAAGCTCTATCTAATGCTGACTCTCTGGTCTTATAAAATTGCATCTTATGGCTAAAAATGTGGAGATTTCCCCATCTGCAATGTGCAATGTTGTAATATGATGGTAAAGAAGTGAAGTGAACTATACATCATGTCTGATGTACAGCTGACCCTCCTCTCACTCTCTCTCGGATCTGTGATGTCTGAGGCTCATCGTTATGTATCTGGAGAAACATGAGAGCTGGTGTCTTTTTGGAGTTTCAGATTGGATATTTCCTCTGAACTCTGACTTGCTAAGTCAAGCTCAATTGCCTCGTCTCTGCAGGGATTCGTAATTACCTCGCCCACCCACTGTTTCTAGTCAAGAGCTTTTTGGCTTTTCTTTGTGCCAGTGCTCAACGGTGTTTTCATCTCTCAACCCTGATTTGAGAGAGCTGTGTTTGTTCCTACACTTTGCAACTCTTCTTTAGAAGGTTCACTTCTGTTCTCCATCGTATCGAGACTATCTCTCCACCGTTACATATTCCTTCCTTACATATGTACGGGGGATGATCCCCCTGAGGTCAGGTACGTGGATAAATACTATTATTTAGTGTACAGGTACACACTTTTCTCGTTTATTATGGGAATGTGAGCATTTCACAATTATTAAGGAAATTAAGCGCCACACGCCGGCGACAGCAACGGGACAGACCGCCACACACGGGACGCGATCCCCGGTCTCTCACGCGCTACAACAACGGGACGGTTGGAAAAGGAAAACGGGGAAAGGAACCATCACACGCGGGACGCGATCGCGGGTCTCCGGGGTGAAAGTCCTGTGTTTGACCCATCCATCACCCCAACTAACCTCCTTACTCGGCTTTTCTACTTGCTACCGTAATCGTGCTGTGATCACGAAAGATGCTTCCCATTGAAATACATTAGTTTAAAATTCGTGCTCACCACCGCGATAAAAAAAACAAGAAAATCATGTCCCTGTACACAGATTAATAGATTAAATAATATCACAATTTCATGAACTGCCATGAGACTGGGCTGCCTGGCGTGGACTCAGTGATAGTTTGATCGGAACCGTCTCCGAGCGGCCTACAGCTGGAGAGATAGTCTCTTCACTCAGAGAACCAAGGTTACAATGTAACCAAGCATTTCTGTGCTTGCTTTGGTTCTGGGAGACACAATGTTCACTTTTACTATCTGCCTATATTTTACAGCTGTCCTTTGAATACAGAGTGTTATCAAAATGTCAATTTTTTCAAATAATTAACAATTCTTTGTTGAGATAATCAATTGTGTTTTTTTTTTAAGAATGTCTAACACCAAATTGGTGAATTCTCTGAACCCATAAAGATTGTTCAGTCCTCCATGATCCATGGAAAGTTGGGTAGCAAAGCTTTGTTGTGTATTACTAGAACATTTGGGGTCTCTCTTTCATATCTTAACATCTACAACAACATTAGTTCCATCTTTTCAAAGTCAAACTTGGAATAATGCTCTTGATAAAGTCATATTTTAAGCTGCATTGATGGTCACAAAAACTAAAAGCTGTGAAGCACAGGCACAGTCCTGACATGTCATAATGTCTTTAAAGTTTGATATAGCTAATGTGTTAGCATGTTTGCACATCCAGTAGATAGCCAACATTATCATTGAAGTCATGTTGGTCCACTTGATCATTGTAAGTCTGATATTAACTCTGTTTTTAAGGCCCTGAAACACCATGGAGACCGTTGGCTGTCGGTCCAAGTTGTACCGACAGTGAGTGACCTAGTTTTTGCAGTGTGTCCCGCACCGTGGTCACGCATCGGCTTTCATCTACCTAAATAGCCAATCCATCTGATTTGTTCAGCTTGAAAAACAGTAGTGTGGAAAGCAAACAAACGACTGTGAGAGCGCACACAGAAGGCTCTTCTCATTTTTCATCCCATCAATTCAATACACATAGAGCTGTCAAAACTGGCCAAAACTTAAGTTTGAATGCTCCTGCTAGAAGACACATAGGTTTGAATGATTGGAATATCTATTTTTGCACATGATGTCCATAAGATGGCAAACGTAGCATGTACAACAAGCTACATAACTAGATGATACCTAACTAGACTAGATACCCGAAATCTGAATCCCGGAGTGGATACTAATTATTTTTCATCTTCTTTAACAATAGGGGAGACAGGGCCATTTGGCCTTGGTGGAGGTTTCTGCGCTCCCAGAGTGCCTTTCTAGTTCTCCATGGGTTCGTCACTGGGAGTGAGCCCTTCACATTATACAGAGTCATTGATCCATAATTAATAAAAAAAATAGTGATTAGGGTTAGCAAACAGGGGTTGCCACTATGCAGCCTCCCCTCATGCACTATCCTTTCTCCATTCCTACAATACTCCTACTCCTGTTTTTCATGTATTCAAGTGGCAGCAGCATTACTAACTGTGTAACTATCTGGGACTAGCCTTTTGGATGAACAAAGTACTGGAGGACTCAAAGAGGGCAGGAAATGAAATATAACTTAGATAGGAGCAGGTTCATTATGCATACAGGAAAACAGTTGGCTTTTTGTTCTCTGTTACCATGAATATCTACAAATGGAAACATTTCTGGTACATTCTTTAACATGGACTCATGGCGTGTTTACATCACACACGTGGACATGTACTGTACATACACACTCAGAAGCACGCTTGTATGAAAACATACATTATCAGCATGGAAACACATACATACGCACACAAACTGCAGAAAACTGCAAATGTAATCACACACATACATCATAACAATGCATGTATTGCTCCAGCATCATCACAACGCCCGAATCATTAATGAGCAGCTTTTATGCGTTGTGATCCTTTAACTTCTTATTGCGAGAAAAACAATGATTCAGACGGGGCCTTAGGGAGTGATGAACACGGAGTGTGAGCTAGCAGCCTCTATTATAATGCACTTCAACAGTTCAGGTCAGGGATTAAACGCAGCCTTGCAACCACATTTTCCTTTCAGCTTAGTGAGGATTTAGAAAAGCTGAAAAAGTTTGACCTGGGAGACATTAAGGTTCTTTTTGTTTTGTGTCACGGCTCAAACATGTGATGTTTAGCAAAGGAAATGTTCTAAACTCTGCCTCTTTTCATGAAAAACACTTGTTTCGACAGCTTTGTTTGTCATCTTATTATGCTCGTTTGAGTAGGAACAACTCTCTAAAATCTACCGCCAATCTTTCTGATTTTCTACTGGAAAACAACAGGGAGCATCTTATAATAATCACAATAATGTCCTTTTTATGTAATATCAAATAGCTTTGGCAACATAATTTCACTTCCACGACTCCCAGTCAGTCATTAATCACATCTCGTGCTGTGAAATTCTCCTACACATTCCACCGAAGCTGCCGGTTCTCCACATGACAAGCTGGACTTCACAGCTAGCTACCAGCGGGCCTGCTGATTGGATCACCGTCGCAATCTGGCTCTGATTCAGGTCGACTGGGACAGCTCAGTCTCTGAGGGCCAGCTGATGGGAGAACCAGCATGACAGAGAACAGCATCAGAAAGACTGAGAACTGGATTTGTTCCAGTCCACTAGTTCCAGCTGAACTTTAAAACCAGATGCACCATTTGCAATGTCACATTCCTCGCGTAGATCCCTAAAGTCCCATTGGGGCTCTGTTTTATTTATTTGTTTTTAGATCTGCTGAGTTTGTGGCATCTGCGTTGAATTTGTGAAGGCTGCGGTGTGTTTCCAGCTCAGGTCATTGGAGATGTGACTGAGGAGTCGTCGTTGGTCACAAGCAGGACTCGTGGGACTCTGTGGCGGTGTGCAGAGCCTTTTTCTTCTGCTCCGTGTGGTTCCCGTTCTGAAGTACAGAATACCTGAGAGAGAAAACAGAGGAGAAAAACTATAATGAAAATAATTGTTTCTACATACATTTAGGGACTATGGTGATACAAAATCCAGGAAATAATTAAGTTGATCGTAATGATAAATTCTGCCAGAGAGAATAGTTCTAAACTGTGTATAGGAAAAAGATCTTACTTTCTTTATTGTTTAAAATACGGGCGGATCTTATCAATACTGCAGACATTTGATTTTGCACAATGAAAGGCAGTCACTGTATCAAACCATAAAGCTCTCGTGTGTTTTAAATAAAAACCTTTAGGCCTTTACGTAGGCCACAGGCATCACAGTAGCTGTACAGGGTCTCACCAAAGAATAAAAACAATAGTAACAAGCCCCCAAACGTTTGATACGGTCAAACTGCAGTAGAAATAAATTGAACATCTGAACTTTGTTATCATGTCCTCTGCTGCTTTAAAGCCACCAAAATCTAAATAAATCGAGGTGACAAGAGGCTGCTGTTGCAGTCTGAAGCGTTATTTATGCTTGGCGCGTTGGAGGTGGCGCGCGCCTTCGTGACATCAAAATGACGTAATTTCTGGCCGGCGGGTTCGATTTTCAGCGCGCGAGCAGAGGGCGCTCACCAGTCTATTTCTTTCAGCGGCGCGCGACGAACCGGAAACAGGAAGCATGAACAAGCTCCTGGGAAACCGGATGCCAGGACTCGCCGAGTGACTGCAAGTCTCTCCTGTAAACTTACTGGGTTAAGATGAGTTTTTTTGTGAATGAAAGGCTCGACCCGACCAAGTAGCTCATTGAATCAAATCAAAGCATTGACGGCACTGCTGCTGCCTGTTCTGCCGTTGTTTATCTTTTTCTTCTTCTTCTAGTCCTTAGAAAGAAAAACATCGGTAGTCTTTGCTCCTTAGCGCCACCGCTGTTAAGGAGAAGACTGCAACTAGTGTCGCGACCACCACGCGCGAGTATAAACAGTTACGGCGATCCCATGACGTCACATTTGGATCCGCCAGCTTGGCTGCGGCTACTGTAATTGGCCTTGAAAGGGTGTTGTGGGATACTGCAAAGTAGAAAAGTAGCACTCAATTCTTAAAAAGCCAAGTGTGAAAAGGCTTCCTTTCTCCCTTTTCACTAGGCCCTGTTCCCAAAATGAATACTGTCTTGGGGTCTGCTTAGTCCTTCATTTCAGTGTAATGTTGTAGGTTATTGTTTTAGTTTATGTGTTACTTTATTATTTGCCATCGGCCTGTTCAGCAGGTTATATGGGTTCATAGAGTTTTCCTATGGTTCTGCCTGTGTGTGTGTGTGTGTGTGTGTGTGTGTGTGTGTGGGGGGGGGGGGGGGGGGGGTAGATCAGCTGCTCACCAGCTTAATCAGGGAGAGTACATGCAGGTTTGCCTCATTAGGTCCTTTCTGTAGGGAGGGGCTGGGCAATCCTATGGTGTAGCACAATGGGTACGATAGTTCTGCAGTAAATTACATTTTTATAATATTTGGGGTGTGTATTGTTGTGGGTGCACACATATGTATAAATAGCAATGTTAGCAGTAACTGATCTATCTAATTGTAATGATGTTTTGAGAAACTAAGTGTTGATGTTGCTTGCTCAGGTTAGCTCCCCCTATCATCACCTCTGCAGGTGGTACGGTCCAATTAGGGGAGGCTGAGTTAAAAGAGCTCCAGGAGAAGAAGGCTTGGCAGACGGGTTGTTTGTTTGCTGTTATTTTGCCTCAGTGTAATATTTTTTTGTATTTTGGTTTGAGTCTGTTTTGGTAATGAATGGTCACTTTAAAAGACAGTCGTGACACCAACGTTTTTCGAACCACGTGAGCTGGAGCCGGCATTTACCACTGTTACCCAGACTGAACTTTGACGGTAGAATAAACTTGTATTCCACCATTACAGTCAGTATCAGACCTGGTGCCCTGGTCTAAATATTCACTGCCAAACAGTTCAGACTTGATAGTGCTTTGTAAATGCATAACACACTTAGTTAAAGCCTCATAACTCCTCCAGTCTCCTGATGGAAAGTGAGTCATTTTTCAGCGTAGTCTGATCTCTGCTTACTGGAAAAGTGGTCCCACAGTCTCTGTAACAGGAGGGCGATGGGAGAAGCTGTCAAAGCTGACCGCGGGTTGACTTTGTTACGAGACAGGAGTGGTACGGGAAAGAGCGACAGTAAACCGGACAGAGCAGGCAGAGATGCTTCAATCACACACACACACACACACACACACACACACACACACACCATGGCTGGATCCACGCTCATGCCGAGTAGAAATACAGATGTTCTCTGAACTGATCCTGTCTTGAATCGTAATCTATCTCATTCTTTTATTTATTTTTTACGATGTGGTGAAAGTCTAAAGGGCTGTGTGTCAAATCAATCTTTTCATTTAATGGTTGTTGTATGGTTTAGTAATTTAAAGATACAGTGAGATATATATTTGAGTCTAACAGTCAAATTTATAGATCGGCAGAAGGATGATGATCTGCAAAGAATCCAGGTGTGCAAAGCCAAGAAGACTCAAGGCTGTAAACGCTACCAAAGGGGTCTGACTACTTATTACTGTCTATTTCAGCCTCTTCTTCTTTCTTTTTAATACATTTCTAAAATCCTGTTTTCACTTTGTCATTATGGGTAGATTGATATGGCTACAACATAACAAAATGAAAAAAAAGTGAAGGGGTCTGAATACTTTCCGAATCCCCCTCCCCACTACACCACCACGACTTTGAACAAGATTAGCAGCTTAGAAAATTGAGAAATATATGGAGAAAAATAAGTGTAATATCAGGATATCTAATTTACGAGATAAGCAATTCCAAATTGACAAATGCATATTGTCACTGTCCGGTAAAAACTACGCATCTCCAAAAGTTGTTGAAGGATTAAGTTGTTTTCTTTTCATGGGTTGACAAAAATCTACTTCTTCAGACAAATAATCCATTTAAAATAGATTCAAATAGAAAATAGATGTTGCTTTGGATTATGTCCAAAAGGATTTGCCACAAAGATGAATACAGTACATGGCTAGAGATGCATGGCTTTCACAGGACAGTGATAATATACAGTTAAATAAAAGTCAAGAGTTACATTTAGCAAAACACGATTAAATGAAATCATTTGTATGCTGTATGTTACACAAATGTGTTCAAGTGAGCAATTCTAATCTGACAAAAGAAGCATTTAGCAGAAAGCACAAAGGATGAAGATCAGAGACTAATTCCATGTCCAACATATACTGTAACTGTAATTAGTTCAGGCCAACAGTCTTGCACAAACACATTTCATTGTAACATTAGTGTGCAATAACAGCCAACACGGCTCTGTTAAGAGCTAGAAGCATGTTTGTTAAAGTCAACGGAAACTCATTTGGAAGGCGTAATGGGTCTCATTTGTATAGTCTATAGGAGTCATTGCAACTGAATGAGAAGAATGAATGTCTGTGGTACACATGCAGGTATTCACGGATGCATGTGTGTATGTGGATATGTACAGTGAATGATTATGTACATTTTGTGCAGACATATCTGTGTATATGTACAAATGTATGTGTGTATGTGTGTGTGTGTGCGCACCACAGAGGCCTCACCGCGGGCTAAAACCATTACGAGCTGTTTACACAAACACCCTGACCAAAGACACTTCCTGCTGCCAAACTGGCCGTGAAATTTACCTTCCAGACAGCCTCGAACATTTAGGGCTTTTCGAAAGGAAACGGGCTACAGATCCTCGCCAGAGCATAACCCAAAATTGCTGCCACATTGCGGCGTTAAACCCTCAGCTGGTCTCACTGTGGTTCTGCGAGTGGGACGGTATCGCTGCTCATGCTCTTTGGTGGAAACAAAGATGTAGTAGAGCCATGTTTGAAAGGAGAGCTGGGGAAAGTAAATAGATTTTTTTTATTTTTTTTATTGATCTTACATTTATTAAATCACAGTAACACATATGTTTTCAGTCTTGTATGTCGCGCAAGGGCGTAACTTTGGGTTCAACATTGGGGGGGGGGGGGATTTTTGAGCATTAAACACTTAATTTCCTGCATTTTTGCAAAAGCTTGTGCCTTTTCTGAAACAAGCTATGGTGCAAATGTCTTTATGTAAAGGAAAGTCCTTTTTGTGGGGGGGTTGCACTAGCCAGTTTTGATTATTGGGGGGGGGGGTTACAACCCCCCCCCCCCCCCCCCCCCCATCCCACCTGTAAATGACGCCTATTAAGTTCAAGCTAATTAAACATCAAATTAAGTTGTGTGGCCGGGTTGGGTCAGCGGGTAGAGCAGGCGCACATATACTGAGAGGTTTATTCCTCGACGCAGATGTCCAGGGTTCGGGTCCGACCTGTGACGATTTCCTGCATGTCTTCCCCCCCCCCCCCCCCCCTCTCTCTCCCCTTTCTCACTTCGCTGTCCTGCCAAATTAAAGGCAGAAAAGCCCCAAAAAAATAATCTTAAAAAAAAACCCCAATCAAGTGCCCCATGTACTATAAGCAGTTCTGGTCTTTGTACCACTTTGATGCTTTCATTCATCTTTAAGTGCTTCATGCTTCACAACACTAAAATGACGGTATAAATGAGGCTGCCATCTGTGACGCCATGTGACAGCACACTAAATGGTGTTTCTAGAATGGGGGGGCTGCAATCAGCTTATTGCCGGTGTGTGATTTTTAGGATTTTCAGATAGACTGAAATTGTTAAATGCTCTTTTGTAGTTTCAGGCAATTCTGCCAGTCCCACAAGTTCACATTTGGACAGTTTACATGGTTAGCACAAAATGCATTAGCAACAGAACAATAACAGATTGCTTTTGATTATAAGTCGTAGCCCTTTTTTTAATTATTTTAAACAGCTGTTTTTTATATATGTATGATGTGCCACCATTTGTATCGGTGTACGTTTTTCCCCAGCGTCCACAGAGGTGGATGTGGTTTGAACCAACACATAATCACGTTACCTTGGACGCCTGGCCAATAGTAGTGATTGAAGGGCGGGTCTTGGCGTGGCCGGCTGCACACACTTGTTAGGGCTTGCGAGCCGTGTAGCTAGTACTGTAGGCTCGTCACAGTGATTAGCTTCGGAGCGAGTAGCGACTCTAGAGTCATAGTGAGAGAAACAAAGTGTCTCCCCTGTTCTGTCTGACCATGGTGGGAAACCTGGAGCCTCATTAGAAGCACAAACCCTTTACATGAACGCAAGTAAAGGACAAAGTAAACGCAGCAGGAATCACTGATGTAACATACCGAAACATGGATAATAACTTACGGAAAACTGCAAACTGGCGTGTCTTCATTTGGAGCATTTTTTCATAATAAAATTAAAAATTTGGAGCGGGACATGTGGCCGCATCCTTTCTGTGTTTATTTGTGGTTTTGTTTGTACACAGCTGAGCCAACAGGCCAACTGGCAGAGCTGGAGACAGGATGGAGACTTGTTTAGTTAAGCCAGAGGAAAGAGAGACACAAGGCCCAGATTACGAGCAGACTAAACATTTCTACATATTTTGGGCAATAATGTGGCGACCATCCATCTTTCTAAAGTGCCCTTTAGCAAGATATTGACCCTGACGTCTGATCTTCCTGTGGAGGAGTGGGGAAAGAAAGAGAAGATTTCTTAGATGAAGATCAATATGTTTTCAATCCAGGTGGCATTGAAATATGTATTTTGAAACTTGGACTCTAGTTGGCAGAGTACTGAGATTGTTTATCACACCTCTAATTCTTCTTCACTTCTTGTGTCTGCTTCTTCGATGCAATTTGAGAGTGTTGTAAAAGGGAAAGTTCCTTCCTTCTCTCCAACACATTGATGCACTCATTAAGGGTTAGTTATTACAGTCATGAATGTCCACCTGGCTGGCTTTCTTTTCTCCATTCTTTTACACATAAACAAATATACACCCTCCTTATATTTTGGCAGTTACTGTTTACGGTTACCTATTCCCTGCCCACAGCACAAATTAGGCTGATTTTACAGTATTATCATAATGTAATGTTTTACCTTGATTCTCCTTTTTCTGAGCACTAGGATCTTTTTGAACTATTCCCTGTTTCTGTTAGAACAAATTCCTTCCATATTCACTCTTGGAGCATCAGCTTGTTTGGGGACTTTTTAAAAGGGCACCTATAGTCATTGGAAAAGACTGTTCAGTACGCTATAATCTATATATCTCCTGTCACTTTTGACACACACTAGCGTTTTCCTATTGGCCGCCAGGCTGTTGTGGGTGTGGCCTACCTGTGTCACAGAGCTTACAGAGCGGAAGTGAAGCAGACTGAGTAGGAAGAGAAGAGATGTGTTTTCTATGTGTCAGGACATTAATTGTCCACATCAAGTTGTGTTCATGTTTTTGTCCGTGTCTTAAATGTCTACAAATGAACTATAGTTAGCAGAACTATAGTGTCGGCGCTGATCGATGCCGTACCAAGGACTGAGCTGTTCAGAAGATGGAGCAGTGCTTAGCTAAGTAGCTTCAAATGCACGGGCAAGCCAAACTTTGCAAATTCCGCCGGATGCATGTCTTTTGTTTCCTTCCGCTTTCTTTGTGTCAGAATTTTAAACGACAGATTTAGGACTCTGGACTAGACTATCTGTCCGATCTGAGGATTTCTCTCATGCAACTATTTTACAGCGGCTCCGTGCGGAGCTTAGCGCCGCCCTCGACGATTGTGATTTGGTTTAAAATAAATGCCAATGAAGCACAGCACGTTTTTCTCCCATCCCAGATTGCTGTGTGGACTAGCCAGACCCAGACCATCTGCACGCTAGACTATGTGATGAAGTACCTTTATTTATCAGGTATTCAATCCACTCAACACCTTTTGAATACATCATAGATAGGTCATTCACTGAATGTATTTAAAAGATGTGAGTGCCCCTGTGTACGTACGTGTACTTTTTGATCTGGGCAGTTTTTTTCTGGTTTGGACTATTTTCCCCGTGCACAAAGCCATATCCATAACGAAATGGTTTCCTTAGCTAACTTGACTGGCCTGCACCGAGCCCTGAGCTCGACCCCATCTGACTCTGGAACAGCGACTGCGAGCCAGACCTTATCGCCGAACATCAGAGCTTCATCTCACGAATGCTCTTGTGTCTGAATGGGAACAAATCCCTGCAGCCAAGTTCCAACATCTGGTGGGAAACCTCAAACCAGAAAAGAGAAGGCTGTTATAGCAGCAAAATATAGCCCACTTTTCCAGGATGAAGTAGTCCAAACTCAATGTTTGGGTATCCATATACTTTTGGCCATGTAGTGTAAATATTAAAACAATGTAAAAGTATCACTGGAGTGATAGAGGACTTCATCCACCCATTGTAACATCACACTTAAAGCAGGTACTAAGAACATATACTGTCCTGTATCTGTGTAAATGTTTGAGGTTTAGGAAACCATTACATTGCTGGAATTAATGTGTTATCATCTTTTGTGAAAGAAAATTACATTTACCAAAACTAAATCTAAACTGCAGATTTTTTTTCTCCACAAGAGATCTAATATTCCACTTCTCTGGACGGCCAACATCCCCCACTCACACACACTCTCTCTTGATGACCACTCTCGTCTCTCACCCTCTCATCACACACTCTGCATCTCTCTCTCCCTCTTCACTTCTTCTGATGATCCACTCAGAGTCTTTTGCTCTGAAGTGTAATAGTTGAGCATCCCAATCAGGAAGCCCTTTTCCTCTTCTTTCGTATTTTCTTTTTTTTCCCTCTGCTCTGTGTCAGCTGTCTGTTTCTGGCCGGGTCACCAAGACAACTAGTGGCCTGTTTCAGCCTCGTGCCACTCGAGGCAAAACTACCTGACTGAGAAACGAGAGCTCACAAGCCACTGTGATGCTGATGAAAGGAGATGGAGGGGAAGGCATGAGGACAGAGAAGCGAAGTCCCTCCCCTTTTTAGAGGACCACCATGGGACCTTATTTCAGAAATAATATGTATGTAAAGTGTTATTAAAAGTAAGTATTTCATCCTGTTTGAATTGAGTCCTGAATAGTCTATATCGACAACATTATATTTACGTTATTTTTCAGGTGCTGCCGGAAATTGCGCTGGATGTCCCTCATTTTACCTTCTTCTTTGTGTTGGCGTTCTAAACTCTGGTGGATTTCTGAGGACTCTGGTTAACTGCTCCTCAGATCGCTGCAGGGTAAGTCATGAACACATGATGTTCATCGATTTTAAAAGATCATTTTGCAAGTCAAGAAAGTACAACTGTTAGACGTACTGTATAAGACTTTGAAAATATGTAATTACACAGACTACCTGCCCCAAAGTCGCATGACTGATGTCTCGATTAAACTAGATGCCTTCGTTTCACACCGGGATGTAACATTACTTACACGAGCGACGGGTCTTGATAATTCTTTTGCTTCCGGGCTGAGGGAAAGAGAACGTTGTCGAACATAGCTAACCTAGCTAGCGATGAAGCCGAGCAGCAAGCAAGGTGACGTATATTGTGCAAGACGAGAGATGCAGTTTAATGAGCACAAAACTGAGTGGTACTACGACAAACTTAACAAACGGGGAGTTTCTCCACTTGCAAAATTATCTTTTAAATGGACAAACATCATTTGTGTAATTCACGGCTCAATTCAAACTGGATCAAACAAGAATTTGTCTCTTGCTGTTCACTACTATATATATATATATATATATATACAAAATAAGGTCCCATAGGGTCCATCAGAAAGGTGGAGGAGCTTTTCTATTGAAAAGGTCAGAATAGCAGCCGAGGTGGAGCAGAGGAAGATGATAAATATGAGATGAACACAATAGACCGGAATTTGAATAGAAAAGAGATTACCCAGCATTGAGAATAAAAGGAAGGGTTATTTTATGCAAAGGTTTATAAGGTTTACTGCCACGAGGAAAGTGTGCTTGTAGCTCAATATGCCTGTTGCCACGAGCAACCTTAAAGGTAAGCAGAAGCATCATGAGTCTTCACTGAAAAATATATTGGAGCAGGTAAGTGTCATCACCTCAATTACAGTGAGACTGAGTTAGATGTTCTGTTACGGTGTGGTTGGGAAGAGGAAAGGAGAGAGGGCAAAAAGAGGAGAAGGAAAAGCTGAATAATAAAATACAAGAAGAGTTCATGTTTGCAATCTTTTGACCTGTGAGGAAATAGCTACATAGCAAGCTAAGAAATAAATCTGTAAATAAATTACAGAAAAGGTACTGATAGCTCATACCCAGACTTTGCCCCGTGATTAAAAAAAATGTAAATGATGTTTGTAGCTACAGTTAAAATACAGAACATTTGTCAGGCCTCTCTCGTACAAAGCTGCTCAGTTAGTAAACTTCTGAAAAGCAACTAAAACAAAAAAATTGTAAAAAACGCCCCAAATGTTAAAAACGCCAAACGTCAAATTAAGTGACAACGTGGACTTCTGTAATCCCTCCAAAACCAACCTCCGTGCTTGGCAACAGTTGTGGATCACGTTCTATAAACAATTTCTGTTAAATATACAGTCATACAACTGCTAATACACAGACATTTCTTAGTTTGTACTGCATGTTCAAAGTCATGATGTCTATTTGCACACGTCCTTTCCTGAGTGAAATAAAGTAAAAGTAAAACTCAGGCAAGAGATCCAACAATAAATGAAATATGTCGATTGGGCCTCCAGAGTCCAAACGATTAACTTAAAGTTTTCAGCCAGTCAGCTAAAGCAACATTGCTGACACCAGGTCTACTGAAAGAATCAGAAAGACGTCCTTTCATGGGATTACATCTTGCAGGCTAGTATTCTTCCTCTCATGCTCGATAATGCAGGTCTGAAGACACGTCAGAAAGCATTAGGGAGAGCTGAAAGATTTTTAGCCGGGGCCAAAGAAACACAATCTGCACCAGGCAAACAGAAAAAAGGCCAAAGAGGCGAAATGCTGAAGGAATGCGGCTGCACAGATATGGTTGTTTCCACAGTGATGGAGCACCATGAACATTGCATATATGGTCAGAGGAATGGAGGTGGTGGGTGGTTAATGAGAAAGTTCTGAAGTGTGAAGCGGACACTAACACTTTGTATACCTTTTCTTAAAGATATGCACAAAGATTATT
The DNA here is from genome assembly GCA_023631565.1 of Gymnocephalus cernua. Classification (NCBI taxonomy): domain Eukaryota; kingdom Metazoa; phylum Chordata; class Actinopteri; order Perciformes; family Percidae; genus Gymnocephalus; species Gymnocephalus cernua. Next base: position 35,534,777 of record CM042435.1, read on the forward strand.
GAAGCCAAAGCTATAGGGCATCAAAAGCCCACAGCAGCTGAAAATAGTGGGTAAAAAAAAGAATCAAAAGATTATTTCTACCTCAGCTAAAGCTGAAATGTGTGACTTTCCATATACCTCTTTAAAGCATGAATCAATATTTCTTACACAGTTAATAATGAACAAATGCCTACATGTAATGTCAAATAGTTTGCTTTTAGTGACACACAGCAGGCAGCACAAAAACAGAACCATGTAAACCCCAATTCTGGTGTAGCAAGTAAATCATCTCCCAGCTATGAGCCAGATATTTCTTTTCACAGGAGTTAGTAGAGAGTGCATATTGGATTTAAATTACAGGTGCACAGAAACATGGCTCCTGTGGGATGTAAACGTTGCTCTGTCTCACTCGGTAGTTAGTTACCTGAATAGCTAATTTAGACGACATTGAGACAATGACGTGTCCGTGCGCTCCCATCAAACTGTCTTTATGAGCCTCTAGTTCAGCTTTAAATTCCCCACTGCAAACTTGGAAAAAGATTTGTGGGCTTTACTTTACAGGAAGGTACTGTATAGCCTCTTTCTGACCAAGTACTGAAGGCCCGTTCACATAGGACGCGGCATGCGCTGCGCTCGCCGCTAGGTTGTCCTTTTCCCAAAATAACTTTCGTTGTGCTTGCCGCGGGGCTCAGCGGGCTCAGCGCAGAAGAGGCAGAGTTACGAAATTTACGTCATACATGCGACAATATTTAAATCACGTCACGTCTGCGTCCGGTGTTGACATCAGATGTGCGTTACATGCGACATTGTGTATACACCTGTGATTTGGTGGCGAAGATGTTTCTTTCTGTCAACCAAAAGAAAGCCTTGGCAGTTGCCCTGATTGAGAGGAGGAGAAGACGGAGGAAGGCAGCCGCAGCAACAAGGGTGTGGGTGCACGAGACCCTCAGGTCCAGACAGCAGTTGGGGGAATTCCGGCTGGTGAAGGAGCTCCGCACGTTGACCGGTTCCAGGGCTACTTTTGGCTCAACAGGGAGCAATTTGACAGTCTGCTGACGAGAGTCGGTTCTACGATTTCCCGGATACGAACAACATTCCGATAGTCCAGTTCTACAATGTTTGTGTTGGGTTGTCTCTCTGTTGCCTCCTCTCCTTTATGTACCCGTCCCTTAGGTTCTTCCACCTTTTCTTACACTCCTCTAAATAGAAAAAAATAAATAAATGTCTTCTTTTAAAACAAACATGTTCACATAATGTATAGTAACTGATGTGTATGTGGGAGCATATCTGTAAATGAATGAAGGGTAGGGGAGAGCCGGGACAGTTGAAACACTTTTTAATTAAACGTAATTTACAAAGCGATCGTATCGCACTGAAAGCTAATATTTTGTCACTAGCAACCTCCACCTGTCATCTGTCAAATACAGCTGCATCTTCAGCTTTGAACAAAACCGTTCAGGAATTATTACAGCAACAGTGGGGCGTGCGTAATGTTTCATAGATTGTTGCTGGGCTTTACGTCTTTGTGAATGTCTGTTAACAACTCATCGCCGTCATCATGAAGCGCGTATGAAGCGGTTATTGAAATATCATGCACTGTGGATGATTCTGCCATTTTTTTATAGCTAGAACAGTAGGTGTTCCCATTGATATGTTTATTATGTATGTCTATTGTGGAAAATGTCGTTTTTTACGTGGGTTATGGACACTGCACTCACTCCAAATAATTATTTGGAGTGCAGTGCCCATAACCCACATAACCCGCATGTAGTCAAACCTTTAAATGAAAAACACTCATTAATAATCGAAAAAATGTCACCGCTAATGAAGTTTACTTTCGACCATCAAAACTGGTTTATCGCCTGTAACTCCGTGATAAAAGGAAATAACAGGAAGATATTTGGCTGATAGAAGGAGGTTACCATGCTCTATGTGTTGACCTGAGGAAGTCTGTCTATCATCACTGCACTCGGAGAAAACTGGAATCCCGGCTCTCCCATCATGTTAATGTTGGTTCTGGGGTAAAAGTGTTAGTAAATGTATTTGTTGACATCAGCCTGCCCAGGGACTACACTGGAAACCTGGTAAAATGCATCTCTCCTGTCTAAGGTTAATGTATGTTGTACATTGTCCCTGTTTAAAAATAAATAAATGAGGAAAATGAAGATGAAGACGTGTGGATTATTTTAATTTCTAAATAAGATGGTGCATTTTAAAACTACGTGTCATTGCATTTTACATAGGCCTACATAAGAGGTCTGCAGTCATTGCAGTCGGGTATAATAAATCTAAGATATGAGCCTAAATTCATACATTCATCATCATCCATTCATACTCTGGAAAACACTTTAATAGCCTACATATGTAGTACAATTAATTCCTCCAAAACTGGAGTTTACGTACGCTTGTTAATGGGTAATTATTCTGTGTGAAGGCATATAACCTACTAAAACGAACATGACGTGTCAATCAGTCCAAACATATTTAACATAATGTAAACATACAAATACAAATATATCTTACAAGTACCTGTATGGAGCCATATATAGGCTAATCAACTTGGTATTTGGTTTTTGCAGCTCACAACAGTAGGCTACAGTTCTTCTCCATTGCTTTGGCGCATTTCTCAGATCAGTAATGCTTATACTTAACATATATGGAATAGTGCTCACGTGCATTGTTCATTAGACTATACTTACAGTGAACTGTTAAATATGGACAACAACACAAAGCAGTTTCACTATCTTGGAATAAACAATGGCAAATATATGGACTTGTCAGCTTGATTATGTCATTGGTATAAATAGGCTACTTGCTGTTCCGTTTGTGGATCCACGTGCATTCTGTGTTGTTTTTGGTTTTTGAAAGCATAGGGTGCTTGTGACATATGTCACAGCGCACCGCGGCTGCTCTTGCGCTTGCCGCGGTCAAAGTTGAACCATGTTGAACTTTGACCGCGGCACGCGCAAGAGCAGCCGCTGTGCGCTGTGACGTGCTGTCACGTGTCTGAAAAAAACTAAATCAACATGTTTAACCTTGGCCGCGGCACGCGCGAGAACGGCAAGCCGGAAAATGCCGCTTGCGCTGCGCTTTGTTCAGCGCAGCGGCAGATCAGCTGTTGTGCGCGCAAGCCATACACAATAATGGGTTTCATAGCGCAGCGCAGCGCATGCCGCGTCCTATGTGAACGGGCCTTTACAGGAATGTAGTTATAGGAACAGTCCACTTCTAAACAGTTCTACTAACGACCCCAAAACTGGTTTTGCCATTTGCATTCGCGCTGGCCAAGTGGCCATAGGGACTGGTAGGAGGGGTAAGGGGGTGACGCAAGCACGGCAACAGTCTTTATAGCGTCGTCACTTGACTTTAGCACCACATACAACAACAAACCAGCATGGAGTCCTGCCCGCTCGCCATTTCCGGCTTAGTCCGAACGGCCTTGTCTCGAACTGAACACGTCGGGTTGGCCAAAATGAAGGCCGACGGCTCCGACGACGACGGCACAGAACACACCGACTCGAGTCACTGACCTCGCCAGACTGTCCCACGGCCGATAATCGGCCTGGTGTGTCAGCAGCCTAAGACAGCCAGCTCCTCCCCTGCTGAGCCACTCTCTGCAAACAAAAATGTCCTTCCCTTTTCGGTCACAGCGATAACATCTGCAATTTCAAGCTTAGTTTCAGAGAGAGCGACGGGGGATGGAGGGTGTCCGTCATAACCCTAGCGAGGCCTCTCTGGGTTCAAACTAGGGCACTGCACCAGAGGGCAGAGCTTTTGAGATGGACACTTTGATTCAGCCTGATATTTTATGTATTTTACTTCCTTTTCTTTTTCCTTGATAATAGGTTTTACAGTAAGCTTTTGTGCCCGTGGGGCTCAATCAGGCTTGGGTCCTCCACTGAGCTTTTATGAGTGCAGAAAGGGGGGTGGACCTGTGGTGAGAAAAACAGATTAATATGAAATGGACCTTTTACTGATAACAGGGACGCTACACAGTCAACATGATTGGCACAAAGCAAATACATATATGAGGACTGGCAGCACTCTATGCTGATTTCTAGTGGAACACTTTGTCTCTCTTTAGCTTTCCACTTTCTATTTTCTCTACACCAGTGGTCTATACTCGCTCCCTGTGGGCTTGTAGTGGCTCTGAAAGTTTGTAGCTTGCTCCTTAGTGAAGGACAGCAGATTCACAGCAGTTAACAAAAGATCCCAATGACCACCCAGAATCCTGGCAAAAACAAGGTTGATCTGTACATTCAGTATATAACAAATATAAATGGTGCCTGTAACACACCTCTCGTGATGTGAAGTGTTTTTGTAATGGCCTATTTACGCTAACATATGTGTTTCAGACCCTTGTATGATTGGTCTTGGATGGGCTCTGTGCTCACTCACTGATTTCTGCCTGTGCTACTGGCATAAAGAATCGTTTTCTGGAAGCTACGGTGACCATTCCTTGTTGAGTGTGTTCTCAGATGGCTGTAGGCGTACTGAGCTGACCTGCAGCGCTGAGCCGAGCAGCACTGAGGCTGAAAACACTGAACCTGCTGCTCTGTTTGTCTCAGAATATTAAAACAGGAATTAGCCAGGACACGCGCACCGAGGCATGAGGGCAAAGTAAGTAGCAGGGGGGCCTGTGGGGAAGTCATCAAAGCACAAATGCATGTGCGTGTCAACAGTACGTGTGTGTGTGTGTGTGTGTGTGTGTGTGTGTGTGTGTGTGTGTGTGTGTGTGTGTGTGTGTGTGGTACAATACAGCATGTGGTCACACACACACTCATCAGAACAGGAGAATCTGAACTGAATCCTTAACGAGCAGGAGTTTTCCTCAAGAGGATCCTGCACCAAAAATACACATGTGGAGTAGACTGCGCTTCGAGGTAAAGAGGGCCAGGTTTTGTTTTGAGAATGAGATCAGTGTGCTGCAGGCTCTTAGTGGATCAGAGCTTTGATTATTTCTGGATGACTGACGCCTGCAACGCACCATTCCTCAACTAATTGCTTACATGACTGGAATGAGGGGATACCACAAGTGTGTGTGTGTGTGTGTGTGTGTGTGTGTGTGTCTGCAAGTGCACACTGTGTCCTACCTGCATGGAAGTTGTGTATTTTGAGAAGTGGACTACGTGTGAGAATTCTGGCTTCTGCTAAACAGTTTTTCACCAAACCCTTTTTAGTCATACTTGACTCTGATTTTTGAATACTAGCATTGACTATTTCCTTGTATTACAGCTACCACGCAGGTCCCTGAGGTTGATGGTTTATTGCCTTGGTTGAAACAAAGGCACGTCGACATAGCAGCAGTTGTTGGGAATTATGTATTTGAGATTTGAGTTATGACTGACCTAACCAAGGTGATTATTGTAACCAAAACCTACAAAAAGTAGAAAGCCTGTATACTTGTATGAAAACTGCAAATGTTACATGCTGTATTTAGTTTGTAACGTGTTTATTAACAAGTTAGTTTTCTTTCTTTTTTTTCTGGCATCCAAAATATTTGTAATTAATTTCTCTGAGTATTTTCTTTCCCTGACCAAATAGTTGGAACTGAACCAAAATAAACAATATTCTCAAATGTCCAAACTCACACTATAAATAAACTAACACTAAACTGAAATGTACTTAATAAAAAATCCAAACCCACAAGTATAATTACTTACACTTCTGTATTGACCTTTATGCATAGACAGAAAAAGAAATATGGACCCAGTCACTCCGCTGTTTTTGACGGAGACCAGTGAAGTCACTTTCCCGGTGATGGCTGAGCGTTACCGCGCAGCCTCAAACTGAGCTTGATGACGTAGATGTGACGTGAGCAACGTGTCTGAACGTTGTAAGTCTTCTGGTAGCTGTGCCAAGAGAAATTTCAATCATTCCCAATCTATCAGAGACGGAGAGCGTAGGTATATGTAAGGAGATAACATAGGCACAGGCTAATTATTGATAACTAAAATGCTAGTTAACATTAGTAATTAAACTAAACAGCTGATGTAAGTCCAAACTGCCTGCGAGCTTCTCCTGTACTGTACGGTAATTCCTCTACTATGTGACAGTAAGTCTCGTGGTTATGACCCAACCGTTAGCCTATTTTTATAAAAGCGTCGGCTACAAAGTCTTTAAACGCTTCAGATGTAACGTTATTGGCTGTCAAAGTGACGCCAAAATGAATGGCAGTCAATTGAATGATAACGGCGCGTGATAGATTGGGTAGCATAAAATGGCGCCATAGCGGCTTCACTCTGAGGAGGCGGGCTGATTCCCTTGACTTTATGTAATGAAATTGCTTAATGTGGTTCCATAACATATTAAGATCAGAGTTAACGACTGTGGATATTATTAGCAAAAATACCAACCATTATGACTTGCAGGACAGTCGTGGCCAAAACATTCCCACAGTTCTGAGTGTTTACCAAACAGCACACTTGTAACCCATGACAACATTTCCCCCCAAAATGGAAATGCAGCTTTTAGGAATGAAACCTTTTCATTTTCACATCGCTGCTTTTGATATTCATTACTTCTTGTTGGCTAACCAGTCGGTTTGGTTGTCTGGTCAAATGAGATCCTCCAAAAGAGGTTTTTCTGCCTTTTTTTCTGGTGGGAGAACATTCACATTGACACTTTAATAGCTACACTGCCCACGAGAAGATTGCAGAGAACTGCACAGACTGCAAGCAGCAGGCCGGAGGCATCAGCATGGCTCTGGTTTGGACCAGGTCAAGGTTCAAGCAGGGCCAGGAGCGGCTGTGTGTGCACATCATTGCTGTAGTCCCTTCTGCTGTAGCCTCCAATATGTACGTGCATTGCTGCTTGTTACTTTGCTAATACTGTAATACAGGGTTCTTCAAAGTTTTATAAGCAGAGGACCCCTTAACTGAAAGAGAGACGGAGCAGGGACCCCCTAATACTAATATTGTAAAGAAAAAATGAAGTTGCATATCAAACTGGGCCTACAATAAAGTGTAGGACGGCCTAAAGCCTCTATGCATACCTTTTTTAATGCATAGAGTACTAAGCTATTACAATAATAATTGTCAGCGTGATTTTATAAATCATCTTTTAAGTGAATCCTTAGGATGAACTGGATCTGTGGATGGCTACCTTAGTGACTACCTCACCCCAGTAAGCCTATCATCAGTGGGGATTTATATTTGCTAATAATATGTTGGATTCATGTTAAGACATTTTAATTTCTGAAAAAAACTTTCAAATATTAACAGTGGTTTGGAGGCCCCCCTGCAGTGATTCTGAGGTCCCCCTAAGGGTCCCGGACCCCCTGTTGAAGCTCTCTGCTGTAATATCTTTGTAATTTTACTTAACCCTTGTTGTCTTCCTGTCAACCAAGAAACTTCTTGTTTTTCTGGGTCAAAATTTCAAAAAGAAATTCAACGTTTTGGTCGTCTTTTTCGACACGTGTCACTTTTCCTGATGTTTTTGTCACTTTTGTCGTTTTTTTCTGCACTTTTTGACATTTTTGAATCTTTTTCTGAAATTTTTGTCACTTTATTCAACGTTCTTTTATCGTTTTTTTTTTCAAATGCTATGAAATGGAAAAAAAGAAACAAATTCAATGAAAGTAGTGAACTGATCATTTATTTTAGTTGTAAAGAGAAATTTGCTTGAAAGAAAACAAAATTTCTGATATAGAAGCTTTTTGAAAATGGGTCAAATTTGACCCGAGGACAACAAGAGGGTTAAGGGACGTTTTAAATACACAGTTTTATTTATATAGGAGTGTTGTGGTATTTTTTACTTCATTAAGGTAGAGATGTCGTAGAACCAAGACGCCCCAACTCAGTTCTGTGTCACATGGGTTTTGCCACGCCTCTTTAGGAGACTAGTGGTCTATCCTGGGTGTATTAATTCCAATGGAAGAAGTGAACGTAAAGACAGATTATGACTGATTCTTTCACCTCATAGTCACCAAAGTGAATGTTGAACCCATTTTACACAAGCCACATATCTCCAGACGGACAAATCAGGAGAAAATTCACTTTATTCGAGACCTGTTTTGCGAGATTTGGTTCAGGAACGTCGAAACAAAACAAATGTTCTTAATGCTAAATATGGCTTTTAGCTGTGCCATGTATATATTACTAATATATTGTATATATTGCATGGGATAATGTTTATCTAATGTTCTAAGGTTTTGTTCAGGGTCATCCATTTCAACATTGTTTTTGCCATGCATTTTTCATTAAAAGCTCAAAATGTGCCATTTGAGTTCATTTGAGTGCATCATCTGTAAATTACACTAACACTTCCTACTGTCTAACATCAGCTCAGATAAACTGCTATAAGGCAACAAAGAGTTGACTTAACAGTTATGACTGTGGCAGTCCTGGGACTGCATCTTATTGTCATAATCATCAGTCGTCTCAGAGAAACATATTCAATAAAACATCAAAAACTCAAAATCTTTAGCACAGTACATCACACCATGAGAGAACCAATGTCACTCGTCATCAGCACATGATTAATATTGTCCTGACTTAAAAATAAATTCAATAAATGCTTCCTAAAAATGTACTGGGTATTTTATAAAGCAGCTTGTCAGTATTTCACTATAATCTGCTGTGCCTGTAATGGTCCGATGACTTTAAAACCAATATTTGTCCTTTTTCTTCTTTTTTTTCCTGCGTCACGCACTGGAGACAAACTCAACCATCAAGTTATTGAGTATTTTATGAAAGAGCTCTAAACACATTGTAAATGTAAATAGCTCATGTTTGCCATGGTCCTCTGGGTTTTTAAAACCAATGCTTGCTGTCGTTTTTTCTGCTTGACTGGGGACAGAATCAGTTCCTCTGTCAAACTTCAGAACAGACACATAAAGAGACTGCCTGAATAATGACAGATGCCCGTTGGCAGTGCCGTCCTCTGCCGACATGCCGAGGAGCCCTAATGAGTGGACATGCACACAAATGCACTCAAAGAGAGTCAGAAGTACACAGTTATACTCTGTTCCACACCAACAACACACAATGTGGTTAAAACCGTAGCCTCTTATTCATCCGCTCTCAACTAAGGCTTACTGAACAAATGTCATCTTATATAAAGGGACAATTTCAAATGGAGAGCAAAATTACTCTTACAAGAGTTAATACGTATGTGTTTTATGACCCACCCATCCACCCTGACCTCCTCCCTTAATATGTGGAATACATATGAATTACAGTGCATTACTCTTCATAGCTATATGTACAAATGGTTCATGAGAACATCCTGAGTTTTAACATGATCAGTTTCTACAGTTGTTCTGGTGTTAGCAAACAGTTGCACAATGACACATCGAGCATGCATGATCTACCCCAAGGGTCGTTTTCTGGGCTGTTGTTTTTATTAATCAGATCTTATAAAGGACCGAGACTGTGGTTGTTTTTGTTTTTTTGCATTCTGATACTTGTGTTATTAAATATCTATGTTGAAGGTGATGCTGGCCATCTACTGTTTCTGTTTCGTCCTTGTCGTATATGTATAAAGACTCAGCCATGTTGTGAATATACCGGCCGATGAAGGCTCTTTGCCAAAACATGTTGATTGAAAAGAGTGCAGCACGTGCAGTTACCTGGTTGTTTTCCCAAAAAGGAGCTTCAAAACTGTTATTTTTAACGTGCAAATGACCATTCTCTTACATGAAAATATATATTTTTTAACCTTTATTTATTCAGGGAAGAATCACTGAGAGGAAGACTCTCTTTTACAGGAACACCCTAATCACATTCCCACATTCATAGCTGCCTGGAAGCTGCCCAGTCCAACCACAGTCTGACCTGCTGCCCACTGAGCAGCTCCACTGGAGCCGTTGGAGGTTAAGGTGCCTTGCTCAAGGGCACCTCAGTGGTGGTGATGAGGGAGGGACAAGTGCTGCTCTTTCACTTCCCCGACCCAGATATTTTCATTCGGTCAGTCTGGGGATTGAACTGACAACCTCCAGGTCACAAGCTCACTTCTCTAACCTTAAGGCCACCACTGCCCATCTGTCTAGCAAACATGGACATGTGCTGTCACTCTGCGACATACAGTATTGTCCCGGCTGTTTGAATGATACCAGCAGCTTACTGGGAGCATTTAATCTGATCACTGACATGTTGACCTGTTGGTGTTGAGGCCTGAGGAGGACAGTAATGTCAGTCAGTCTGTTGGTCGAGCAGTCCATCAGTTTCCAACTATGCTCACAGCTACCAGCCAGACTGACATTAGTAAACATAGCGGCCACTTTTGGTGGGAAAGAGGAAAGTACCCTAAGGGACGAGGTCGGGGTAGATGGTTCATATAAGTCAATTTGTATAGCACTGACCTATTTTGTCTTAGAGCCATGATGACTTTTTAAAACCATAATCTTTACTGGCAGATTTTAGACAAATACCCTCACAATCCACATCTCTTTGTTTTTTTCTCTCTCTCTGCACATTTCACCCACTCCAGCTCTCTGCGTGAGACGCTGTGGAAGCGAGGAGGGAGGAAGAATGGAACGTTTCTACCTGGAAGGCAGGGGAAAATTACACTTCTGCAGCGCAGAGTCCCATGAGACGAGGGGAAATATTTTCACATGATGCTATGATGCTCAGACAGAAGAAAATAAGCAGACCTAGCGGTAATCATGAATAAAACCTCAGAGAGACAGAGTGTGTGTGTGTGTGTGTGTGTGTGTGTGTGTGTGCTTGAGAATGAAAGAAGGAAGAGTTCAAAAACAGATTCTCTTTCTCTTCTTTCCAGCTCACATCATGCAGGTCAGAAGCATTCATTAAGTCACTTTTTCATACATCTAAATTCCAATCACAGAGAGACCAGTGTTACCCATAGCAACACGCACCGCTCAATATTGGCACCAAGATGCCTTGACGAGAACTTATACTTACTGATAAATTATTTCTACCTTTTAAAACACTGACGTTGTTGCTGTGGTTGATGTACGTGTTGCCAGGAGAAACACCTCTTTGTTTTTCCAAAAATAATATCTCAATAATGTGAGAAATCAAGCTGCCCTTCATTTGAAATGCTGCTCAGTCAAATTACCTTTTAATGAGAGCAACATGTCATTTGACTGAACTTAAGACTTTTGAAAGTCTTAAAGGTGCTCAAAATGTTTTTTAGGCTACACCATTTGTTGTCACATACAGCAAACATCTCCTCACTATCTGCTAGCTGCCTGTCCCATAAACACACTGTAAAAAACATCTCCTCACTATCTGCTAGCTGCCTGTCCCCTGAACACACTGTAAAAAACATCTCCTCACTATCTACTAGCTGCCTGTCCCCTGAACACACTGTAAAAAACATCTCCTCACTATCTACTAGCTGCCTGTCCCCTGAACACACTGTAAAAAACATCTCCTCACTATCTACTAGCTGCCTGTCCCCTGAACACACTGTAAAAAAAAAACACGGTCTCTGTAGAGAGCCCAGGCTCCACAAACGCCAACAAAAACAAAATGGCCAACCTCCATCACCAAACATAACAAACAGTGTTCCAGCGTTCCACCTTTAAATTTGGCTTTGTGAATCTGAAAATACTCAAGTACAAAAGTGTGAAATTGAATAAAGTCCTGCTACTTTTTAGGTCCAAATCTTTCTGATGAAAATGAGCCATCTCCCATTCAGAGGCCAGATCCTCCATGTTTCTGAACTACTGAAGAAAAATAAAATAATGTTCTTAAAAATCTTTCTGAATGGACATAATTAACTTAAGAAATATATTTTTTTCTTGTGTGAATGCACATAATTTACATAGGATATTATTGCCATCACCCATCCATGGATTGGATGGATTATTGCACTGGAAAAACAGATGCATGTTTGGACATTAACTTGACTTATGGGTCTGGATAGACACATGTAGCATCTTGAACCACATATGGATTGTTAATGGTGAATTTATATTGTGTGTGTTTTCAGATGTGCGCCAGATGCATCTATATTGTTTATGGTAATTACCATAAACATCGTGACGTTATTCATCTTGGCAGAGTTGACAGATGTGTGTGTGTGTGTGTGTGTGTGTGTGTGTGTGTGTGTGTCTTTAGAAGGAAACTAACAGAGGAACAAAAGGTGAAGTTAGCGAGGCAGCAACCCACACCAATTCAATTAGGAAGGGAAAATCCTTCCTGACCAGATTAATGTGGTTACTGACTGAGGGCAGCTGTCTAGCTGCATACTACACATTTGTTTCTTGGGTATACCTGTCACCAGCTCTGGAGAAGGAGCCACGCACATACTAAACAACAATGAGACTGTTGAGTTCACTGTAAGGTTCATGCTATGCTGCAGTTGATTAGTCTACATCCTTGACGTTCCACTTCCGGGATTGCTCCGATCCTGCAGGAAATTCCGTCGGATGCATGTACAGTATTTGCCGATTTCCGTTTCCTTCTCCTTTTCTTTTTTGTTGAAACTCCGGTGGATTTGTGAGGACTCTGGTTAACTGCTCCTCAGATCTCTGCAGGGTAAATCCAGACAGCTAGCTAGACTATCTGTCCGAGTTTTCTCTCGCACGACTATTTTGCAGCGGCTCCGTGCGGCGCTTAGCACCGCCCATGGCGATTGTGATTGGTTTTGCACGTTTTTCTCCCATCCTGGAATGCTGTGTGGAGAAGCCAGACCCTCCTCCGCTTCGCAGCGCGTGGATGGTCTGGCAAAGCGAGACTATGCAGTGATGCAGGTAGCTCTGCCTTAAAGGAACACAGCTTTTTGGGAGACTGTCCCATTAATCAACTTGGCTCTTACAGTGTCACATCCAGTTAATGGAGGTCAACTATGCTGCTTCACCTAAGTTTGTGGTGAAAATGATTTATGATTTTAATATTTTGAACTTGAGTTGTGTCCAGTTTTCATACCTTGCTAGGCGGTTATTTATGGAACCATTTCCGGTGAGTGGACACACATTGACCCCTGCCAAGTGCTGTACAGTCTCAGGCTGTTCGCATGAACCATTCATATGTATAGCTACTAAAATCTAATACACTGGAATTTGTATGTATTCCATGTATTTATGACTGTATGCAGCACAATGACTGCTGATGTATAAGAGCGCAAAGCAGCGCAGAGGACCTGAACACAGGACTTTCAAGTGTAGTTCATGTCCAGGAAACGGGCGTCCCAGGATTACTTAAGGGGACTGGTGTTTTAACGCAAACCACAATTTTTTTTTTCAATCTTAACTAGTCGTCTTCCTCAGTATTTACCTATGTCAGTGAATGAGCTGAATCTTACAGTTCTCATGTGTACCGTTATTTCAAATTTACAATAAATGGATTCTCCATCCAGATCCTTTACCATAGCTATCAACACAAATGAAAAGTCCCAGAGCAATTAAAGCCAGCACGTGTGGCCAGTAATAATGAAAAACACACAATAATGTTGTTTAGCTGTAAGAAAGTCTCCAGTAGCTCCTCCAGGGTCACTGCATGCCAAACAGCAGCCAGACACACACACACACACACACACACACACACACACACACACACACACACACACACACACACACACACACACACACACACACACACACACATCCAATCCACTTTATTTATATAGCGCGATTTTAACAAGCACAAGGTTTCCAAAGTGCTGCACAAAAAGATAAAACAGAAAACACACATTGCTTCAGTTCTGTCATATGGATAAGGATTACTCTTCTAAAACTACTAACCAGCCAGTAACTTAATCAGCCTTTCGTTGCATAGATGTTAAATAAAACAAATACACAAAACACCCGTTGGATGTTTATTTTTTTTTTTAAATTGGACTAAAACCTTTAAGAATCTGTTTTTAAGCTCTCATAAAATAATCTAAATGTAGCTTTGCTCTTTGATATGGAATGCTGTTATATATATATATATATATATATATATATATATATATATATATATATATATATATATATATATATATACTTATTTAATTATTCTGATAGGTTGACATTTCAGCATTCAGGGTTTTCAAATGTATCTGGTATGAGACAACCTGTTTGCAACATGCATGTATTCATCTATTCTAAGATAGTCTCTGTCAGGACTAAAGCGTCAGGTAACAGTCTCCCATACAAGGTGTGGAGGTTATTTTGTGTGAGCAGAATAAATAGTTCTAACTGTGTAAGCACAAACCAACCTGTATAAGTACTGTTCATTTTCATGTTCATGTTAGACACTATGGAATACATACATCTTGCGTGTGTATACATGGTTCTCCTTTGTTCAATCTTGAATAAAGTATCAAATTAATCTCAGATCATGTCACTCCTCTTTTGTGAAATGTTTTTATTACTCATTCCATACTTTGATACCTCTGTGATGAAATCCCATTGACTAAACAAAGCTTTACATTGTCAAACTGTAGTTTATAAACTCATCATGTTTGCTGTATCGCCGGCGTCAGCGTCCTTCCGCTGAACTCTTTAGAGAAAGTTGAGTGGATCGTGTGTGACCCCGGCCTTGACAATGCAAGAAGGTCATTGAATCCCTGCCAGGGACAATGTCCGCTCTAAATATTTAAAATATCTGGCACAAAGATATGAAGGGCTCAGCACTTTTCTTTCAACATAATCAAAAAAAGAGGCCCAGTGTGTAAAAAGAAGCTCCTGACTGACACATGACCTACTGTCTCACAGTCTGAGGGGACCAGAGCTCAGTAAAATCACTCCCCCACACACACACACACACACACACACTGTCAGTCATAAACTGTCAGCACACACACAATCTCTGCAGCTCAGGCTCAGGTTTAAGTATTACCACCACTTAAGAAAAGCCACAGGCAGAATAAGATAGTTCCGTTACAATTTGTAATAACAACAAAATTGAAAGTTGGCCCCTCCTTCCCCGGCAAAACGAGGGTTAAAGTGCTCGCCAGCGGGAGAAAGTCAACCCTAGCTTGGCTCTCCTTTTGGAACAAGCTTTGTCTGCTTGGCATTTTGCCCGCTATATCTGCATTTATTTCAACACATTCTTAGTCCCAACTCTTAGCCCTTTGGCGTAATTTTCGACACATTTGGTCAGGACTAGCCTGGATGCCAGCTGAACTTAGCCCCGCCCACAACATTTAAGGTCGGGAGGTTCAGTCTGGACTTGATCCGTTGTGGAGCAACTATGCTCGAACCAGAGCTGTTCGGACCAATCAAATTGTCAGGGGGCGGGCTTTATACGATGATGGACAGATGATCAACAGTAACGTAATCAACCACGTCACCAAAGAGCGCTCGGGTTGAATTTGTTTACAGCAAAGATGGCTGCCACTGGAGAATTGAGATGTGTAGATTCGCCCATCGCATCTGTTGGTGACAGTCCTGTGTAGTTTGTTTGAGTTTTTAATGCTACTCCCTACCATTGTCGCTCTTCTTACTACATTATTTTACAGCGCCGCGGTTGACTGGCTGCTCTGCCCGGTGTGTGACACTGAGGGCCACAGGACGAAGCGCCAGTATTTGACGAGTTGGGCTGGGTTTTTTCGGCACTGTGTCTGCCATTTCTAAAGGTTCCTCTTGGATGCTGCTTACGATCTGGCACCTGGTTGCTTCTTTTTTTATAGAGTCCAGCCCTCACACACTGCACGCATTGGCTGGGAGCTACACACCCACTGCCCAGTGGCTGATGGTCAGAAATGTCTCGAACACAGCACAATGAAATGAAAAGGGAAAGTACAGGCAGAGGGCACTGTCTCTGTAGATATTGCTTTTTAAAGGTGCTATAAATAAAGAAATAAAGTTAACATTTAAGTTATAAGATCTGTAGTCATAAGAAATGATCGAGAGGGATTATCTTTGTATGAATCTATACATAGTTTTTAGGAAGCTCCTCCTTATTCTGCTATTAAATCTCATTTGTTGTGATGGCTTTCCTTCAAACATACATTCATACTGTATAATGCTTTATTTATCCACAACAGCACACAACAGACGTCTCCGCATCTCTGCAACCAGAGATGTTTAGGTTGTTAAGTTTGTCTCCTTTGCAAACGTAAGAGTGTCCCTACAGACCCCGCTGGTAAAAATGAATTTCTGACTGAAATAGACGAATGGGAAATGAGCAGCATCCTCCAAGGTTGCAGCGCTGCTGGATGTCAGGTGGCTGGTTAGTTGAGTGCATACAGCAGTACCATTTAAAGAGCTATGACAACGTTCACACTTCACACGCTCTGAAAATGGCGCTGCCGTCTGCAACAAACAGAGGAAAGCACATCTTTGAGCTGGCTGTTTGTCAAGATGTTCATCATATCCATATCTGTAGTATCAATACACACATTTACTTGCTACTTGCTATGTTCTCTCTCGTGCCTATCAGAAACACACATACAGTATACACTTCCAGGACAGCCAGTGACCACAGTTTAGGATCGGATCAGATGGTATCGTGAGGATCCTCTATTCTGACCCGAGGTCTGGAATCCATGTCAGGACACGAGAAAATGAAAATCACAACGGAAAGAAAAACAACAGCAGAGCAGCGGAAAGTCAGCGACAGGTTTGCAAACATTTAGACATGTTTTGCATGTCAGCAGAAAGACTGTGGGATAAAAAAACAAAAGGTGGTGTATCCTACTAATTCTAACATCTGCACACATTCTACCGTCTGGCCTAAATACCCAGCATCCCTTTCTTAACTCCCTATGCACTTTCAGTTTGATCAACCCACTACGAATCAAATTACAAGTCTTTCATAATCAAGCAAGTGTGTGTGTGTGTGTGTGTGTGTGTGTGTGTGTGTGTGTGTGTGCAGCTAGTCTAATAACCCCTCAGGGAGACAAACAGTGTAGGAGTGATGTAATTAGACCAAAGCTGCCTGCCAGCAGCAACAATTGTTCTTCTAACCTAAATAAGAAACTGGCATTGCCTTTAATAAATGAACCATATGAGTGTTTTGTTATCTGTTACAACTATGGTTATCTTTTGATAGGTTATGGTTAACTTTTGATAGGTTATGGTTAACTTTTGATAGGTTAAGGCTCCTAACGCTCCCTGGTTAAAGCCAGGGAAAGTTGTATGTTGACCATATTTCAACAAAACTGCTGTTGACTGTCTCTTTACCTTTGAATTCTTTGTTTGCTATCTGTTTGCACTTTTGTAAAATGTATGTTTGTAAATGCAATGATTAGTTCAATGCTATCTTGTAGTTTCTGCAGTTTTACGAACAAAGGCTCTTTCTTTTAATGATCCTCAATGTAATTAGCTGAGAATGAGAGCACACACTAAATGGCTGTAAACACACACACACACACACACACACACACGCACACACACATATATATATATATATATATATATATATATATATATATATATATATATATATATATATATAATATACACATGCGCGCATGCTCACACCATGAGATCTAAGATACAGTACATCTAATCCATGTGAAACTGAGTCTGTGTTTCATGCTTCATTAATTTCATGTGAATTGTTTTGAAACTTAATTGTGGATTTTAGCTCTGCTGCTGAGACGATTAGAAAACAAAGAGGGTGGCTTTTCATTCTGCTCTGCAGCCTTTCCTCTGAAGCAATACAAGAGTGTGCCAGTACTTGTTTTCTTTAACATTCATCATGCATAGCTCCAGCATGTTATGTAAGATTAATTTTATTTCCCTTTGTCCTCTGTGTGTTTGACTGCTGAAAATTATATTTATTCATTTAAAACATGAGGTCTGCAATTGCATTTGCAAGAAAGCACTAAATACACCGAACGAGGTCAATATGTCTTCACTTTGTGCCTCCTTGGACAAAAGAAGCAAACAATATTACGCATTTAAACTTTCGATTTGTACGCCACTGTTTGGTGTTTAGGCTGCTGTATGTTGCAAACTCAGTTTTCAGTGTGTCACAGGACTTCAGTGGTGCTGAAAAAACTGTGTACCTCAATTCACAGTACAAAAAAGAGGAGACTCTCAGGTATTACAGCTATTGAATATGACAATACCCACAAAAAAACATTTTGTATTTGTGTCACCGTGTGCATCTTCGAAATGAGCACGCACGCATGTCAGTCAATAACAGAAGGAAATCTATTGCCAGAGTCGTGTGGTAGAGGGAAAGCCTCACCACGGTCATCACTTATCCTCACACTGTCTGCATCTCTCCGTCCTTCTCACAGCATAAAGTAACGACGGAGACAGTCATTCAGAAACATTTCACGGAAAACACTATTCATCCCCATTTGTGAAAGAAGAGAGCATTTGAAAAAGACTCTCACATTCAAAGAGAAGTTGATTAAGAGCCAAAATTGTTAACACAAATCTATTTCTGCAAGGTTATGATCTTCAAGTAAACAAATGAGACATTTCATTGCATTTTTTTCTTTTCCATGTAACTGTACATGTGTGTGGATGTGAGTGTGCGAGGCTGCAGACTCACTTGCTAGAGCCTTGAGACGCCCTACACATACAGCAGCTAGACAGACACTGGCCTGGTGTTGCAGAACCAGAGCAGCAGCTTGGAGGCAGAGGAGCAACCGCTGGAGAGACAGGGGGAGGAAGAGGAAGAGGAGGAGGAGGAGGAAGGAAGGAATATACAAGGGGAGAGGAGAAAGGACGGAAGAAATGTGGTAGGTGTAGCCAGTGAAAGAGAGGAAATGATAAAGGTAAAGAACACAAAAGGAAGATAGAAGGAGAAAGAAAATGCAAAGTAATGAAAGTAGGGAAGGGAAGGAAAGAAACAATGCATGCCAAGAAAAGACAAAATAGAGGGATAAAGTAGGAAGAAGAAAATTGGATGAAGAATATGAGAAAGGGCAAAAACAAATAAAGTGGATAATCAAAAAATGAATGAAGGAATGCAGGGAAGAAGAGTGACGAAAAAAAGAAAACGAAAGAAATAACAGAGAAACAGAAATGAAACGGAATGAAAAGAATAAGAAAAGATTGAACAATGGAAAGAAAGAGAAGAAAAGGAATTGGAAAGTGTGTGGAAGTAAGAAATTATGAAAAAGACAACAAGCATGGTATAGAAGGAAACAATGTAGAGGAGCAATAGGTGGGAAGAGACAGCAGGAGGTGAGGGAGAAGGGAGAGAGAGGGAGGGAGGGAGAGAGAAAGGGAAAAACAAGGTTAGTTTACACCCAGACGAGTGTGTGTGTGTGTGTGTGTGTGTGTGTGTGTGTGTGTGTGTGTGTGTGTGTGTGTGTGTACGTGGGAGTGCGTGCGTGCATTATAGTTAGGAACAAAAAAACTGCGAGCATCAACATTGATCAAAATGTAATTAATTTTGTGTCAAATGGGCTAAAACAATACAGGACACATGCACACAAACAGCGACATTATCTTTAATGTTCACACATGAGGACTTAAAGCAACAAACTTTGTCCTGCCTCTCACAACCCTAAAGCTTGTGAGCGTGTTTAGCATCGCCAGTACACTGGTGCACAGCAAAGTAGATGGTTTTCTGTACACTGTCTTCCCAAGAATTGGTTTCTATGGCTCCTAAACCAGAATTGGGAAGACGTTGATAGGGACAATCAGCAGTTTCTCCATTTTATTTGAAGCACTGCTTTTATTAGATAATATTGTGTGCAAAGTGAGAGAAAAGCTCATGGAGAAGCCACATAAAAAAGTAGAAGGCTTCATTCTCTGGAGTCATAATCAGTCCCTCCATAAAAACGCGATTATGCGATTACAGAATATGTTAATTTCCATGCAAAATATGCGGGGCTTGCATGATTTCATAATCCCCGCATTTTCGTTGCAAAAAAGTCACATATTTCTCAGCATAAAGTTGAAAAATGTTGCATTTACTTCACACAAGAGCAGCCATTTACCCCTGTTGCCATGGGAACGTTATGAAGTGATGTAATTTCGCCTAGTGAGAACAAAGTGTTGGGGGGGAATCACTTTTTTTCTCTCTTTCATCAAACTGCAGTTTGTGCAAGTTCCTGCAATTTCATTGCATAAAATTGCATAAATATCTCACATATTCCATCACATTTTTTAAGAAAACGTGCCGCATAATCAAGGATTTTTGCCCGCAACAATCACAAAAAAAAACTTGATTGATTTCTTGTCACAGATCAAAAGACAGGAGGCAGTGTACAAACGTGTCAACGAAAAACATTTGAAATTTCATGACAAGTATATTTAAAAAATCATGATAATGAGCTGTACCACAGTTTTAGAAAAAAACGACACATCCATCAAACCCCTCAGTGAGCATCTGCCAGCAAATTCAAAGTCAAATCATACCCATTTCAAAGCACTCAGTCAGCCGGGGTTAGTGAACCTAGCCCCGATCTGTCTGCTTTGATGTTTGATGGGGAGCAGTCATGTGGACATAACAACCCAGAGACTCTGAAGAACCCTCCCCCCAGGGTTAGTGGACGGAGAGACGAGTTATAGACTGAGTGACCATAATCTGAGAGAAGCTGTCACAGAGGGAGCAAACAGGCTGTGAGATCAGCCACTAAAAATAAAAAATACAACAAGGCCTACCTAACATTCCTAGACAGTCTCCAAAGTCCTCCAAACCATACGACGATATACGGTCACGGTGTTAGGCACCAAAACTACTTGATTTAGTTTAGAAATTTCATGGTTTGGTGCAAATCATGGATGTCTAAAAACATTGTTTACAGTGTTGGAGGCGGAGCCCTGTTCATTCCTACGGTCAATGGTGCATGAAGGAGCCCACTGGAGACCTCCTCCTGCCAAGTTGGCTAATTCTGGTTTAGCAGCTCTTTTAGACTTTTCAAATGTTATTGGACCGAACGGATCAAATTCTGATAGTGAAACGAGTCATTTCGCAGGGGTTGTGATGCTCCAAAAAATGTATCCTCTGATTTAAAGACGGCTCTTTTGAGCCTGTTCTCATGAACCATATGTTCGAGAAGCTACGAAGTTAAGCAGTGTAATTCGTATTTTTCTACCTTTTTTATTTTTTTTGTGTACACCACATCGACTGCTGCTGTATTAGAGCGCAGCTGGCTGCATAGGGGGGTGGTCAGAGTGGATGGGAGGGAGTTAACACACAGGACTTTCAAGCCAGGGAGCAGGGTTGGCTACCCGGGGAAAACAAGACTTTCACCCAGGAAATACAATACAAAATTAATACTAACCGCGATCTTTTTCCAAATCATTTTGGTGCCTAAACTTAACTTTTGTCGCCGCATAACGCTCACTTTTTCTCCTCGCCTAAACTTAACCGTAATCTCCGCCAAAATGGCCGGCAGTACCCGGTGCACAGTCACCTATTCTCAGATAACTGAACCACCAGCTACGGCTGACCTGACGGAGCACCACGCGGAGCACCACGCGGAGCACCACGCGGAGCACCACGCGGGGCACCACGCGGGGCACCACGCGGGGCACCACGCGGGGCACCACGCGGAGCACCACGCGGAGCACCATGCGGAGTACTGTAGCCGGTGTCGCAGGGCTCTGTAGCGGTTAAAAACATCTACTAACTGCCGCTGAAACTCCTACTTTTAGTGTGCCTAACTTTTCATGCAAACCCGTTCATGCCATGTGAGTCTGTTACGCACATGCCGCGGCACGTGATGTAGCTCTATTTGTTTTGTAAAGTCTTCTTTTCAAACTGGACACTAACCCTGGACCCCTGGATGAAAGTGCGGTGTTTGTTTGACTCATCCATCACCCCAACTTACCTCCTTGCATGGAAATTTGGCGCTCTTATACTTCGTCACCTTACTTTCTGCTTTTCTCCCGTTATAATTACTATGGCCACTAGAGGGCGGCGTCACTATAAACGTAAAGATGATTCGGAGGAGGACAGTCTCCAAATTAACTTATTTTTTGATATTTTTTACTCAGCTTATTATATCATAATCTTCTGTAACATATTTGGAAGCAGCACCAGATAGTGAGCATGTGTGGAGTGTTAGCTGCTGTTGTTTGTTGTGAGCTTGTGGATGGATGCAGCTGACGGCATCATAGCAGCATTTAACCCGGCAGCCTGAAAGCAATGCTTCCTGTTAGGATTTTCTGTGTTTGATTTTGTTTATCTGCCAGACAATGCAGTTCACACACACACACACACACACACACACACACACACACACACACACACACACACACACACACACACACACACACACACACACACACACACACACACACACACACACGCTGTTATCTCCTTCTCTTTTTATCTCTTGTATATGAATACACACATGCACATAAAGCTAACAAACAAACACACTCACACACTGACGAGTGGGGACAATGTTTGTGTGTGTGGTATTGCTTCAGTTCAACAAATGAAATGCCACACACACACACACACACACACACACACTGAACACTTGTGGACACGTGATGTAGAGATGAAGAGAAAAACATTTCTGAGAAGAGATGTGGACAGATAGAAAAAATAGAAGTGTGGGCAAGAGAAAGAAAACACAAGACAGAGTTAAAGAGACAGAAAGAATATGAGAGGGGAAAAGGAAAAGGGGGAAAGGGAGAGAGAAGAGATGGAAGATCTGACAATATAGGTGTCCTGAATCAACCTTTTATCTGATCTCATAATCCCCTCATATCTATTCTCCATTCAGTTGGCAGACTCACCCCTGTGTGATTTGATCTGCTGCCACATATGAATGTCCAGTTTATCATATAACTTGTAAACCCAGTTGGTGGTGTTTAATAGAGGCTGTGATATTTTATAGACATTATTTGGGATGTTGTGCAAAGTCACCAAGTATAACCCCAACCACAGCCTGTTCACCCCACTCCCCTCCGGGAGGCGTTTCAGGTCTCTCCTCACCCGTACCAGCCGGTTCAGAGGAAGCTTCTTTCCTGCGGCTGTCACCCTACTGAACGTTAGCTCCGTTACAACTAACCTACAATTAAACACATTTGTGCCACACAAACATGGTTGCAAACATCCTGCTGCGTGAATACAAACCATAAGCAAATGTAATGTGTCAATTTTCTGTATTGAACAGCAAAAAACAACTGATGACATTTGAGTTAGACCAACATATCAGGTTCATCTACAGTAGAACCTGTTCAATACACAGTCTTGTTGTAACCCATCTGAGAAGAAAGCTGATCCCAAATCAATAGTTGCCGTTTGTTTTACACAGCATTCTCTCTGGTCGACTTGACAAGTGTACAGTGCCAACTATCGCACGTTAAAAGGAACGATGATCCCTTGTTTTTCCTGTTCCAAAGCTCATTTACACTTTAATGCTACAAACAGTTAGTCTGCATGATTTGCACATTGACGCACACAGCAGTCTGTGTAAAAGATACTATAAAAATGTGATAAAAATGTGTTACAAAGCAGTTAGAGTTGACATAATATAACAGAAATGTGTATATTTTCTTTCTTCACCTGCTACTGCTAGAAACGACTAATCTGTTAAGCATCTAAAAGACCTACAAAAATCCAAATGCCTTCCTTGGCTGAAGCAATAATTCAAATGGATCTGTCAGATTGAACTGCTGAAATATGCCAAAATAAAAGGAGGAAAAGAAGTGTTTGGTCATTGAGTGAAATCCAGTTCAGTCCAGGTGGATGCATCAAATCCCTTTCAAGTGGGGAATCTGCACAAAAATTAGAAGAGACTTGAGACATAATGTATGCAGAGCGCTCTGTAGCAGATGTCACTTAACCAGCCGGCGCTCTCCTAGTCACGTGACCAGCCGGCGCTGTCCTAGTTTCCGTATGATATCATACGTTTTAGTGTGCATAACTTTTCGTACGATATTCATGAGATTGGGCTGATGTATGTATGGATGTATGATTATGGGTGTGTGCTGTTTAGTTGCTTCTTTTATTAGCCTTGGAAGTGAAGTACTAGCTTTACACAATATGTGTGTGTGCTCGATACATGTCTTTTATAGGTATTTATGTTCACACTGCACTACAATAGAATTTTTACTACACTATACTACTTACTATACTTTTTAACTTCTCAATTTACTTCAACTTAACGTTTTTATTTATTAGGCCGGCTGCGCACTGGCTGCGTGGCGTGAGCGTGTCAGCTGTGTGGCGTGTCCGTTTTTATTGCTGGTGTGCAAAGACATAGAAAACACCACGCCGCCGCCACGCGACTGACACGCAACAGAAACGCCACGCTCACGCCACGCTCACGCCATGCTCACGCCATGCTCACGCCATGCTCACGCCACGTAGCCAGTGTGCAGCCGGCCTTACTGTAGCTACGTTACTTTATGTTACTTAATACACTTTTTAACGTGCTCTTTTCTTACTCTTTTGTTGTTGTTTTTTTTACCTTGAATTTGACTGTGAGCAACTGCAACTAACCAATTTCCCTGAGGGGATCAATAAAGTACTCTGATTCTAATTGTGATGTCTGTGAATGTCGACCCTTTATTTTCTGACTCTCCTCCAGCGGCCCTGCAGAACAAAGAGAGCATCATGAAGCCGAGCAGCAGCCAAAGGTAATACTCTCAGTGAATAATGAAGAGCATAGAGAAGCTGCTATGTTTCGCCAGCAAAAACCTGACCTGCTGAGTGTGAAAACATTTTTTACACCCCTAAAACATATCAGACTGTCTGAGAGCTTAAACCCTCCAGAGAGAGAGAGAGAGAGAGAGAGAGAGAGAGAGAGAGAGAGAGAGAGAGAGAGAGAGAGAGAGAGAGAGAGAGAGAGAGAGAGAGAGAGAGAGAGAGAGAGAGAGAGAGAGAGAGAGAGAGAGAGAGAGAGAGAGAGAGAGAGAGAGGGGGAGGAGAGAGAGAGATAACTGCTGATGTTCAACACATTTCTGCAGGTTGTTTTAATTCTCGATGGAGTGTATAATTGACTTTTTGTTGAAACCGCTTCCCATCAAGCATCCTCATCTACTGCATCCTCAGTTAGTGATCTCCCAGCACGTCAACATGCTGCTTTACTCAAAACTCAGTGTCATGTGGCGGAGTTGCATTCTGGTCTGTTATCTGCTCCTGTGGGTGTAGCAAATTGGTCTCTGTGCTTCTTTCATGATGGATTTCTCTCGGTGTAATTGCTGAACATTGGTACAAAGTAGCAGTGGCAGAGCTGTTTGATGTTAAGAAACTGACGCCATATACAAAAATTTAACCCCTTAAAAATAATAGGCAGTTAAATTAACTAGTTAGTTAATTTCATATTCCTACATTACACTTTACAATTGTTCTTTACAAATATACGTTTTGAAAGCATTCAAAGTTCAGCAGTTTAATACAAGCAGGGGAATTAAAATCAATAAGTCTACTTGCTGACACTAATGTTTCGCCACATTTATTACCGTTAGGGGTGTAAGAAAAAAATCAATACACTTGAATATCACAATATTTTATTTAGCAATACAGTATCGATTTTCAAAAACCCAATATCGTTTTTTTGTTTTACGTGCAAAAATATATATGTATATGTAAGACAGTGATTCAAGTTTATGTTGTGTTTAAACCCCCTACCGCTAGATGGCTATGCTGAGACGCACCACTAGTGTCCTCGCCTAACAGTGCCTAACAAAGCCTAGCAGTGCCTAACAAGGGGGTCAGCCTGCCTCCACAGAGCGAAGCCGCGATGGCGCCATTTTGATGCTAATAAACCATCACCCCCCGTTAGCATCCCATTGACTCCCATTCATTTTGGCGTCACTTTTACAGCCAATAACTTTACATCTGAAGCGTTTAAAGACTTTATTTGTCTGTTTATTTCTAAAGAAACACGACTCCGTTACCTTGTAGCTCACGTTATGGCTCCGTAGCAGACGTTTTTATAAAAATAGGCTAACGGTTGGGTCATAACCACGAGACTTACTGTCACATAGTAGAGGAATTACCGTACAGTACAGGAGAAGCTCGCAGGCAGTTTGGACTTACATCAGCTGTTTAGTTTAATTACTAATGTTAACTAGCATTTTAGTTATCAATAGTTAGCCTGTGCCTATGTTATCTCCTTACATATGCCTACGCTCTCCGTCTCTGATAGATTGGGAATGATTGAGATTTCTCTTGGCACAGCTACCAGAAGACTGACCCAGGATTTCCAAAGGCTGCGTAACTGCTGCGGAACGGCTCCGGAACGTCGGCGGAGTCAATCGGTTTCCATTAAAGTCAACGTGTGTATTTCCACCAGCTGCATAACGTCTGCGTTCCGACTCCGGCACAGCTCCGGCGGTCGCAGCCCTCCGGATCAGATACGCAGAGCTTCTATTTTTGCCGGACGCCGGAGAGCTCCGCAGCAACTCAGCACACAGCAGATAGTGCGGGACAGGAAGTCGAGCACAGAAACAAAATAAAACATCCGGTTACCTTTCAAAATAAAATACACCGTGCTCACGAAGGATCATATTTCTCTTCACTACACCTTGAAAACACAGCACGGAGTTGTATCCTCTCTACTCCTCGGAATAGAAACAAACTGTTGGTGGTTTTGTGGTTCTATTCTGCGTGAATTCGCGAGATCTCGCGGGTCCTCGTGACTACAGCTGTCAGTCCTGGCCGCAGCCGTTCCGCAACAACTCCGGATCCGGTGGGTATTGACGGACGGCGGACCACGGAGACGTTCCGCAGCGGAGACGTTCCGCAGCAGCTACGCAGCCTGTGGAAATCCGGGGTGACAACGTTCAGACACGTTGCTCACGTCACATCTACGTCATCAAGCTCAGTTTGAGGCTGCGCAGTAACGCTCAGCCATCACCGGGAAAGTGACTTCTAATAGACTTCACTGGTCTCCGTCAAAAACAGCGGAGTCACTCGGTTCATTTCTTCTATGTCAATGGTGCCTAGCCGTGCCTAACAGTGCCTAGCAGTGCCTGACGTTTTCATCCCAATATATCGCTAAATATATGTATCGTATCGCCAGATTCTTGCCAATACACAGCCCTAATTACCGTGATTATTTGTCAGTCTTTTTCAAGGATTGCAATACTTAAATTATTTGTCACAGTAACCTCATCCCGTTTCCTCCAAAGGGAAATCCATTTTGGTTTCATTTTGTTTGATTTATCTTCTTAAAGAGGGGTTTCAATGTGCACGTATTTTACAATGCGAGAGCAGAGCCTTGAATTAACCCAATTTCATCAAATGTTCTGGTTCCATTTAGGAGAGCGGTCTGCCACCATATTCCCTGTAAGGTTCAGAGGCTGAATATGAATATATGTCCTCGTCCTACGATGCATCTCCGCTCTTCTGTTTAACCTTTGTGTCGTCCTCGGGGCAAAGTTGACCCGTTTTTTCAAAAAACAAAATGATATCAGAAAAATGGGAAAAAATAACACAAAGTTAATGATTACTTTCATAGAATTTTGGCTGTTTTATTAAATTTCATAGCATTTAAAAAAAAAAAAAATGTTTAAATGGTTTTAAAAGGGCGTCCTGGTGGCTTAATGATATGGTTTCCTGTTTATACCTTGAAGAAATTTGGTTTTCTATGTCTAACTCTCGAGATAAATTCAAGAAGATTTGGGGTCCTTTCATAGACTACATCAGAAAGAAGAGACCACAAACTGGGACCTAATGTATTAATATTTTTTTTGTTTGTTTTTTCATTTTTCATCCTTACTGAGACCCTCACTCCCCTCTGGCCCAGGCTTCCTAGACTCAATCTGTGGACGTTTTAGGGCATCTGCTCAGTGAATGGACATGTATATGGATACTTTTTCCTTTTTATATAATGTGTGATTGCTGGCTGTTTGTGTTTTTTTTTTTTTGTTTTGTTTTGTTTTTATTTGTATTATGTATATAAAAAAATCTGCATAAATACAATTATTAAAAAAAAAAAAAAAAAAAAAAAAAAAAGGGCGTCCTGACAGATACCCGTCTGTGATTGGCTGTTTAACGCAAAACTCTCCGTTACACAGAGACGGGGCTCACGTAGTAGGAGTTGGACAATAAAAGGAATAGAATAGATTTGTGCCGTAATGTGTAACGTTATAAATATTATTAGGGATGTACCGAATCCAGCCGAATCCAAAGCTGAATCCTGGATTCGGTGCATCCCTAAATATTATATTCATATCTTTCAGCATCCTTTAGCTATAGTCCTCTTTCTCCTCCACATACAGTATGTCTTTGCTGCCACCGCACTGCACATTCTCGTCAGTGATGAATAAAGCTCATCATATCGTCATTTAGGAAACTTTGACACTTTAATTGAAGGAGCTCTGATGTACCTATCAAATCCAGTTGTCACATCACACTCATCTCAGAAAAGATGTCTAATTCTCTATCCAATGCAAGATGCTGAACTGCTGAATTGATCCCATCTGAAAAGACAATTAACTTTTAATTGAAGTACAGACCGTTTTAACGTTTGTCTGTCAGCGAGAGAAATTATATGCCGACGGATCTGCGCTGGTGTATCTGTGTGCACGTGTGTGTGTGTGTGTGTGTGTGTGTGTGTGTGTGTGTGTGTGTGTGTGTGTGTGTTTAAAAGCGTAGAGGGAACAATGGGAAATGATGTACTGACGCAACTGTCTCACATCTGTAAAAAATATACACAACGCTGTCGTATCTTGAGGGTAATTCAGCTCATATTTAAAGACTATTTTAAAGGTGATGTTTTTTTCCCCCCACTGTCAGAAGCACCGTTGAAAACACTTTACTGCTGTGTGTGTTTTTTAACCACCTCAGTGTTTTATGGCACATCAGTGTGCATAGCATCGACACGCGTCCACATGGTGAAAGCTGTCTGTGTTTTCTCTGCTCCCTGCAGGTGGTGCGAGCCTTCCTTTGGTACAGCAGCATGTCACAAATGATGGAAATGGCCTATTAAGTCAAGACGCCGATATGAGTCATGTTCTCTGTCATTTGCAGGAATGCAGAAGAAAGATCCAATCTAAATATGAGGTCTCTGATATTACACTGCTTTCTTTTTCTTCTAACACTTTCTCATCTCCATCTCATTTCCTTTGCCTCTCTTCTGTTTTTATTTGCTCCTTTTTCTCCATTCTCTCACGTGTCCTCTCTCCCTCCTCTACCCCTCTTTTTCCCTCCCCACCTATCTACGGTTATACTTTTTTTTGCCAGTTCTTTGCTTTTCTTAACAGTCTCGTCCTTTTTTTCTTTCATCCCATCCAATATTTCCATTCCTTTTTATTTCCTTTTTGCCTCTCCTTACTTCCTTTCCTCTCTCCTCCTCTAACTAAATGCTCCTTTTTCATCTTTAGCTTCCCTGTTATCTCCTTCTTACTTTCCTATCCTTCCCTTTTTCTTCTCCCCTCCTTTCTTAATCTTCCGTCCTCCTACTCTTTCCATTTTTGTATCCTTTCCTTGTACTGTCCTCTCCTTCCTTTTCTACCCTCTCTTTCTCCCTATCCTCTCTCTAAACTTTCCCTTCTTCTGCCTCTCCTCTTTACTCCCCTTTCCTTCGTTATCCTCTCCTCTCTTTCCTCTCCTTTGTCTCTCCTCTTCTTTTTTATTTTCTCCTCTCAATTTTAGTCTTAAACAATTTTTCTTTTCCTACCTTTCTCTACTTTTTCTCACCTTGTCTTCTCTCTCTTCTCTCCTTCCTTTACCAATTTTCCTTCCTCTCCTCTCCCCTTCTCTCCTCTCCTCTTGATAGTATTTATTTTAATTTTGTTTAGTTTGTAGTTCTTGTTTTTGTATGCTGATTTTTTTCTGTGTTTGTGAATCTTATCTGAAAATGGTCCAATAAAGGGACTTTGAAAACCAAAACCTCTCCTCTCCTCTCGTCTCGTCTCCTCTCCTTCCTCTCCTCTCGTCTCGTCTCGTCTCCTCTCCTCTCCTCTCCTCTCCTCTCCTCTCCTCTCCCTTGGCAGTGAAGAATTGCTTCTTGAAAACAGTTTGTTCTCTCGGCACCAAAAGGCTTCAGAAATATGACTCCAACGAGAATATAAACACTCACTGTGTGACTGTGTGTGTGTGTGTGTGTGTGTGTGTGTGTGTGTGTGTGTGTGTGTGTGTGTGTGTGTGTGTGTGTGTGTGTGTGTGTGTGTGTGTGTGTGGATAAAGGATAAAAGCATTATGTGTCATGCTTTACTTGGCCACTGTTAACAGGCTGATACATCATAGTCAACCTGTATACTAACCAAACAGCTGCTGAGTGTGATTTACAGCAGGTTTACCTCGATTTCCCTACAGCCAAAGGAACTCTACACATCAATGGTTCTATTTTGCTTGTGTCACTGCTGTATTGTATTGTCATTTGCATTGGCAGGGGATCATATTGTATCATAAATTAGATACACATGAAAAACAACAGCGGCTTTTAGAAACTAGTTTACATGATCGATCACATTCCATCAAACTTTCTGACTTGTCTGATACATTTCAAAACAAATGCTTTCAAACTAACTGTGAAAACCCTTTCTCAGATATTCTGCTGTGAACGTATCTGCAATTTTAAAGGGTAATTTTGACCTACTCCAAAACATCAGACTTCCAGAACACAGCTGTCTTTCGACAAGAAGTCACCTCGTGAGATCGATAATGTTGTCAGACACTTTGATTAAAATCTTGCTGCTGACAGAGCAAAAAAAAAAAAAAAATCACTTTTAGTAGACTAAAATCGAAGCTGCTAAATTGCCCCATTAGGTCACATTGCAGTCCCGTTCGCACCGGCCTGTCATTGCGATCTTGCTCCATACTGGACCAATGTCAACTATTTTTGGTCACATTAGTCTATTAGACACAAATGCATGGGGAAATGGGGTCCAGGTTGAAAAAAAAAACGAAATTACCCTTTAACTCGGGCTCTTGTATTAAAAGGCGTTAAGGCCCAACTATGCTAATTACTGTTGAAATGAGGATGTTTGACAGATGTGTCCGAAGAGACTGCGGCTACTTTTATGCTAAGATGAAAAGTGTTTTCATTTCTTAAAGTTTCATTTGTTCATTTAAATTATATTTCTTCTCTTCATATGTTTTCCTGAAACGGAATATCCACAATTTAATGAGCACTTTTAGAGCAATCATTATCAATTCAGTCATTTATTCATGTGTTGAGGAACTTTGTAGATCATCTTTTAAATGTATTATTGTATTTGGCTGTAACAAGATATAAAGGTTAGGATGCCTCAGTACTGATTTGGTGATTCAAAAGTTGTCAACCTTGTTACATCTGCTTGTCGACTCATAAAACAATTCATGTAAAAAAAAAAAACATAATTACTTTTTATGCTGAAATCTTTTTTTTAGAATACATCAGTGGCTTATTTTCTCAGATTGCAGCTATCTCATTTTGCCTCCAGACTCGCCAGCTGTTTCAATCACATTCACAGTTGTACAAAAAACAGCAACAAAAAGCCTCATCATTGCCCACATTTGTTAGGAGATTGTGTCAACGATACAAGCGAGTCGTGACATCTAACCCTTCCACAGCCAATGATTAGCTCAGAAACAGTGGCCACCGAGAGGCCACTGAAGGTCAGACAGGAACAAACTCCAATCGGTGTAAATTGAGCGAGCGAATGTTGTATAACTGGACCATTACCCACAATGTAGCAGCCAAATGAGGCGTGGTATGGCATGTCCTTGTACAGCCATTGTGTTAGTTAAATTATGTGATGTAGTTTATAGCTGTATTTTTGTACCTGCTGAGTGCTCGCCCACACACACAGACACACCACTTTCCAGATCGCCCTGACTATCACAGTATGAGATCATACCTGTGACACGTAGGAGATGGATGACCAGAAATATCCGCCATCGCTTCCTTTGGATAATGACCTGAATTCAACACAGTGTGTGACTCTGACATGCATTAATCCCGCCTCGGGTCTCGCTCCTGAGCTTTCCCTGTACTGTATCAGTCAAAGAAGCTCAGGCGGAGATGACATACCCCAGGCATTTTAAAAGCCATTACCCGAGTTAATGCTGAACCCCTCCACTACCTCAGTCAGGCTGCATGGCCTCGCTGTAATGGACCGTAGCATAAAGGTTATAAAAAAAACAGGGTCGTGCCCATAAAATTCCCCAGTGGGATGCAGGGCTGCCTGTTAAAAACTGAATAGGTGGGTGTAACTTAAAGTGAAAATTGAAAGAGGTTTGTCTTGCTGTAATCATTCTTCTTGTTAATAAGAGATCCTTTCAATGTAAGTGATAGGGGGGGGGGGGGGGATTTACATTGTTACACTCTGTTGATAGTACACACATGCCTGGAATAAACACACAGCCCTATACATGCACTAATGGGGAGATGTCAGAGTTGGAATTGGAAAATGATTTATTTGAAACAGGGACAATGCACAAATAAACATTACACTTGTAATATAAGAGAATATGTCTTAGGCCAGGTTATAGCAACGATTGCTAATTTTCACCTGTAGTCCCTGGGCAGGTATCACAGTTACAAAAATAACAATTTTAAAAAGAGGTTTAACAGGACTATAGATGACGTGGTGTCCATAGTAATTAAAAACAAGCAGTTTAGTAAAAACAGCCCACTCACTCTCCCCCCCCCCCCCTCCACAGCACACACACTCAGACAGAAGCAGCAGCTTAGGTACATTAGAGTACAATCTACACACACACACACACACACACACACACACACACACACACACACACACACACACACACACACACACACACACACACACACACACACACACACAGTATCATAGATGTGTGCAAACTTTCTTACTCAACAACCAACTCTTTGTTAGGCATGAGAAAATGTGGGAATTTGTACATAAGATATATTCCATGGGAAAAGTATTCCACCGCCTCATGGCCACACATGAGAAAGAGAAACTCCCAAATTGGGTTTTACGTTGTGGGATGCTACACTCCCCCCTCGTAACGCTTTGAGTAGTTTGCGCTGTTATTTCGGAGCAGTACCCAGGATGTGAACTGGCACCTCTCCAGCTACCAATCCACAGTCTGAACTTGGTCTGTGCGGGGGACCTGAACCAGTGACCCTCTGGTTCCCAAGCCAAGTCCATACAGACTGAGCCACCGCTGTCTCCATACATGTAGTTCTGATGCGTTAACCTAAGCAGACCCTGCACTATGAAAAATTATGTCAAAGGGGTGAAAATGTGACACCAAGGGGTCTGGACCAAACATCCGTATGTGATGTGTTGGTTTGAGTGTGTTACTATTCTTCCACTGCAGCTCAACAGGAAAACACTGAGAGGTTTTTATACTAAAAATACTGTAAGGTTGAAATATATCCACCTAATTTGTCTCCACTGCTAGTACCAGCCCTACTCGGCTCGGCTCAACTCAACCGCGTTGCCCCGTCCTCCTTTTTCCATTGCAGCATTAATACCGCCTAATGCGTAAGGCAAGTGTGGCTGGTCGTCATAGCGCCGCCGCAGGAAACTACCTAACGCGACACACACACAGAACGTTGAAGGTGTGTTGTTGTTGCCAGGAGACACATTTAGTTTCAGATGAAGCTGGAGGCAGCAAAAACAAAACACCGCTGGCTAAACTATTTAAAAATGACGAGGTTGTTCCGGACGCCCCCGTCTGTCGCTTTCACGCCACCTTTTGGTATCGCCTCAGCTCGCTTGGAACCTCGACGGAGGTGGTACTAAAAAAGGTACCTGTTAGCAGGTGCCAGGTACATTTTTTCGTAATGGAAAACCAAAAAAGGCGAGTAGAGTCGAGGCGAGTCGAGGCGAGTCGAGCAGATACCATGTGATGGGAAAACGCCATTTGTTTAGCTAAGTAGAGATGGATGAATGGAGACATTTTGGGTGAATCAAATAACATGTTTCTTTGTTCCCACTTTCATCCCCAACCCTCATGTGTAAACGTAGGAAACATCAACGAATACATGCGGCCCTGTATATTTCTTGAAGGAGGTTTGCAGTGGTAACTCTATTATACAGCGTATTAGCCTACCTAATTAATCTGTAATGTGTTAATTAGCCTGATGGGTTTTTAATAACACCGCTGTGTTTATCGAAGGCACTTCACATTTGAGTGTGATGGTTTTAATTCATTAAATTCACCTGACTGTGACTCTGTGACAAGACGTGCAATCTCATACAGTATAGGCAGCGGTTTAGTGTCACAACCCCCGAAAATACAAAATCAGGATGGCACCTTTACACTCTGACTGGGCATCGTTGGCAAACAACATGGCTGGAAGCACAGGGTCCTGTTCGTTCATACTACAAACTAATTATCCACCATTATTCATGTTGTGCTCTCATGCGAAGAGGCAGTAGGACTCACACATTCTCATCATCATTCTCATTAAACGATTTCCTGGACACATTTGAACGCTTGTTGTCCATTCGAGTAGAGTGCTATCATTGCCGATGCATGCATTTAATTTGCTAGTGAGTTGGACAAAGAAAAGACAGTTTCCATCTTAAAATCTCAAATCAGATGACAGAATGATCCAGTCATTAAAGCTACTCAGACAGCACCACGCTCAGGAAATTCATCTGCCTGCAATTGTTGATGAATGAGGCTTGTGCAGAGCTCTTTTTCAAGGCCTGTGTGCAACAAAATGGCTAATTTGCAAACATTTCTCTGATAACTGACATGAAATCTCTGTGATTAGCAGACAAAGTTGTGTAAATGCTTACACGTAAAGCGCTTAAATACATTAAATATCGTAATCTTAGTCTAAAGATTGCCTAATTTAACTAACTGAGTATTATCAATTGGACATGTGTTTAATAGTAACATTAATCCAGGAAGTAGTGTGACGACAAAATCTTTCCGTTTGAAGCAAAATACATGGTTTTACCATCACTGAGACATGAATCATATATCACATGAAGTAATATATCACTTTCATTGTCACTTGCAGCTGGCTGCCTTCACGTCCTTGTGCTGTTGAATCATGTTTCTTGTTGGATCTACGTGCTGGAATGATGTCATCCATCAAAAGCCTGGAATACGTTTAGTGTGACAGGTCCTGAACCTCCATCTACCAGGTGTATGAGTGGCATAAGTTTTAATCACCAGCCAACATGGCTGGTACATTTTTAACTTTACCAGCCAATCAGATTTTCCACTAGCCAAATTTGAATAACTCAATAACTTATTTCATCGATACCGCACGCTAAGCGTGTAGCCGAAGGTTGTACGACACGTCACCCCATGGTGTTCATGGGTAATGTTGGAATATAACTACAAGCAGTGTAAATTACATTTCCAAGCCAAACACACACAAAACTACCCAAAAGTCTCGGTGGAAAACAGACCAATCTGGAAATCCGGCATTCAAACAGACTCAGAGTCATTTGTATATTTCATCACCGGCCAAACTGGCGAGTACCTTTACAATGTTACCCGCCAAAGTTAGTTTTTACCAGCATTTGGCGGGTTGGGGGGTGTCAATTTAAAGCCCTGGTAACAAGTATATCCACGGCAGATATAAAAAGCTCAAGGATGTCATGATGTGAACAGTGAACGATGTTCTGTGGAGCTTTTGAACAGTCCACATTTCTGGTTTCCAGCTTACCAGGGAGACCAGGTCAGACTGATGGATGTCTTCCAGCATAAAGCCACAAACCTCGGATGTCCAGAGGTGTCGGCGCACGGTGGAGTTCCTATCAATCGCACACTCGGAGATATAATGAGCGTGTAGGAAAAGATGTAGCGTGTCACCAGGTGTCTGTGTGTGTGTGTGTGTGTGTGTGTGTGCGGGGGGGGGGGGGTTGTGCCATTAGTGTCTAACATAGTATCCTCCAAAGAGCTTTATTGACACTGAAGTCGCTGCACAACATCTTTTCTTCTATATATTGCTTAAAGCTATTCCAAATCCACAGTCACACTGTGATTTATGATACCAATACAAAATAGATTAATAGAGCAATAGACTGATCCAAATAAGAATGATAAACTAATAGGAGTTGAAAAAAAACAATAAAACATGCCACACATGTTCTTGTGCTCATGCGTTTTCCTTTGGTTTACAGTTTTAAGGTCAACTGTTGATATATACTGTATATATTTTTTATTTTGTTGAATGTATAAAGCATTTCCACACATGACTCATGCTTTCTTACATGTAGAGCACCTAGATAACCCTCCTTAATTTGCACCCAAAATACTTTAATGGCTATTAGTTATTTAAGTACTTGAACTACTGTTCTGTTTGGAGTCCCGGAGACCCTGGGCCTCGTTAACAGGTATAACTAACAATACATAACACACATATATTTGTTTGTGCATAGCCCACACAAGGTTTAAAACATGAGATGTAATAACAGTGCTTTATAATTTCTGTATTTTTGTCATGCCATGTATGTAGGAGAGAAGTGTTGCCACTGTAAAACCTTATATGTTGGATTTTAATTTGCTCAGAATAAGATAAAAGTATTAAGTATTTGAACACATACAGCAGCGAGGTCTGTGAGCCCCCAAACAATGAGGAAGTCAGTCCAATGTCAACAAGGGTTCATTTTTGATAATCTTCTAATCTATTTCTAAACTTTGACCTGGAAGAGGATGAAAAATGCACCTGTTTTTGGTTTAATATATTTGTTCATTTGCGGTAGAATTGACCATTAAGAACACAGAAAACCCACAGACAATAAAAGTAAAAGTCAGTGGTGGTCTCCTGGTATTACTATTCCTCTGTGAGTATTTAAGTAGTGCTCACTTGTGAGTGAAAAATAATGAGTGCACAGATAACTTCCATACGGACGGACTCACAAATGAAGCTCAGCGAAAATTCTACCAGGAAGACTTAACAATCAGTTCCCTCCCTAATTGAATAAATGTTGGAGGCGGCACCTGTTCGATAAGCCAATCATAATTGGCAAGGATTCCTCAGGCCAATCACAGCGTTACAACTTCTGCTTTAAAAGTGTTCTCTCCCTGCGTAACAGCCGTCGTTCGACTCTCCTCCTCCTCTTCCACCTCCTGTCATAGGATTTCTCCGGCTGTCGCTGTGGTTCCTCCTTCAGCATTGTCTTTGCCCCCACCGGTGTCTGGATTCCATCGGGGGGTTATATCTTGGTTCCCTACCCCTATATACATCTTTAATGTATTAATTTTGCGATGGAGTCCAATCGCCAAAACAATGTACATTTTATTCTCGTACAATAAATCTTTGCATATCTGCAAACAAGTCTGTCCTGATTGAATAATAGCTTGCTTTCAAACCACAGTAATAACTCTCTGGAGGCAGTCCAGAAATGTCAGAGGGAATGAAAACTGTTGGGAGAGCGGACATTAATTGGTCAGGGCTTCAGTGTTGTTATAAACACACTCATTGATTTCTTACGATGACTTCCAGCTCCGTAATGTCTCAGGATATCAACACCATCTTGAATTAAAATGGCACATCTGCTGCGTCGATATTACAACAGCTAGCAGACCCATATGGTTTCCCACACAATCACTCAAACAAATTGTTGTCTGAAGCTCAAACACGAGTCTCAAAGGATCTGCAGCTTCAGTGTGCTAGAGGATCACATCCATGTACTAAACACTACTTAATAAAGTCTTATTTTAAGCATTTTACACATGCTTTGAGATTGGCTTTCTAACATTTTTGCCAGATAATTTCTTTGGTCAGAACTGTGACTTTTACAATGCATACATCTGCGATTTCTGGCCCACAGTAGCCATGGCCGTATATAAAAAGGAAATATAATTCAAATCATGAATAACTTAATTGATTACACCCTGTCCCAGTGATGTCTCGGTGTGTGTGGAGAACATTTCTCATTGTCGTTGTCCGAAGTCTCAAAGGCACTGCTCCTTCTTAGAAGACCTCATTGCAAGCTGAAGCAAAGTGAAGTTAAATCATATCTGACATTTTTAAAGTGCACTGGATGAGTAAGTAAGAAATTGGGACCTACTGGAAGTGCTTCTGCAGCATGATGAGGTTCTAAAGACGTGACTGATTCACAGTGAAAAGGCTGCAGCTATAATGAACGTGAAACGTCTGTCGTTGTTAAAATTAACATAAAACATTCAAATGAAACCTTTTGTTCCACTGCAGTTTTGTTAAAACGCCTCTTTATTTAATAAAAAGTAAGCCTGCTGTGTGTTTTCTTTTAGATGTTGTTTTGCAAATAAACTCTTTAAAAAAATATAATAAACAAATTGTAATTAATAAAATGTTATTACTGACGATTTGGCTGACATCTCCCAGACAGCCAGAGTATCTTCTCCTGTCACGTACTTTTACTTTGGGAGTGCGTGATAAGGGGGCGGAGAACGGTCTTGAGACCAAGACCGGTCTCGAGTACTACAACACTGCCTGATACACATGGAACCAGACCCGACCACTGAAATGATGTAGAGAACTTACTTGAGTACGTGTGTGGAGCCATTGATCTGCGTGGCTGTGCAGGGAGCGCCGGACCCCAGGATGGACGACCTGCGGTACCTCTTCCTCCCGCAGCACAGGATGATGAGGAAGGCACGGCGAAAGGACTTGTTGAGGAAGGCGTAGAGGATGGGGTTCAGCATGGAGTTGATGTAACCCAGCCATAAGCAGGCCGCCCACAGCTTGTCTGGCACTGTGTAGTCTATAAAGGGGTCCACCACGTTTGTGACAAAGAACGGCGCCCAGCAGAGGCAGAAACAGCCCATAATGATGCACAGAGTCTTTGCTGCCTTGGTCTCTGTTCGCATGCGGTGGTTGCGTTGATGGTCAGCAGAGTCCGTGCTGGCAGCGGCTCCTCCCGCCCGCTGCAGCATGCTGATCTGCAGCGCGTGTGCTCGCGCCGTGATGTAGATCCTCTGGTAGGCCAGCACCATGAGGACCAGAGGGATGTAGAAGGCCACCACAGAGCAGGTGAGGGCGTACGGTTTGTTCACCATGAAGACGCAGGACGTGGAGTTGCTGCCCTCGCTGTGGCGCCTCTGCTCAATCTGGTTAAAAGAAGTCACATCAGAGAGGACAAGATTCAGAGACATTGTCGTTGTTTCATGCACCAACATGTAAAAACAGCAGCAATTAAACTTTTATATTAGCAGACTGCTGTAGCATTTGGACCTGTGATTATCCCAAACATAGTCTATATCCACGACGTTCCACTTCCGGGATTGCTCCTTTGCCGGATGTCCCTCATATTATTTGTGTTGGCATTTTATGCTCCTATGTATATAGCAGGACTCTGGTTACCTGCTCCTCAGATCTCTGCAGGGTAAATCCAGACAGCTAGCTAGACTATCTGTCCAATCGGAGTTTTCTGTCGCACGACTAAAACAACTTTTTAACGCCCTCATGTTCCACCCAAATAAGTCCCGAGGCTATTTTGCAGAGGCGGCATTGCTCCGTCCGGAGATTACCGCCTCCAAAGACGATTGTGATTGGTTTAAAGAAATGCCAATAAACCAGATCACATTTCTCTTCTATCCCAGAATGCTGTGTGGACTAGCCAGACCCTCCTCCGCAGTGCTGTGAAGGAAGGTCTGACGATGCGAGTCTATTTCATGCTTTGAAAAAATGAAAACAAAAATGAAGTTGCCCTAAAGAAAATACAGCCAAGCACAAATGACTCAACTCACATCAACACACTAATTAATTAAAATGTTGGAATATTGAGAACAATACACAGTTTGTTGAAATAAGTCCTCAAGGAACCACGTGCGCTGAGCTACTGGACAGATCTGACCTGCTACGCCACAAAATGCCTTCAGACTTTACAATATCACTCCTAAAATCTCACACAGTAGTTAGCGAGGAACACAGCTCTTGAGGGAGAGGGAGGCGCTGTCACCATTAATCAAAATGAAGTCCCATCTCAGTTTTTCATCCGCTATCATCTCATAATTGTGGGCAAACCATGGCTCCGGGCTGTGAGATGAATAATACACATGAGAACGCAGAGATATGGATTGATCTTTGTAAGTTCTTTTTATGAATGGGCTGCCATGTTTAAGTGTTCAGTGTTTTTAATATAAGCTTTGACATTGGAATGCACACAATGATAAAAATATAAAGTAAAAGTGTAAATAGGAGAAAATAGATATTTTTTTATCTGTGCTTGTACAGTTGACAAAGTTCTTTCTCAGTTATCATATATTTATTTTCTGTAAAATATGGATTTATTCCATTTAAGTCTTGCCAAAGGGGACACATTGGAAGCAGTTCTTATCAGCCATTCCACCATTAATCTTTTGAGCCGTGGAAAAACAATTGCCTTCCTTTAAAGACACCATGAAATAAAACATCTGGAAAATCATATGGATGTTGTTCCAAGTCTCTTTGAAGTGGTAATTTCTACCATCTTTACTCCTTATTAAAGTCAACTGAGTGCTAATCACTTTAGCAATGGTACGACACATCAAAACTGTAATAAGGAATGAGTCCTTTTCATTCAAGTGCTGATGGCTGAAAATGTTATTTTATGATTTTAAAATGATAAAATCAACTTGCCCTGCCTTATAATGAGGTATGCTAATTTTCGGTATCTTGACCATTTCTTTATGCTAATCACTGTTTGGAATGAGTTTTATTTTGAAGTAATTCAGCTTTTACATGAACATGTAGCCACATAGACTGTGAAAAGGATTGTGTTTACTTGGTCCATTTAATTTTAATTGCAAGTAGATTAATTCATTGATTGCAAATGAAGGCTAAGGTCAACCCATTTTCTGCACACACATTTTCCAAGTACAAATAAACCTACTAATGGGTTTGATCTGATAATACTGAATAGCGTTATATAATGTTATTTTATAACAAGCTAATTAAAAAGCTTCTGCCAAACAAAAACAAAAAAATTAAATAGGCTCTCAAATTGGCAGATGAGACCCAGCCCATTGACTTGTGTCCATTAGACATTTGAGTTTCTTTCCTCTCCTTGGAATCTTTTGTGCAAGTCTCTTAATTCCTGCTG
This sequence comes from Gymnocephalus cernua, assembly GCA_023631565.1. Taxonomy (NCBI): domain Eukaryota; kingdom Metazoa; phylum Chordata; class Actinopteri; order Perciformes; family Percidae; genus Gymnocephalus; species Gymnocephalus cernua. Next base: position 35,575,377 of record CM042435.1, read on the forward strand.
TACTGTACAGAGGACATCCTGGGCTTTTCAGTGATGTTTTATTTGATTGGCTGGGAGGCCAGGAACCGCCTCTATCTTTCAATCCAAAATAGACGGCGTAGGAAAAAGCACATTTTATGTGAAGATAAGAGATGAGTCAAATATTGTTTGTCTGTGGTTTTGTTACTATGATAATCATATATTTTCTTGTTCATTAAGGTGTTAGGAATCATATATTTAGTTTTGATAGCAACTACATTATGTATCTTTTGAAAGATTTGCTATTTTATGAATGTCAATTATAGTGGACATCAGGACTATCTTCATGTAAATAATGACTCCACATCTACTAAATGTGTTTTCGTACTCAAATGATCCTGTTGTCCACTACATGCTGTAAATAAATTAAAATGTGTAAATTGTAAGATGTTTTTTTTAACCCTAAACAGGTATGGAATCACAAAAAAATAGGATTAGGAAAAAACTTATTTTCCTTGGTTCTCAGGAGGTTAGAAATGATGGCAACTGTAGCAAGTTACAACATAAGTAGGGTTGGGTGATAATTTGATACATTGACTGCAGGATATTTGAACAGTGTGTGATATGATATTTAAATTCAATTAAGAGACCATTTATAGATAGGATTTAGATAAGTGGTTGGCAATATCTGCTTTTGACTACAATGCATAATTTGTTGGTTAATTTTCATATCATTAATCTCAATCTGCAAAGTTAACATAAGTTTGAATACATGTAGTGGAGTAGAGGTAGAAAGGTGCAGAAAATAGAAACACTGAATGACAGTTGACAATCTGCTATAAATCACCATAGTGCCCAATTCTAATTACAAAATTTAAAGTAATATTACTGACATCTTGACTTGAATGATGGGATTTCATGTAAAAGATTGGGCTCCATGACCAATCAAATCTGTGTTTCACAAAGCCAGACCAACAGTAGAAACCATTATAAATAGACAGTGGCATGTACGTGTGTCTCTACTGCGTCCGACTTGTGTTTGTTTTGTTCATCTTTTGAGCCGCTGTTTGTGCCAGAACTGACGAACTACTCCGAATATTCAACAGCTCTAATTAGACCCAAAGAGAGATGTCGCATCCCTGCTGCACAGCGCTAACGTCACACTGCTGTTGTGCTGTTCACTTTCCTGTGTGTGTGTGTGTGTGTGTGTGTGTGTGTGTGTGTGTGTGTGTGTGTGTGTGTGTGTGTGTGTGTGTGTGTGTGTGTGTGTGTGTGTGTGAGTGAGATATGTGTGAGTCACTGCCAATGCTGCCAAAAACGAGCCAGCCTCCTCTTGACACTCAGCTCGAAAGTAACTTTTCACTGGCTGTCAGATAAAGGCAAACAGGGCCGAGTGGGGTTAATAGTAGCTGGGGGAGTCTCTCTCTCTCTCTCTCTCTCTCTCTCTCTCTCTCTCTCTCTCTCTCTCTCTCTCTCTCTCTCTCTCTCTCTCTCTCTCTCTCGTCACATGCTCATGTTGTCTTTGTCTGCACACCTGTCTGCCTGTCTCTCTCCTCTTCCTGCTTTACATTGCTTTGTGTTCATCTCATCTTCAGTGACTTGATTTCCTGAAACATTTCATACACAAATGTGAACAACAAATGTCCTTTTAAACTTGGATATGGTCAACCATGTAATGTTTTCGCAATTTCACATCATGTTTATAGTGATGAATACTTGTGAATACTTTTTCATTCCTCAGCACTTTCAAATGTCTGACAGAAATATTGCCTAACACAGGGGGCCTTCGACGTTTTTTAAGCCAAGGACCACTTAACTGAAATAGAGACGGAGCAGGGACCCCCTACTAGATATATTGCATAAAATTAACTTGCATACTGGACCTACAATAACGTGTAGGGCGGTCTAAAGCCTCTATACATACCTTTTGTTTTTTGCATTGAATACTAAGCTATTAAAGCTATAGTGCGTAGTATCTATCGCCCCCATGAGGAATTCTAAGTAATGACATCAACACTGATACAAGCCTTCCGTGATCGCGCTCTGCCTCCACCCCTCCTCCACACAGTTGCTAGTAGCCAAGGAGGACACGGAGGATTAAACATGATGGACTCTTCAGAAGAGGTCACTATCTTCACTCGAGCTTCTGTGCCGGACGCCACAATCTTCTAAATATAGTCACACTGAGAGATCCAGAGAGAGTTGTGTGGAGCTGATGGTCTTAATTAGCTTTGTAGCAACTCATTTGGCAATGGCTTGGATGTAACGAACGTTCATTATTATCATAAAGTTACGCACTAAGGCTTTAAAATGATAATTGTTGACATGATTTTATAAATCATCTTGTGGCCCAGTGAATCCTTAGGATGAACTGGTTCTGTGGGTGGCTACCTTAGTGACTACCTCGCCTGTAAGGACAGTAAGCCTATCATCAGTGGGATAAGATATTTTATTATTTGAAAACAAACGTTCAAAAATTAACAATAATTTAGAAGCCCCCCCCTGCAGTGACTCTGAGGACCCTCTAGGGGTCCCGGACCCCTTGTTGAATATATCTGTCCTATCAGGACAAAGCATGACAAAAGCATCCTGTTTAGTTACTAGTGTACAGCTTGATGCTAGAGGTGAAAGGTCGCAGTGATTGCTGAAAGCTTTTTAGCGCAATAATAAGGACCTTAGGACCTCTTTCTCTACATACTAACTCTGTTTTCTGTATGATCTTTCTCTACATACTCTGTTTTCTGTATGATCTTTCTCTACATACTAACTCTGTTTTTTGTATGATCTTTCTCTACATACTAACTCTGTTTGCTGTATGATCTTTCTCTACATACTAACTCTGTTTTCTGTATGATCTCACATAAGCTTCATGTACTCAACATGATCTGGAGGAGGTACCAGCTGCTTGTATTTCATCTCAGTCATTCCTAACATTTATGGCTCATAAGCCTTTGACACAAATCAATATTGCTGACTCCTTCAAGTTATGGCTTTACTGTGGATATATGTAATGAGCAGTTCACCCAAAGATAGATTTTTCCTACTGCTTTTTTTTTAGAGGCCTGATGGTATATAGTATCCTTTCTTCTCATCCCTCTTTCTGTATTCTAGCTTGCATTAAACAAAAACCTCACTGCACAAACAAGACTCCCATAACACTGACTCAACTGTTAAATACTTTACATATTCAGATTGAACAGCTTGACCCCATGTCTGTGGTGTCAGTGGCCTTGGACTTTTGTTTCTGCATCAGACATGTTGATGTTGTTTCCATAGCAACACATGAAGCATTTCCTGCATCTTGTAAACAATACAAACTCCTCAGCACTAAAAATTCTTTTCAGCAAATGTGGAAAACATGATTTTTTTCTATTTCTTTTGACTGTTTTTTATCATTTTTGCGCTTTTTTTTCTCTCCCTTACAGTCATCTCCATTACCAGCAGTACATTATAATCATAAACTAGCATTTTCCATGGAGATGTAAAATATTTTGGGCTCCATCCCCATATGGAACCAACACAGGCCACTCAGTGAATCCATTCCTCTGGTGTACACACACACACACACACACACACACACTACAGTACTCACCAGGTGGTCAATGCCGATGCTATTCCAGCCCTGCATGATGGGCAGGAAGGAGATGAAGGTGGGAATAACCCAGCAGCCGCCGATCATCAGAGCCACTCGCATAGGCGTCATTTTGTTCTGGTAGACCAGAGGCTGGCAGCAGATAGCATAGTACCTGCAGACAAAGATAGACCCAATCAACACAGCCATGCACTGACGGGTGGCAACAGATAACATGATATATGTACAGAACAAAATGTGTCATATATATATCTTGATTTAAGAATAGACCTTCAGCTGTCAAATACAAGGTACTGCAGAAAATGTGGATAAAAGAAAAGTTATAGATAAAAGTTTACTTGTTAAAAGAAGTAACACGCCGTAACACATAAATGACAGAATAGGGCGATGAAGTCCGTTCTATTTAACGTTGTGGAACAGAACTATTTAAGTTTTGGCAACAAAACTAAGTGCTTATGGTTAGAAAAAGAACATGGATTGGCTAAACATGGACAGAAGTTGGTTTACTTAAAAAAAAAACTTTATTTAACCAGGTAGGCTGTTGAGAACAGGTTCTCATTTGCAACGGCGACCTGGCCAAGAAAAGCATAAGCGTACAAAACAACATAGAGTTTCACATTCAATACAGTACAAGAAAACAGAGTACTATAGTCTACAAAGGTACAGATTAAGTATGCAGTACAAAGCCGGCGTGCAAGTAAGTACGTCGATGCAGATGTGAAGGTGAAGAGGTGATAACATAATAAACATGAATAGACAGTCTAGAACATTGCTGAGATGTAGTAAAGAGTCAGAATACAGTTATTGCAAATTAAATTGTGGTTATAACACAGTATATATACATAGATAGTCTATATAAATGCTGAGAAGTGAAGTCAACATACAGATAGTGCAAGATATAATCTAGTTAGTGATGTTGGTCAGTAATAACTCAGTGAATATGAACGGTCAGTTTGTCTAAATGCAGAATACAGTAAAGAGTCAATACACCATTAGTGTAAATATTTGTCTAGGTAGTGGGGTAGACACGGAAAACACAGTACACGGTATGAGTAATACAATGCTGAGATGAAGTAAAGAGTCAGTGTACAGTTTGTGCCAAGTGTGGACTAGATAGTGGTTTCTGGGGCACCCTGGTAGCTCACCTGGTTGAGTGTGCACCCAATGTACTAAGGCTCAGTCCTTACCGCAGCGGCCTGGTTCGAGTCCGACCGCGGCCCTTTGCTGCATTTCATTTCTCCCCCCTCTCTCCCCCCTTTCCTGTCATAAGCTGTCCGGTCAAATAAAGGCCAGAAATGCCCACAAAAATAATCATTGAAATAAAAAAGTTGATTTCACATGGGACACAAACACACACCGGTCTCCTGGGTTAAAGTCTGTGTTTGTTTGACCCGTTCACCACCCAGACCTTCGTCCTTATGAGGAGGAAGATCTCCGTTTCATTGTCTTTTTTGATGCCGTTGGCGATAAGCGGTAATTGTGTTTTGGGATTTCACTTCCCAGAGATCCAAACAGTGGCAGTGTTGGATTATGTAGCAGTGACCTCCGTAGCCTCTGTTCCACAATACCATGGGAGAGGGACTGTACATGTACGTGTAAACATGTTAAAGTCCTGCAAGCAAGTCTGTTACTAACACTATTTTGGCCACGTTTAAAAAAATACCTTTGTACATGTGGCCTCAGTCCCTCTTTCTGTCCCTCGTTTCCTTTTTTAATGAGCTCTTTTGGCAAGGCAAGAAGGAGCTTGCTGCCAATTATGCATTTGCAGAAATGCTAACCACCAATAATTAAGCACTAGAACATTTTCAACAATCAAATGTCTCACTCGCTTTCCACTCATGTCTCTGTCTTCCTTTCGATCCATCTCTCATTGACTCTCTCTGCCTCATTTTGTTAACTTCATATCTGTATCCCTTCTATAAGCTCTCTCTCTGTTACATCATCTTCATTTCTACTTTTCTCCTTTCCTCAAACTCTCCTTTAACCTCCACCTTTCAACCTGTTATCCTTTTTTTAATCAGCAATTCTCCCCAGGTCCCCATTTCTAAAGCATAACAATAACAATAACAATAACTGTCCTGGCATTATCACAGTCCACCTAAAGGCATCAGACTAATTTCCTCTTCTTTGGCCTATTAGTCAGTACATTGTCAGATGGCCTTGGCTGCTGCATTGCTGCTGCAGGCGGGACGTTCAGTGTCTCAGCTACTGCGGCCCATCAATTGTCCCCCGTGACATTTATTAGTCCTACAAGAGAGTGTGGACAACTTCTGTGTTTTGCAGGTCATAGACGCTGTAGTTCAAATTAAAGAAAGTGCAACAAAGCTGACCACAGAAATTGACAAATTACAAAACACTTGGGGCCATTTTTTAGTGTTTTTGCTGCATTCATGGGGTGTTGGAATAATCTATAAAATTAGTTCCTGACTGGGAAAACCCCTCAAATCAGAACAACAACTCAGAATGTTGGCGAAGATTTTGCTACACGAATTGCCAAGTTGACGTCATATTATGCAGAAACATGGCTGACGAAGTTGAGTTGACGGTAAGAAATTTTATAACTTAACATAGTGCATATCAACTTTTTGCTCACATGTAATTAGTAGGTTGTAACCATTAGTTGCTGTTGCATGTGGAGTGACCTAGATTAGTTAAAGGGGCGCTATGCAGTTTAATCCATTTCTTGTCTGTTTTCTGTCTTGTTGCTGGCAGGTTTCTCTATAGAGAAACCCCCCCACAGCTTCAGAATAGATATCTGGCAGCTCCTATGTTTACTTGTGTCTGACCCCTCTCTCGGTCAGTCTGTCGTTTCCTCTTCCTCTGTTCCTCCGACAATGCTTTCCTAGCTTTCTGCTTCTTTTTTGCCGGCTCAGCCGTGACAATAGTGTGAAAAACTCCATCTCTACCTTGTTAGCCGGTTCCTGAACGGCTTTATGTGTGCAGTGCCGTGAAGCAATTCGTTACATCGCGATACCTGATATCACGTGATAATTCCCATAGGTTTACAAAGTGAAAAAGCCCAACGTCCCCCCCAAAGGGACTTACCATCTCCACCAGAAAACACTGTTCACCAACTGCTCCAAACAGCTCTGTTGTAGTCCAGCCTTTACTTCAGAGACAAACGTGGTCACTTTGGAACACACGTTATAATGCTCGCCTAGCTGCTAGCATGGCACGCCCTCATACTCTGCTTCTGACTGGCTAGTAGTCCTTACCTAGGTACTGTCAGGACACGCCCTCATACTCTGCTTCTGACTGGCTAGTAGTCCTTACCTAGGTACTGTCAGGACACGCCCTCATACTCTGCTTCTGACTGGCTAGTAGTCCTTACTGAGCATGTGCGACTCCCAACAAAGATGGAATAAAAGTGTGATGCCTCACTCTGTAGCTAAAACAGAGAGCTCAACACACAGGGTGAAAAGAGGAGCTGCAGCAATGTGCAGTACAACAAATGTATGGTGCTTTCTGAAAATTAAACGACATAAACCTGAAAATGAGCATAATATGAGCACTTTAAGTTTATAAACAGTTCCCTGGAAGAACAATTCCCAACTTGGGAAATGGCACCATCCGAGGAGCACATCAATGCACCATTACATACTCAAACATGTTTTTGTGAAGTATTTCTTTAAAGAATTCAACAACCACTTTCTTTCAGTCTCTCTGACCCAGATCTGTCTCTTCTGTTGCCCACTTTCTCCAGATTTGTTTTACACTCTCTTCATGTTTTTTGCCCTGCCTGCTATATTTCTCTCTTTGATGCCAAAAAAACAAGCAGCTTGGACTTGTACAACAGGATTATCTTGAAACAAGAGAATCTCAATGAGCACTTTTTAAATGAATGTTTCTCCCTGTATCTACATTTGTCTCACTTAATTTATAACATACTCACTAATACACACATTTGCTCTGACTTTTACTTTGTCACCAGCAAGTATTTGTGTGTGTGTGTGTGTGTGTGTGTGTGTGTGTGTGTGTGTGTGTGTGTGTGTGTGTGTGTGTGTGTGTGTGTGTGTGTGAGCCTGATATCAAACACTTCAGCAGGAAACAGCATGCTGTCATGCAGCGATATGGCTGAGACGACGCTGGCTCTAAACAGCATGAATGGAATCGCACGGATCATAGAGAAATAATGAGCACAGGGAGAGGGAGAAGGAGCGAGAGAGAGAGAGAGCGTGAAAAGAGAGGAAGAAGAGCTAGACAAGAATAGGAAAAGAGGAAGAGAGAGATGGCATTGAAGGAATGTTTAAGACAATATAGAAAAGAAGGGAGGAAAATAAGCAAAAAGAGATGATAGGAGAGAAGAAGAGCAGGAAACAGAGGAAGATAATAAACAGATTGGGTGTCCCGAAAGAGGAAGAGAAAGAGAGACAGGTATTTAAAGCTCAAATGGCAAATGCTGCATTGCTCACTGTAACAAATCCTCTACATCTGCAATTTTACCTGAACCTGACTCTGTGTGTGTGTGTGTGTGTGTGTGTGTGTGTGTGTGTGTGTGTGTGTGTGTGTGTGTGTGTGTGTGTGTGTGTGTGTGTGTGTGTGTGTGTGTGTGTGTGTGTGTGCCCAGACCTGTTCCAGTGTGATAGGAAACAGATGAAGTCAACCAAGCGAGCCACTCAGACCTCCACACCCTGGTGTGTCTGTGTTTGTGCTTCTGTGTGCCGTGTGTGTGTGTGTGTGTGTGTGTGTGTGTGTGTGTGTGTGTGCATCCATGTCATGCTTCAGTGTGTTTATGACTTTTTGTTTGTGTGCAAATGCAATAATGCAATTATTTAATTAGAATATTTATGTTTTCATGCTGTTTGAATGCATTATGTTAAGAACTGTGAATGTATAGTGTGTATGGATTGTGCTATACATATAAGCGTTGCCATTTCCTATTGAACTATTAGTGTTTTTTTTTCTACAAGGAAGCCAGTACTGGATCATTTTAAACAAAGTTAACCTCATCAGGTAATTTCTCTCATTTTAACTCATGCTCTTTAAAATATTACTTAAAGAGCCGGGAAACCCACACAGGTGTTTTTAATGACTTTGGTTGATTAGACTTCTAGTCAAGTGATGAAGTTGGGCGGAGCTTTGCTTGAAACTCTATGGCCTATTAGTAATGGTAACGGTATAAATGGTCTCAAATTGTCCAACAAACTAAGAGGAGATCGAAGGAGCTGTCAGTCAATTACAGTCTCCAACACAGCCTTGAGGAGAGGTCTAATCAGGCGACGTAAGTGAAAGCACCAGCGGAAGCTTAAAACGGTACATAAGTCACTCCAAATGCTTACAGAGATGTGTCCACTCTCTTCTGCCTCTTTCGCTTTACTTGCTTTTAAGGCAAATTCACTTCATGGTTCAGTGTCAGCACTCTCGTCAACCCGAATATACAGCAGCAGCAGGCTGCTATTTTCAGCTAACAAGCTCTAATAAACCCACAAAGCAGGTTTTTTTTTTTATAGAAACTTGCTGGTGAAGAAAGTGGAAACTCTAGCAGCTAAAGAGCCTGACATGTTTCTCAAGAGTTGGTGGACACCAAACCAGAGCTAAAAGCAAAGTGAATATTGGACTCGACTCCAACTGAATGCTAATGTTACTCTGTAATGCATCTGTTTGCTAACATGTATGTAAAAAAGACTTTGAGGGAATAATATGTTGGCGCTGTTTGTCTGTTGCTTGCTTTTTTGAGTTCTATGTACCAAAGTGCTAAAAAAGACAATTAATTTAGTCCAAATACTTGATTATTCATAAGAATGCTAGTTAGATAATTTGATTATATATTAATCCTCTAACTCCCAAACTTATCCTCTCCACAGCAGCTGACTTTACACATGTATATAACCTTTGTTCATCATCAGAGGGTTGAATGAACGCGCTGCAGCAGTATTCAAGCTAATCCAGTTCATGCCTATTGTCAGTCACTGTTGATATTTTGCTGCCCCCCCCCCCCCGCTATGGTCCTACCTCATTACCTTCTTGCAGTGCGTGGCATTTTGCAGCCATCATTAACTTGGAGGAGGCTGTGTGTACTGTGTGTGGTCTGCATGTGGTGTGGCATTAGAAAAGGTCAAGAGGCCCATTCTATTTGAATTGCCAAAATAGACGTGTTGAAAGGTTGCAAATGGATTCTTTAAGTGTGGATGTGGAGGCCTGAGTCACACAACCCCCCCAGTGTCTCCAGTACAAGTATGAATTATTGCATTGTCTGGATATAAATGTCCATACACAAAAAACACACACATGCACAAAAGCACAGTATGCACTCACACCCCCAGATGCTCAAATACAAACAAAGAAGCAACATAGATGCATAAATGCACGCACACACAAACACACAAACACACACACACACACACCATTAACCTGGGGAAGATTAGAAGCAGACGTAGCACGGTTGAATGGCAGCGTGTCCTGACCATGAGCACTTTAAATGGTCCCTGTTTCCTTTTGATCTACAAAACATTTCTCTCTGTTTATTTCTGACATTTTTATTCAGACATTATTTATATGGAAGCTGGTTTCTGAGAACAGCCAAACCCAAAGTATGTTGTTGTATTCAACGTTCACACGCAGCTGCGGAACATTTGATTTTGTCTTCACCTCAACCATGAGAGAAGGTTGAAATCCTCCGTACTGCCTATTTAAGTTTGGACAACCTGCATTACTTTAAAACTTAAAGCAGCTTTGTTCAAATAGCAAACTAGCGTCACATGAATCACAAAAACAAATGAGTTGGGTAGTACTATTAAATGGCATTATGTACTGTTGTATATAGTTCAGATTTTTGCAGTAAATACTGTACACAGCAAATGTACTTACATCATTTGTACCAATGAGAACTGGTACAAGGCGTATGCTAACATACCAGCCTGTTCTCATGAACCATTCGTTTAAAAAGCTATGAAAGGTTAAGCACTGTAATTTGTAAGCATTCCACGTTTGCACCACATTGACGGCAGCTGTGTAAGAACGCGGCTGGCGTTGGGGTGGGTGGGTGGGCGTTAAGATGCAGGACTTTTCAAGTTCACTTCCCGGGGAATTCTATAGACTTTCACATTTCCCCATAGAAGGTGCGCTTTCCGGATGCTCGCTGACCCCCTTGGAGTTTATCAGGGCGACAGCTCAATGTTAAGAAGGCTGGGAAAAAGTACAGAATATAATATTGTTATCTTTTTGTTTTTGTTTTGGAGTAATGTTACAGCACTATTTTATAAGTGTTTGAATATTTGTTTTAAAACCTGGTGTTCATTTAATTGTGTTGGTTTTATTTGTTAATTTTTTTAACATTGTATTGTGTTATTGTTGAAACTTTTAGTCATGCTTAATTTATTTTATTTCATTTTTTTAATTTGATTTATTTATTATTTTATTTCTGTTTTCATTCCTCATCTGTGTTTTACCTTTTTGTTCTGTGAAGCACTTTGGGCTGCATGCTTGAATGAAAGATGCTATATATAAATAGTTGCGTTAGAAGAAGTTAGTTTAGTCGCTTACTTTTTCTCTGGGATAACTTGGACTGTTAAACACAACACACCGTGGCTCGTATCACCTAGTTCTGTTTTTGTCTTTAGTCTTTAGCCAGCTGCTCAGACTCATCTGATCCACCTGGTGCTGGTGGAGCCAGGTGGATGCAATCAAATGCTGCTAATTAGGTTACGTGTTAGGACAGAAGACAAACATCACTCTGGCTCTGTGTTAAGAATGAACAAATACAGCTTTAGATTTAGGAAACTATGGGAAATACATTCTAACACTGTCTAAACAGTAAGCCCCATCCTGTCAGTCATCAGCATCTGCTCCCTTTCTTTTCGAAAAATGTAATCAATGTTGGCATGTTTGGACATTTTTGGTCACAAATGATGTGACCAAAAATGAAAGGGAGCTCAGTCTCATGCAGAGAAGCGGCATAAAGGAGACAATGAAATGCAGAATGAATGCAGGCACCGTATGAAAGCAAGAAGCCATATTGAATGACTCTGCTTCACTGTCTTCATCCTGGTATGTCTTTACAGTCACCCAGCCCACCCTCGCTCCATTTCTCTTTCTGTCTCTATAGGCATCACTGAGTCCTTCACATAACCGCTGTGTTATAATAATTTAATTTTATTCGCTGTTGACTCTCATCTCCTCTTTCTCTGTCCTTTCTTTGTCCTTTTTGCAGCACTCGTCTCTAACTTTATTAACACATGCCACAGCAGTATTCATCCTGCGTTCCAAAAATGAATGCAGCATATGATTATCGATATCTATTATAATGTGAGATGATTTGCACCATGCAATGTTGCCATGGCTGCATTAGCATGTTTGCAATGTTTCAAACTTTGTAACGTCAATCAGATTGTCAAAACCAACTGGCGTGTGATGAACCAGTTTTCCTGGCAATTCAGCCAGGCATTTAGAAACACTGTGAATTTATAAACTAAACGAAAACAGTATGCCGAAAAAAAAATATATATTTAAAGGTCCCATATTATGCATATTTTCAGATTGTATTTTAAAAACACACAATCCTTCTCACACTGTCTGTCTGAATATACCTGTATTCACCCTCTGTCTGAAATAATCCGTTTTGGCGCCTGTGTCTTAAAGGAGACCTACGAGTTCCTGCATGACGTCACTTCTGTTGACGTTCCAAGTAAATTCCAATCAAAACAGAGCAAACTCGCCCCTCCCCCCATGTTTCCGTAACTGTCATGATGTCGGTGATTGGCTGGAACGTGGTTTGTTGTATTTTGGTGCCCAGCCTGTGCCCCCGAGACTGGGCTTTTTCACAGTGTTTTCAGGGGGGGGGCAGGCAGCTAGCGGATCAAGGAGAGATGAATGCCTTGGGACAAAAATGAAATCACGCTAAAACCATGCAGGAACTCAGAGTGCACCTTTTAACAGCCTACAGAAAAAAGCCTAGTCTGCTCTGATTGGTCAGCAGTTCCGGGTCTTCCATATTTGCTGCCGGGGAATGACTATAATTGCGTTGTAGCAGCACTTTCTACCTCTGTATAGTTTAGATGTGCCATCAAAACTGTACGGAAGTCCTGACACAGTTTCTGAATATGGACTGTATGCATTTCGAGCGTTTTGATACTTTCACAGTATTTCTATGGCACCTCGACCTGCTATATAATGATAAAGACATGGAAATCTCACTTTTTACAATATGGGATCTTTTAACTCTTTCTAGAACTGTCTCTTTATTTCTCTATCTCCCTATTTTCCTCTGTCCCAAAGTCACTCTGTCTAGCTCTCTCCAGTCTCGCATTGCCAGACCAATCTCCACAGCGCTGCGGAGGAAGGTCTGGCAAGTCCACACAGCATTCTGGGATGGGAGAAAAACGTGCTCTGGTTTATTGGCATTTCTTTTAACCAATCATAATCGTCTTAGGCGATGCTATGCGCCAGACACAGGCACGGTGCCTTTGCAAAATAGCCTCGGGAAGGAGCTTGTTTTGGTGGAATGTGCACGTAAATAATTTGATTGTCGGCTCTAGCTGGGAGAATGTTTCTGTAATCGACCGGAGTTTAGAATGCCAACACAAAGAAAGTGGAAGATGAGGGACATCGGGCGGATCCTCTGGCGGTACAGGAACTATCCCGTAAATGAAAGGTTGTCGATATAGACTAAGAGCTTTCAGTTTCCCCGTGTTGTTTTCTCAATCTAAATGTCTCTGTGTATGTTGGCCTCTTCACTGACTGCCGTTTTGTTGCAGCATCCTACTTCTGGTATTATTAGTCTTAATTCATTTCCATTCAGCCCTTTTCAGCATCTACAGCTGACAGTGGGTGAATGAGAAGCTTTTTCCTGCAGCTGTTCACTTATTTTCTATGTTCTCTCACTTGATTCTTCTTCGTTTTCTCTGTTTTATTCTCCGTTTCCCCTTCTTTTCTCTTGGTATCCCCCTCTTTTCTTTCTCGTTCTCTGCCGCATACACAAGCTTGTATTGTCGTCTGTCAGCCAAACTATTAAAGTCGAAAAACACCGGAGGCAACAGTTTATTTTCTGCACAGTGCACACTCCGAGAACATCAAGCGATGTTTCAAGCTGACTCTTTTCTTCTGTTTTCAGCTTGTTTTTTTGTTACAGTTCAGTGTTTTTGTGTTTTTATTTTGAGTTTTAGCAACCACACTGACCTCTGACTTCCTTCAAGGTCTGCGGAGTAGAAGACAAACTCAGACTCAGTTGAGGAAAAGGTAATAGGGCTTTCGCAGAGCAGACATTTTGACATGTCACAGTAGGAAAAGCACAGGTATAAATGAATGAATGATGGCTGAATTCTGTTTAAGTAAACAACTAATAAATGGAACATATTTTTTGGCAATCACAATACAAGACGTGGCTGAATTTCCTCGACAACTGACGAAGTCAAAACATTCAAAATCCTCATTTTGCTTCTCTGAAGGGAAAAGATGGTGCCACCATCACAAGCACGGCACACCACGAGTCCCAATACAAGCAGGCAGACATTTCTTTTCCCCATCGATGTGTACGCCATGTCGTGTTTCTGTAACGCTCTGTCAACAGCTCGACAGAGCATTCGTTTTTGGGTCAGGAAATATATTGAATGCTATTGAATGCAGTGACAGTATTTGACAGCGGTAAGAACGTAAATAAAATGGAAATGTGCTAAAAATGTTTGTCCTTTTCCCCATCTAAATTCTTTTATATTATATATTCAAATATTTCTCATTGTTCCCTTCTGTGTTTATGCTCTTTCTCTTCCAGTGATGCAGTCAACAGATGCTTCCTTTTAGAGATTCCTCATAATAATAATAATAATAATAATAATAATAATATACCAGCAAAAATGTGTTTACTTTCCTAGTCTGTTATTGTCTTATTTTGCTATTTTCTTATACAATCAGTTTGATTTAGGATGCTGGAAGCTACAATCAGCAGCCTTCCCTATAACATGTTGGAAGGGATCAGCCTTTCACTCAGTTGTCACCAGATGCTCTGAAAACGTTGGGTCTGTGTTGTAGGAGCAGTATGTTGTACCATAAATCAGTCCAGCACAATCCCCACCAAATCTGATTATCCTCTTAGTGGTGGTAGTGATTGTTTGTGGGGAAAATGATGATGATTAATATCTCATAATGAATAATATTTTGATTTGCTGGTGTAAAGACCAACACTCACAGTAGGCTATGTGTATTTTTTCTGTCACACCGTCTCTCATTGGAGGTAACTTTTGGGCCAATTGAAAGTAAAGTGGTCAAAAGTATTCTATCAGAGAGAAGTATTCTATCAGAGAGAAGTATTCTATCAGAGAGAAGTATTCTATCAGAGAGAAGTATTCTATCAGAGAGAAGTATTCTATCAGAGAGAAGTTTGAGATGCAATGACTAGGTATAACCAAGGTGTGATTTGTGAAAAAAGCTTAGTTTTTTGATCATGCACAAAACATGCAAAAATGAAATCCGCCTTTCAATACCATGGATATCATACCACTCGGCCAGCCATGCCAAAACACACATTTATGAATTTCAAATTTTAATCGAAAATAATCTCAAAATGAAATTGCACAATGTGGTGTCAACATAAAACAACGCCTTCAAGCCAGAGAGCGGCAAAAACTAAAATACGTTCACCTTGGAAACGTTCGGTCGTTCCTCAGGAATGTTTTAATCCAAACCACAATCTTTTTCCTAAACTTAACTAGTCGTGTTGGTGCCTAAACTTAACTGTCAGCATGACGCTCACTTTTTCTGGCTAAACTCCACCACCACGGCCCACGAAAGGACCGTCACCTAGCGGTGCCTGTAGCCGGCTCACAGTCACCTACTGCCGCTCGGATTTTATCATTCTACGGCACTGTAGACTGTTTACGTTACAGTGCTTACTTACTTCTATTTTAGGTATATAATATTTGGTCTATTGGTGAAGTAGCATTGATCACTTTCATGGGGGTGGGGAGGTACATTTTGATAAAACTAATTCAGCAGAGGCAGGGACATGCAGACCAGAAAGGGGGAAATCCCATGCACCCCACACCCCCTGGCAAATTGCACTCCAGGTATAATGGTGCACTTAACCCGTCCATGGATAAACCACATCCAAAGACCTTCAAAAAGATCCCAGTTTTTCCAGTTTTCCATCACAACCACATCCCCCAGAGGGGCAGATCATAATCTTTTGCTCGATTCATAATGTCAGAAAGTGGGTGAAGCGGTGAAGAGTGCAGCTTCATGCTTCAACAACTTAAATAAAATATATATCTTCAAAAGCCACCCAAGACAGTGCTTGCTCTACATAAAATCCCTTCTTTAAAGACAGAGACACAGAAGTCTGATTATAAAGAAAAACAGAACTTTGTTAAGATCCAGACATGACATGTGTGTTTGTTCTTGCAAATATTTGAATGCATGTTGTGTCCTTCTGCTTCTGCTGCATTCTGTTTGTGTTATAGTGTCTCTTCAGAGCATAAAATATACAATGCCAAAAGTGATGGAAGACGAGGCTTTAAATTCTACTTTGAAAGTTCTACCTGCACCATATACATGACAAACATTTGTAAAAATACAGTAGGATCCAACAGAATATAATTGAAAAACCAATGAAAATCATTTAAAAGATTAAAACCTAAAACCCAAAGTTACAAACATGAGTCAAAAGCGAATTTAAACACGTGTGTCTTCAGCTGCTTTTTAAAACTATCCACAGAGACAATTCCGATAATTACACACTAATGTTTTTATTTTTTTTAATTTAAGAATTTAGATTTGTTTATCAGTACCATAGCAACGCTAACTTCCGCTTGTCGTATGAGTTACAACGGACACAATTATTTTCACACCGCACTGGTTCACATTGGTTCGGACCCATTCGCATGCGATCTGCGAATCTCTATAGGAACTGTATGACTTCCGGTCGTTTCACAGCCGTATCTACTGTGCCAATGTGAAGGCGGTGTTCATTTTTAAGCGAGTGCGTGGGACCACCAGTAATCCCTGGTTAGAAGACCTGAGGGACCTGTCAGTAGTGTACGGATGAAGCAGGTCCAAGATACGAACAGGTGCCTGACCATGCAAAGCTGGGCATGACAGGCATACATCTTAAATGTCCTATTCAGCTTCCATCTTCCATCTTATTTTGGCTAAGAATGGCTGACTGGACTGTTTTACAGCTACATCCTGCTTAGATTAAAACATTTTCAGACATACGCACAGGCAGCTGATCAGTCGGACGTTGAAGTTGTTTGACTGATGTATGCAGGGATTCGTTGCCTTGCTCTAAGATATCTTGAGGGTAGTAATTAAAGCAGGGAGAGGAGTCTTTGTTCAATATCTCCTCCCTGCCTTTCCCATTACATCAAGCATTGGAGGCATCTCCAAGGTTGAGGGAAGAGAAAGTTTATTTTGCACTTCCTGCCAAACTATTTGTTGTCCATTATGCTTCTTGAACCTCAGAGCCAGTAAGAGGACACTTTGAGGAACCATATGAAGAACAAAAGTCCAGAACAGAGTTCAGCAAATGCTCCCTGGTTAAATAAGGTTGAGCACGAAAACAAGTTATATCTTTCTCTATACTCTGTATCCATTATTCTTTTGTTTGTGTGTCACTGTGATAGCATTTATCTCACCCTGGCACATAAAATCCTAAACAAAAAAAGTTATGTCTGCCGAGCCTTGTTTTAATCTGGAGTGCTATTGTTGCTGCTGTTCTGCAGAATGTTGGTGTTTGTATGTGTCTGTTGGGTATTTAAAATAAAGCACATAAAACACACACACACACACACACACACACACACACACACACACACACACACACACACACACACACACACACACACACACACACACACACAATGAGAAAATCAAGAAACTGTTAATCTGGGCTTTTCTTTCATATGGGACTCCAGACTCTCTGTTGTCTCTTGCTGCATCTGACTGAAAATGACAGTTTCATTAATTCTTGGTCTCATCCTGCAGTTTTACATGAGGACAGATTTCATGCTCTCTCTCTGTCTCTCTGTCTGTCTGTCTGTCTGTCTGTCGCTTTTAATACAACCACAAACATGAGATTCTCAAATGGTCTGAGCGCCTGTATTTACAGCTTAACGGTTTACAAGCTACTCACTGACTTGATGATGCAGATGCTGGTCTGTTCTGTCACCTGTTCTTACATTCATGCCTATTTTATTATAGCTTAAGAGCACTGTTTCATTCATTATCACATGACCAGACCACCATTTTAATGAGAACTTAGTACATATCTCACGTCTATGAAAAGCTTAGTATAACTGTGAAGCTATCATTGTCATTTTAATTGAAGACAGATTGACAGAAGCACTGTACAGTGACAATATTTGAATTAGATTTGATTGTTAGGTTAAGTTTAATTATGTATTTTGTAATTGTGTGTAATTCTATTTCATTTTAATTGTTAGAAAACCAAATGTTGAATGTGAAAAAGGCCTTTAAACAACAGTGAGACGTTTAAATTGCTAAAAATCAACAAAAATAATATGCTACGATAATGAGACAGGAAATAGATAAGCAAATAACTAAAATTAAACAAAACAAGGCAAAGTAGAGAGTAAAAGTGTGCTAAAACTGAACACAAATCAGACAGATACTGAATCCATGATAAAGACACGTTGGATATTATAGCAGGAACCTTTTATTTCAAAATTAGTTGTCAAAGCATACAACACTTGAATGTTCTTAATTTTCTTTATGAGCATCATTACACCGAGCAAGCAGGGGAAGAGGGGGGAGTTATTGGCATTGTCAATATTGTTCTTGAGAGAAACAGCAAAATAATCAGGCAATTAATATCACTAATAGTTAGTGGAGGAGGAAGATACAGTCTACGGTGGATGTGATATGTTCATTGGGGAACTTGGGGGGGTAATAAAGAGTGATTGCCTCTCATTGAATTCATAATGGAAGTTGTGCTGTTCCAGGATGCGGAGGCAGCTGGATGTATAGAGTACAAAGATCCTCAGCCAGATAATTGAATAAATAAAGCATTTCCTCATTTACTGTTGCTGAGCTTTGCTTCTTTGGTTTGTGTAATTTGGAAAATTCTCTTGCTGTGCCAGTATCCCCCAATGTTACCCATCATTTATTTTACCTTAAAGGATCCAAGGATTTTATTCAGTGTAGAAACCAAATACATACGGTACCAGTCAAAGGTTTGGACACACTTTCCCATTCACTTGAATGAGAAAGTGTGTCCTAACTTGTGACTGGTACTGCATTTTATGAACTCCGACTTTCAGAAACTTCCAAAAGTTTCAGCATCACTCACTCCCTTCATTTTTTAGGGCTTACACTATTGCAGCATGTTTGACAAGTCACTGAACACAAATCAGCTTGAGAAATGTGATAAGACTGTTGCTTTTCCTTACACCTGTTTCACCTGTAATCCAGCTGCCTGCATGATGAGGCTTATCGTGACTGGTCTGACTTTCTCACATCACAGGCTGTTACCTTCACCCTAAAAACACCGCAGATTCCAACAATATTAAGTGAGCAACAGAAAAATAATCAGACACGTACCAACCAAGTCACAGTTTGTTTACTGACTAGCAGGCTGTAGACATTCTCAGGAACCACAGCCTATCTATGTCATGCAATATGTTTTTCAGGCAGGAATGTATACTGAGAAACATAGTGGGAGAGCTAGTAGGCTAACCTGCTTCCAAGCTAACCCATTACAAGCGAGCTAGTCTCTGCCAGCGCCGCGGAGGAAGGTCTGGCTAGTCCGCACAGCATTCTGGGATGGGAGAAAAACCTGCACTGGTTTATTGGCATTTCTTTAAATCAATCACAATCATCTTGGGCGGTGCGATAAGCGCCGCAGGGAGCAACAGCGCCTCTGCAAAATCGCCTCGGGAAGGAACTTGTTTTGGTGGAACATGTGTACGTTCAAAGGTTGTTTTAGTCGTGCAACAGAAAACTCCGATTGGACAGATAGTCTAGCTAGCTGTCTGGATTTACCCTGCAGAAATCTGAGAAATCCACCAGAGTTTTAAATGCCAACATAAAGAAAGTGGAAGCTAACGGACATCCGGCTGAAATGAAAGACATCCGGCGGAGTTTCAGGCGGCACCTGAACAATCCCGCAAGTGGAACGTCGTGGATATAGACTACAAGCGAGCTAACTAACTAGCAAGTGATGTCAACTAGATTATTATTATTTTCTTCCTCCCAGAGTGCTCTGAAGTGAAAACCCTCCAACACCATGAAACAGCTTTTATTCATTTTAATGTTGATTTGTAAAGAGACAAGTATGTAGCATGATTCTATGCCACACACCACAGCCTTGATAGCCTTGATGGGCCTTTGAAACACATACAACTCAACAACAAATATAAAAGACAGTACAAAACACAAACTAGACAATAGATACATGCATTGAAAGGCAAAACTCAGAACTCAACCAAAAAATATAAACAAAACAATACCAGACACAGACTAATACAATAAAACCAGCGCCATAAAACAGGAAATACCAGATCATACATACTGCTCCCTCTTCATGAACTTTTGTTTCAGTTGAAGTTCAAAATGATCCCAGTCCGGATCTGCCTAAGGAATTCCACATGTTGGTCCCCCGAACATAAAAAAGCTGTTTGTCCGAATAAGGATTTATATAAGAGTACCTTACAAGTATCGTTGAATGCTCCACGTCTTACAGAACAAAATGCTGAAGCTCTGAGTGGAACCACTGTGGCCGTAGTCTCGCTTTGCCAGACCATCCACATACAGCGGAGCGGAGGAAGGTCTGGCTAGTCCACATAGCATTACGATATGGGAGAAAATCGTACGGACGGAGCCGCGAGCCGCACGGAGCCGCACGGAGCCGCACGGAGCCACTATATTGGGCGAGAGAAGACTCACATTTGACGGTCTAGCTAGCTG
This sequence comes from Gymnocephalus cernua, assembly GCA_023631565.1. Classification (NCBI taxonomy): domain Eukaryota; kingdom Metazoa; phylum Chordata; class Actinopteri; order Perciformes; family Percidae; genus Gymnocephalus; species Gymnocephalus cernua. The sequence continues at coordinate 35,595,778 of CM042435.1, forward strand.
TCTGGATTTACCCTGCAGAGATCTGAGGAGCAGTTAACCAGAGTCATCAGAAATCCACCGGAGTTTAAAATTCCAACACAAAGAAAGCTGAAGGAAACGGAAATCAGCGAAAATACATGCATCCGGCGGAATTTCCTGCGGCACCGGAGCAATCCCAGAAGTGGAACGTCAAGGATATAGACTACTGTGATGGTGACCTGCTTTCTAGTGACAAAGTTGTAGCGTAGCCTGCCGACGTCTATAGACTTCTTGAACCAAACATTCTTGCTAAAAAGTGTAAGTGTCTGAAAACAGCTCTCTAGCTTTGCTGCAGGCACCCTTTTGCCGGCTGGTTGGTTGGATCACTTCCTAGGGTACCAAAAGTGAACCAATCAATAAAGCATGATTTACACTGATACCCAAACAGCAGGGAAGCCTGAGTAAACTTTTATAGTGCTCTCTTGCAGTTTGAATCGTCTGTAAACTGTATGTCCGCTGCTGTGCTGAAATTTGTCAGGTGCTGTAAATGCTCAAGTGTTTTCTGTGTTGAAATGAGTTCCATCATTCTGGCTGAGAGGCAATTGAAAGAATGTATCGCGCACAGTCCGTGCTATCAGTCTGGAAGTCCTCTCCCTCGAGTTAGTATCAAAGCCATCAAAGTAGGAGGCAAGAGATTCACTGATTTCATGGTTCAGCCCTAGATCAACTTTATATGGTGGTGAGAAAGATGAGGGTGCTACTTTTGTACAGTAAGTTTCTACTAATAAATCTTTTTTAGGAGTTTGCTACTTTCTTTTACTTTTGAGAAGTAAAAGTGCAAGTAAACCAACACTACATTGTCTTCAAGACGAGGTCAGGGGAAAGTAGGAGAATGCATCTGTTTTTTGTGAATTAAACTTTAGATTCTGATCTGGAATAACTCATCTATACAAATAAACAAAAGATCTGATTCAGTCACTACTGTAGATCACCTCCCGTACCCATAACAATAGTTTGTATACAGTATGTCAAGCAGGGGCGTCAGACTGGGGGGGAAAGGGGACTGAGTACCCAGGGCCCTCATGTGAGGGGGGCCCAAAAAGATGCTAGAATGAATAGCTGTGGATGCGGGGAGGGGCCCAAAGAAAATGCCTTTCTACAGGGCCCAGAATGTTGTGCTACGCCCCTGATGTCAAGGCCTCAAACCCGCCTAATTTCCTGGAACTTTTACTTTACACATTGTCTTCTTCTCTGTGTCTGAAACACCAAGCCAACATTTTAATTTCTACACACTCCACAGGCCATCTTGGAAAAGCTCCGTCTTAGAGGGGGAAAATGCTGTTTTAGTCTGTTTTGTATGTTACCTATTAATAATGTGGTATAGATCTTTGCAGGTTTAGTGTTATTTCATGCTAAATTAAACCCAAACCCACAAACAATGCAAACCAGACCAGAAAGACTCACCTGTCCAGGGCAATGCAGCACAGGTGCAGTATGGACGCGGTAGTCAGCAGGACATCCAGCGACGTCCGGACCAGGCAGAAGGTCTCGCCGTAGATCCAGTGCTCGTCCACCAGCTCGATGGCCCCAAACGGCATTACCAGCACCGACACCAGCAGGTCGGCAAACGCCAGAGACACGATGAAGTAGTTGGTCTTAATTTTCCTGATGGAGGGGAAAGAATGAAGGAGAGTTCAGAGCAATATCCCTTCTTGTGACCAACAAATCAATAACAAATGATCATTATTTAAAATTCAATTCAATTTTATTTATAGTATCAAATCATAACAGGAGTTATCTCAAGACACTTTACAGATAGAGTAGGTCTAGACCACACTCTATAATTTACAAATGGCATGGCATTGCTGTTGCTGTTGAGTCACACGTGTAACTGACATGGAGAGGGAGAGATATTGGCAAAACAATTATATTGTTGAGCAGTTATTTTTGGGGGGGCTGACGATAGAGAAAAACAACACGAGCTCCCGAGAGGTCCTCGTAATCACAAAAACAAAACACAATAAGCAGCAGTTGATTTAACATGAACCTTGAAGTAATGGACATTAAAGTTACAATTACAACGTAAAAACAAACACAGGGTTGGTTTATGTTGGTGTGTTCTTGTCATTTAGGAAATCCAGAAATAAATATGAATTGAATCCCATTTGTTGAATAAGTAATGGGCATAGATTGGAAACAAATAATTCAATTTCACATTCAATTTGCATTTTGCCAAGTGTGTTTTTCATGATAATTAATACAGAAAACATTATTAGATAGATAAACTCAGTAGAACAGTGGTTCTCAGACTTTTTACACCACGTACCACTTAAGAAATATTCTGCAAGTACCACCATTATGGCCCATGTTAAAATAAGGTATCATAGGCCTACCCTATTTAGCTACGACAGCTCATGCAAGAGGCAGGTTGATTCCTGAAAACATTTATTGTCGAGAGCCACAGCCGCGCTGTACTTTCTCCGTCCCGCTACAACTGAATCCACGGTTTGAGGTAACTCGGGTCATATCTCCTTACTGTGCTGCATCGTTTGATGCTAGCAGGTGCTGTGGAGACTGCTTAAGAAGCGACTAGCAACAGTAACACTAATAGTTGCTGTTTGGAGCCACGATTGCAGTGTTTTTGAACCATTCATTTTACCTCTGCTTACTGTCTTGCCATCAGAGCACGTCACTTATTATAGATGTATGCGCTCTCCGTTCATGACCGTAACTATGTAGCTGATATCTAAACAAAAAAACATTACACTTAATGAAAAACGTTTTTCAATGACTTTTAACTGATCATAGTAGCTCACCACAGTTTGAGAACCAGCGCAGTAGAATATACAGCTGATAGGGATCACCATTATATTACAAAAAAAGTAATTCCTGATTAATTCCAAATTTGTTTATTCGTGACAAAAGTTCCACCCTCGGGTCGCATGATGACACGTGAATCAGCTCCATATGCTAAAGAAGACAGTGACATGTGTTGAAGGCTCCAAAAAGCTAATGGTTGGTAGCCTAGGAACCGGACGAATCTGCCGAGGTCATGTTTCATTTGCTCTGGCAGATACGTCTGGTCCCCCTACCATAGACAGATTTCCAGACGACCAGGCCATGGGCGGACCAATCACAACTGTTTATCTGATATGGGTTTAATACAGTGCCTGTAGTTAGCGAACATAACTGGCATAAGGTGTCCAGTGGAACCCACCAGGCTGAGGAGACTCAGATCAAATTATAAACCAGGCGGTGCTGATCAAATATTAATCACAGTTCCGTTACTGTGTTGCCTATTTCCCACCTCAAATGTTTTAAGAAACACATTTTAGTGTACTGTTTAGCTGTAATTTGAGCAACGTTGTGTCACTGCTCTGATTCTATTCAAGGTCTTTTCAGTTGTGCCAAGAGGCATTTTGGTCTGTGCCACTTGGAAATCAAAAATTAACTGAGAGGTTCCAGACACACATTTGGGAATTTGTCTCAATGCCAGGCTAAATGAGTGGTTTGTTATGCTATATTATTTGTACCTTGAAGCTGTTTTTCATCGTCTGGGCTTTGTCCCTTAGTTGCAATAATGGGAAACCTTAATGCCGCAGCATACAATGCCATTTTAGACAATGGTGTTCTCGATGAGTAGAAGGCAACACGCACCACTTCCTTGTCACATTTGTGCAGGGAATTAATTCTCCTGAAGACAATAATGTTCTTCCACCTTTGTGGTACAAGCTTTTGTTCAGCCCTTTCCTGTTTCAACATAATGCCCCATGCACAAAGACAGCACCATGAAGAAATGGAACCTGACTCTCCTGCAGAGATCCCTGAACTCAACCCCATCCAACTCATAATGCACTGAGACGCCGACTGTGAGCCAGACCTCATCACCCAACGTCAATGTTGGACCTCACTAATGCTGTGTTTGAATGGGAGCAGATATCTGCTGTCAGGTTGGAAAGTCTCATTTAAAGCAGTGCATTTCCAAAGTCAACTTTACTATATTAGCAATCAAAGGCTAACAGGGAAACGTTCAGGTGTAGGTTTGTTTTTCAATACTAAGAGGAAAAAAGGAAAATCAAATATTGGTTCCATTACTCACAAAATAATAGATTCCAGGAGAATAGGACAAAAACAACAATATAGATAGATAAGGAAAAGAAAACCTCCATCTTCCCATTCCCATGGACTGGGAGCAGAAGGAGGAGTGATGCAGAGTTGTGGAAGTGAGAAATAAAACGCTCAATTCTTCTCAAACACACCCAAACTTGAAATGAGGTGAAACCACAGAGACAGAAAGAGATTAAGGTAGATTTATTCCTCAAATAGGTCCAACATTAGGATCATAAAAGAGCCTTGAGCACTAAGTCCACCTTGATTGCTGTAACTAACAGCCTGCAGAGTCTTGATCCCTTTCTGTGTGATAAAACGTGGTTTTCTTTATCTAAGCAATATGGCTGTCACAGACAGTATTGCTGAGATTAAAAAAAAAGACAAACATTACAATAATAAGACGTATTTTACTCTCATCAAATACATTGTTCTGTGGGATGAGGCGCTGGTTAATTGCCAATTCTGGGTTGGACGGTAATTAGCGGTGGTCCCTGGGACTATGAAATCACAGATTTTTATCATGTAACACTTAATTGATAATTTGTGCTTTTTATATTTTTGTTTTTATTTATTTATTTATTTATTTTATCATATGCTATTTCATCACATTTTGAAAGTATGTAATATTGTGCATATGCTGCATCTCTTTGTTATAAGGGGAGCCACTGGATGTCCACATGAGCTGTGTGTGAATGAGCCGCTCCTTTTTAAACTGGTTATTTCAGCTGAAGTACATCATTTGTACTCAGTGTGGGAGAGATGAATGGAGAAACAAAGTCGCAGCTGCAGTGTGAATGAGTATTATGTATTACCGGTGAAACAAGACAATGAAGGCAGTGAGTAACCACGACCCAAATCAGGCTGTTAAAAATCATATTCGATTAGATTTCTCCCTCGCTGTGAGGGAGCAGCGAGCAGTTTGGCTGATGCAGAGCGAAGTGGGCGGGTTGGGGTACATGGTTGGACCATGTCCTGGATGTAAACTGGGGCTGATCCAGTCATGGCCCTGTATGTAAGTACTAGTGTCTTGATGCGGGCAGCAACTGGTAACCAGTGAAGAGAGTGGAGGAGTGGTGTAGTGGGAGAGAACTCGGGGAGGTTGAAAATCAGAAGAATAATAGGAAGAAAATCAGAAGAATAACGCACGGACAGCAATATAGACAGCAATCATTTATATATCTTTATATATTTGAAATAAATATTAAAACAATAACATCATAAATAAAAAGAAATATACACACTAAGAGTTCTAGAGTTATTGCACATGCTCTGTGTGCGTGTGTGTGTGTGTGTGTGTGTGGGGGGGGGGGGGGGGTAAGGCAAGAAAAAACACACTGAAGTGGCACAAATAGTACACACACACACACACACACACACACACACACACCATAAGTATACTTTGCCTGACCTAAACTTGGATTTTAGAGGCCGATACCATTATCAATATTTGAGACGTGATAGAAAGCTTTCTTTTTTTTTTATACGCACACATCATCCTCTAACATTGTTGTTAGTATGGTTATCAGGTTAACTTTGAAAAACCTTTCTGCCACATTTGAACACTTCGTTCAATCAACATCAAAATTATTTCCCAATTATTCATTACTTATTGTTTTGGTTTTTCAAAGACGTCACATCTCTGTACCAACACACACGTTGTCATGTTTATTCAGCTGCTGGTTGCTCCTTCACAGCATTCTTTTGGGTATTGCATTGTGAAACAATAGTATACACGTCAATACCACCTTTAAAAAAAATGCAGGCTGACATTTCAAGCTATTGCTTTACCCAGTATGAGGTAACAACTCAAAACAAGGTTCTGATACATTATTCTACATTATGCAGCTGGGACACACAGACGGTCACCCACGCACATGCATAAATACTCTTTTACCCTCACTGTCTTTGCATCTCTCTCTCTCTCTCTCTCTTACACACACACATTTGTTAAAATAGCGTATCATAGGCCTACCCTATTTAGCTACGACAGTTCATGCAAGAGCCAGGTTGATTCCTGAAAACATTTATTGTCGAGAGCCACAGCCACGCTGTACTTTCTCCGTCCCGATACAACTGAATCCACGGTTTGAGGTAACTCGGGTCATATCTCCTTACTGTGCTGCATCGTTTGATGCTAGCAGGTGCTGTGGAGACTGCTTAAGAAGCGACTAGCAACAGGGCTGCTCGAAATATTCTCCTCCTCATCTACACTTCTCTTCCTAATAGTTGGTGTTTGGAGCCACGATTGCAGTGTTTTTGAACCATTCATTTTACCTCTGCTTACTGTCTTGCCATCACAGCACCTAACTTATTATAGATGCATGCGCTCTCCGTTCATGACCGTAACTATGTAGCTGATATCTAAACAAAAAACATTACACTTACAAGAAAAACTTTTATTTACTTTTAACTGATCACTCTTACACACACACACACACACACACACACACACACACACAGATTTCTCCTGTGCAGCTTTGTGCTTTGATGAAGACCAGAACTGTGGACACAAAGTGACAGTATATCTCTTGTACAGCCAGTTGTGACGTCAGTGACTTTCAAAAGAGGGCTGTATTTTCCTGATAAATCAATCCAAATCATAAATGTCTGTCAGATGAATTGATATAATCACTAGTCTCAACACTATTTACCTGTGACCAGTAATCTGGTAAGTCTTTAATTTCTCATCGTCCTTAATCTGGTTGGCAAAGCTTTGCATTCAGAGAAAAACAACGCCAGCCAACCAGTTAACCAGTGACAGAGTCAGCTGGCCTGTTGTCCACGCGCTCTGCAGCATGGATGCTCTGCGGTCTATAAATAGCTTCAGTAAGAGCGGATGGCTGTGAGGGTTTTCCATCTGCCTGTCACTAACCCAAACAGCCTTCAAACAGACTGTCAGTGCTGGAACCAACCAGCTGTCTGCTCGGCCCGCTGCATGTGGGGCCCAAATGTAAATCATGTTGGACATGCACACACATGTGTTTACATGCACACATGGGAAGACACACCTATGAATAGATGTCTGAAAGCATGCAGAAACACTTAAATAATATATGCACACTCACTCACTCACACACACACACACACACACACACACACACACACACACACACACACACACACACACACACACACACAGCAGCGTTGGCTGTAATTCAGAACAGTTTAGAAACATATTATCATGCCCAGAGCGGGAGGCGTCATGTTTAGTTAGGATGACATATCATGTTTAGCTTAAAATGCTGAGAATAAATACACTGTATTAAAAGGGATTGTGTTACTGAGAAGTTGGTGTAATTTACAGACGCTCATGGTGTGGACTGGATAACAAGGAAAGTAGAGGAATTAGACATGATGGCATTTAACAAGAAAATACAGCAAAGATAAGAAGTAGTAGTAGCAAGGAAAAGCACCCTGTTTGTTTCTTTATGAAGTTAATTACTGTGATTATAGCTAAGACAGTCTCTGTTCACGGCTGTCTTCTCCAGTTGGAGAAATGTCAAGGCTTAAAACATGTAATAAAATGGCCCCGGTGGAGTAAGAACAAAACAACAATAAAAGGCATTAAGCTACAGTAGCCATTTTGTTTTTTTGGAAAATATTAATATAAGGTGTTGACACCATGATAACAACAGCATTTTAATGCCGAACTTTCTCAATTCCTTCATGGCCACTCTGAGTAGACTTTATTTATTAAATTACTTTAATAAATGTAATAATTGTCTTTGTTTTTTGTAGAAAAATAAGATAATCCCAGTATCAGGTGGACGAATCCTGCACTGTCTACGACATATTGTTATTACCGGTTGAATTTAGTTTCTTACAAAAAGGCACCAATCAGAAGGAAACCCAAGGTTACTCAATGGAAATATCAGAAGAAAAACTGAAAAATGTATTGTTACTTGTCAGAATAAAAAAGTAATCAGACTAACCCAAAACTGTTTCCCCATAATCCAAAGAAAAATCCCGCACACTGACCATTACGCAAGCAAACCATTTATTTACGTTTCGGTCCTAGACCTTCATCAGGTAAATTTACATAAACCTAAATTAACCTAAATTTACCTGATGAAGGTCTAGGACTGAAACGTTGTAAATAAATTGTTTGCTTGCGTAATGGTCAGTGTGCGGGATTTTTCTTCTAAACTTGTGATCTGCCACTTTGGATCACATCCTACGCACCTGCCCGACCAAAAGAGGTGTGCAAAAAAGCTTTCTTATGATCCCATATTCCAAAGAAAAATATCTTCCAGCATTTAGCAGTTTAAATGCTAATAAAGTATGTGAGATACAAAATGACAAAATAAGACGACCCCTAACTAAGATCCTGGTTATAATAAAGGACCAAGGAAAGCTCACATGGAGGCATATTTATCACTGTAATTGCTTATAGAGCTGCCCGATGTCCAGTATAAACAAAACACAGGCTGTGTGTGTGTGTGTGTGTGTGTGTGTGTGTGTGTGTGTGTGCGCACACACTTGACATGGCACATTGAGAGAAACAAGAGGTGGTTGGTAAGAGTGGTTGTTTGTGTGGTTGTCATTGATGAGTGGTTTAGCACTCTGCTGGTGTTAACTCCCTGTGGAAGACTGTGTGTGTGTGTGTGTGTGTGCGTGCGTGCATGCGTGCGTGCGTGCATGCGTGCGTGCGTGTTTGAAATGCCTCTGAATTTGTCTGCCAGCTATCCTCTCCTGTGGGCTGCAAGAACTTTACTTGCTGTCCAGTGTTTCCACCTCTTTATTAGACTACATATGTAATAATATATATTTCAATATTTCATGAAGCAAATGTTGCCTCACATTTGCATGAATTTGACTGTGTTTGTTCTCCCAGCTAATGTGTCGGCTATATATGTTAGCTGTCGGACTGTGCACGTGTTTGAGTGGCAGCTCAGTCTTTGATTTCACAACAGTTTTCCTCTCTCTCTTTTCATTTTCTTTTCTCTGATTCTGCTGCATCGATGTTGATAACCTGTCCACCGTGAGTCCGACAATGTAACAGAAGAGCAATGCTGAATCGGTGGAGTACTCTTTTAAAGGAGGAGAAGGCTCAGCCTGAAACACTGATAAACAGTTATGTGTTCCTGTTTAAGTAAGGACTAATGAGATAAACTAGAAAACACTCAGAGCTCAGACCTCCACCAAGTCCATGAACTATCTTGCAAAGTTAACAAAAGTGAAAAACTAATGTGTGTATCTGCACCGTGATTCAGATCTACTCAAAAATGTAATTGGTTCTTCCTTGTCCAACTACAAGTTTAATTAAAATCAAGCCAGTAGTTGTTCCCTAATCCTACTGACAGACAAACACACTAAGGCTCCTATCTCGCACCCGGTGCAGCGCAGAACCTGACGCAAGTGTCTTTGTTAGCTTAAGACCGACGCAGTTGTCAGTTTCCCGTCCACCGCCCACGTCGTTTAAACAGCAAATGCACCTGCGCCCAACTTTGCGCCCATGGGCGTGCTGGTCTTACAGGGAGGTGTGTTCAGGTGCATTCTGGGCGTGCTGGTCTTACAGGGAGGTGTGTTCAGGTGCATTCTGGGCGTGCTGGTCTTACAGGGAGGTGTGTTCAGGTGCATTCTGGGTGTGCTGGTCTTACAGGGAGGTGTGTTCAGGTGCATTCTGGGCGTGCTGGTCTTACAAGGAGGTGTGTTCAGGTGCATTCTGGGTGTGCTGGTGTTACAGGGAGGTGTGTTCAGGTGCATTCTGGGCGTGCTGGTCTTACAGGGAGGTGTGTTCAGGTGCATTCTGGGTGTATTGCTATCTTGAGGCAGCAGGAAGTGATCACGCCATTGACCAACAAAAACCTGGTCTAAAGTCAATAACGCAGCATTTCATTGTTATTTTAACAGCACATTAGTAAAATGCTCCGAGGCTCGTGCGTACACTATGCTTGTTACACACACACAGGGACGCACAGCAGCACACACACATACAGAAGATTAAAAATAAAAATATTAGGGTGTAAATCCTCCATCATAACAGCAATGCTCCAAGGTCCAAACGTGCCTGGCTTTTAAAGGGAATGGGAGATGACTCTCTGATTGGTTGATTGCATGTTACAGCCAAAACTCACCGATGATTAATGAAGACACTAAGAACAACCCTTTAGAACCACGCGCCCGGTACACGGACCCTTTATTCCGCCGTCAAACTAGCAAAAGTGGAGTCGGACACGCCCTAAACGCACCTGCAACAGGCGCTTCACGCCGTGCGTTTAGATTGTTAAAATAGGGCCCTAAAACATATCTTCCTTGGCTGAGGTCATAAGGAAAATTCAAAAGTACTGACTAACTGTTTTCTTTAATGATTGACTAAAAACTGTCCAACAGGCTGACTCTGTGCTGGCTGGTTTGCCAACACTGAACAGTTTTGTTGGTTTGTAATGATGCGTTTAGAGTCACGCTTTCTTTTTTGTCACAAATCCTGTTACCCATGGGACCCTCCTACTGAGCAGGTTAATGTCTGGACGTCTCTTTGTGTGTGTGTACTATGTGTGTGTGTCTTCTTTATATTTGCATGTGAATTAATGTGTAGTAGGAGTAAAGACAGACTGTGTGTGTGTGTGTGTGTGTGTGTGTGTGTGTGTGTTTAGGAACACTGATGAGTGACAAAGACACCGCTGTGATGTCTCACCTCCCTGAGGAGTGAACAATGACACTTCATCTTTTTTTCTCCCTGCCTTATTTTCTTTCTGTCCACTGGGAAATACATACATACACACACACACACACACACACACACACACACACACACACACACACACACACACACACACACACACACACACACACACACACACTGCCTGTACGCATGTATACACAGAAATAAAACCTCACTTAATTACTTTCATTCCTACGTATACACACACAAATGACAAGCATGTCAACATCCCGGGGACAAAGATCACCCTGGGCTCTCAGATGTCAAGAGATAGAAGGAGACAAAGGGAGAGAGGGTGAGTCAAACTATCAGAGAGACAGTAAGCAATAGAGGAAGAAAGAAAAAGAAAAGCTGGAAAGGAGGAGAAGAAGATAAATGAATCATTGCAGTGACGGCGGCTCCCAGTTGACCAGCTGTCCTCAGGAAGATCTGCGAGCTCTCCCTGTGTTGCGGGCATTGCTGCAGATTCTCATCTAGCTTCAACGTGCAGAAAAGTCACCCCTTCTCTGTGCATTATATTCAGGTATTGTGTGACATGTATATGCTTTCATTTCATTGTTGCAGTATGTTCTGCCATAGTTCTGTGTTCAGAATCCACTTTCTAAAATCCCGTCTTAGAAGCAGTTAATGTAATATTTAAAAGTGGCTCTCTCGCTCTACTTCTCTTACATTATTTCTATCGTCGTCTCACTTATACACACGAGACACACACACACACACACACACACACACACACACACACACACACACACACACACACACACACACATTCATTCTCAAAATACAGACGTACTGCAGTTTGCAATGACTGTATGAAGAGTTTAACTTCAGCATGGCCTAATGTTTAGCAATCGAAATAAACTGTAATTAGGGAATATTATTTTAAATATAAAGAGTTGGTTATTGGTTTTTGTTCATCTGAAGTGTGCGTATGTGATGTGGAAGATTAGGGGAAAGGGGAAAAAAAAGCTGTGTCCCACCTGAGTTGTCTGTCCTTGCAGACGGCCACCATGACCAGCAGGTTTCCCAGGATGCTCATCAGCATGACCAGAGACAGGAAGCAGATCAGAGCTATCCGCTTTGGCATGCTGTCGCTATGGAGACACCAAATAACAACACATTAGTTCAAATCGTCAGAGTGAAACTACAGTCTGTATATCTGATGAAGAGAAGAAAAGTTAATTTAGCTGTACTGACAAGTTGTAAAAATCAATCTTTCTTTCTTATCAGCCTATATATATATATATATATATATATATATATATATATATATATATATATATATATATATATATATATCATGAAGTGAAGCTGCATCAGCGGAAAGTAATCCATTCCCTTGACTTGAACTTTTCTTAATTAAGTTGAGGTATTGGCGGTACATAAACTTTTAATGAGCGCTCCCTCCAGGGATTTATAGTGCATGTAGTAAAGTTCCAGCTGCTGATCAATTTGTCTCAAGTTGGAACTCTGATGTAACACTACACTATTAACTTATAATGATACATTTACTATATGTGACATACAGTAGGCGATTTGAGGGGTGATGCCATCCCCCTTGTTAGCAAAATGACCAAAATGCATGCCCCTTGTTAACTTGGCACCCCCACCTGTCCATTCCCTAGTAGCAGAGAGAGTTTATGGGCAGAGGGGTTGTTCAGTTGAATATCTCTGTTTAGTCTGTCTGACTTATTGATCCTTTAGTTAGAATCTACAGCCTGACCATGGCTCTGAAGTATCTGAGGATAAATCAATGGCGCTGTCCGTGGTGCTGAAGTAGCAGACATATTTTTAATTGTGACTTCTGTCCTGAGTCCTGCCCTTCTATCAGTTTCCTCTGGGATCTGCAGTATAAAATTCTCCTTACTAATCAACAGATCGCCTACTGGTGACATATGATATTTATTTCATTCCCACCGTGAAATGATACAAACAAGTCCAGAGTTTATGGTTTTCTGAATGTTGTTTTTCTACTAATAACTGTGTTAGTTCTGTGATTACTGCGATAATGTAATTTCTGTGGTAACTTTGATTGTTAGTCTGTGGACAGGTGTGGCAAGAACACTAACTTTACTGTTGCTCAGCATGATTTCTTTGTTAGCCTGTTAACCTAGCTTCTGTTGAATTAAATGCTAGGTACCTCTGCGTAGTCTGTGTATATATTAATATAACTTTAGTACGAATCAATATGGGTGAATTGCCATATCTGTTTGCCCATGTTTCATCTTTAGTTTAGGAAGTTAGGCTTAGTAACTGTATTTTTGTTTGGTTCTTTTTGGTATAACTTCGGCCGTGAAAATAGGATGCTTCTGTTTATTTTTTATTAGCTTTGTTTCACTCTGAATGTAAGCTTCAGTTCACTATAACATCAAAAGATCCATTTACAGTGTCTCAATCTATCTTCTAAATTACAAGGTCCTCAAATTGAGTCATGTTGTGACTGTTGCGAGTGCTGAATGGCATAAACTTCAACATATTTTGAAGGACTCTTTGACACCTCTTCACAGTGTGAAGAAAAGTGCAAAGAAATAAAAATAAAGGTATATTTTGTTCCCAGATTCAGGCAGAAAAGGTTCAGAAGGCCAGATGTAGGGTGCTAATTAATTACGCACCACTGGGAACTTTAATATATTTTATGGCAGAAAACTGCAGACGTTGCATTTTCACTCCTTGGCATGGCTTCAACAAAACGTCTCAAGGTACAGCAAAGTAGCCGGCATGAGTTATGAATTAAAGCCCTCGGAGTGAGTTGTGTGGTTTAAGGGCTCTCTGTGAATGACTTGTTTAATCTCAGACTTGTTTGACATTGGTAATGCATTACAGTCATCCTCCTGAGGTTTGTGGTCTCTCCTACTTTGAAGACTTGACGGCTTGACCACTGACTTTACACAGGAGTGAGAACAACTCCATTACACAAGCATGATTTCAATTTTCTTTCCCCATGTCTTTGTCCTGCAAGTCTACAGAAAATCACAAGTTTGAGGTCAATTTATTTGTGGTTTTTATGTTCTGTCCACATTGTGTGTAATATGCTAATACTCTCCTCTATGATTCACTGCTGGACTCAGGAGCTGTACGCCTCCCTAGCTGCCAAATTATTTTACTCTCCATCTGAGGTTCAAAGGCAAAGCGATAGTGTGCAATTGAGGCTTGTTCTTTGATCGGTGGTGCCAACACACTAATCAGATCAAATGGGAACGCCGACAGCTTCTCAACAGAAGCATCATTATCAGCCTCTAACACCACACTACGCAATCTGACCCTTCCCCTAAATGAGACATTGATATGCTTGTTATTGTAGTAGCAACCGCCTTTTGACCAAAAACGTCAGCGACACCATTTGATGATATAGGTAATTTATTCCCACCCTCTAATTCGACCCACAGGAGCGTTTCATAAACTAGCTCCCCTGACGGTGGCAGGAAATACGACCCACGGAAGCATTTTACGTCCTCATATCTAAACCACAGAACATAGCGGGAGAACGTAATGGTCGCGGTTTTAAACATGTAAAAAAAAAAGTTAAATAGTCGCAGTTTTGTTAGATTTAGGCACCTAAATGTCTTAGTTAAGTATTAAAAATATGTTTTTTGGTTAAAAATCTGTGCATCTGTTACGCTACTTCACTTACGGTTATGCACCTGACGTAAAACTTGCCATTGTCTCGTTTGTTTGCTCCCGTCTTAACTACTATGGCCACTAGAGGGTGACAGTGAATTAACGTGAATATGAGTTGTACATACAGATTTCCTAATTTAAGCAAGAGCCTCGCCTCAGTTTGGATATGGCAATGCAAAAGCAGCACTTTACTACTCTAAGCTTTTACAACGCACTCTTACTGATCATTAGTTGCCTGTCAACTTCACATTCTAAATCTGCTGGCATCTGCTTTCTAATTCGTGGGGAACAATTAAGCTCAGCACCCAGCTGCCCGGTGTGAAATTCATTTATGTATTTTGTAAGATTTATTACACTCCAAGCTCTTATTTAGCAACAACATTGTAACCTGGGAGCTAAAGCACAATCACAGTCCTCTATTTAACGTTGATGCTCAGTTGCACTTCGAGACACTGTAGAAGAAGAAGAAGAAGAAGAAGAAGAAGAAGGTGTCTTTCTATCACACTACCCACCATAATTTCTCTGCCATACAAAGTTCCATCCGACCACATTTAAAGGTAAAGTGTTCATAGCTGTTTTGAAAGGTTGGGGGTCGGGGGGGGGGGGGCTGCTGCCAAAGACAGGAGCAAGATGCAAAATTCATGTAATTGGGGAAAACAGCGCACACTTTCAGGCAGTCTCTGCTCCATTCATGGTGTTGCATCACACAAAAGTGGACTAAAGAATGACAAAGAGAGCTTGACAGAGAAATGATTTTGATATTGTCCATTCAGGAAAGTTACAAAAATGTTAAATGGATCCCACCCAATTCCCATTGGAAAGATATGATTGTGATTCCAGCGTGTGAACTGCTGTCCTGACATTTCTTCCACCACTGTGGGGCCACAACAGAAGAGCCTCGAATGTGATGAGTGCTAGACATGTTTTGACGAGCAATCATCACATCACTAGGTTTCCATGATGACATGCATCTTAAAAGGTGAGCTGTCTCAGTATCACATTAAGTCTCTCAAAGGGCCTTTCAGTAATCATACCAGCCCAAACTTTCTAGAAACTCCATGAATAAACGTCACAAAAAGACCTTAGAGGGAAAAAAAAAGCATGAAAGTGTTGATCAAACTCAGCAATTCAGCATTTTTATTCAGCATCCTAAAAATTATTATGTTAAAAGTTATTTTTATTTATGCAAATAATGAAATTACATTATGCAGTGCAGGCTCCTGTGTATTTAATATGTGCTTAGATTGGAACAAACAGTGGTGTGTTCTGACTACTGAAATACATTGACAGGTGAGATGTTGGAGGTATTTTTGTGCTTTCAATCTTCTCTTTTCTATTGCCTTCTGTGTTCTAAAATTGCTTTTCCAGATGTTTGAAGAAATCTTTATGCATTGTGTCATTTTTTCCTAAATACTAATTTAGTGAGACTGTGCAAGACAAACAGAGGGAGACTGCAGCAACGCAGAGCCAGAGGTACAAGGAAAAGACTGAGCAAAACAGAAAGCTTGTAACTTTGTTGACATCCGATACACATGAACTTTGACCCGTAGCTAAGCTGAACGTCTGGTGGGCAATCAGCAAGTAGCAGCTTCAATTGGGGACAGATGAGGGGTGACCGAGGAAAGACCTCCCCCAGACGAGAAGCTTTAAATCTCCAATCCGCCACTCGATAGCTGGTTTCCTTTGCTGCCCCATGTAGAAAACATTGACTTTATTTCTTCATGGTTTTGAGGATCTGAGTGATTTTGATGCATGTGCTAAACATGAGGCAAATTATTTTCAAAATAATTGCGCAAAATGTTTTAAAAGTTATCTCCTCAACTTTGTAAGGAAGTGAAAAAGCATTACCTACACTGCCTCAGAATATCCTCTGCATCACAGCTATTCTGGAGCGTGGCTTTAGCCTTCAGAGGGTCTCTGCTCAACGAGCTGCTGAAGTGCTGCTGATTGGATCTAAAGAGCAGACTTTTTTCTCCTTTAGCCCTGATGACTGACAGGCAGAAACCTCGGTGGTCCACACAGATGGCCTGGAATAGTTGATGCTGCAGGAAGAGAGCTCGTTGTGTGAGGCAGCATGGGAAATCCCGTCTGACTGCACTAGAGTGATTCTGCATGAAGCATTGTGTCAAATGAGGTAAGCTGGTAGATGTTAGATCACACCCGATACCTGTCAATGTCAACACAGGCATACTTTGCAGGCATCAATGCAGGTTATTTGAATGCAACGCTGGCACCGTATTTCATTTTTTTAAGTTGCCATTTAAAAACGGGCCAGAGACAACAGGTGGGAATTAGCCTGCTGATCTAACTCTGGCTCATTTACAGTTACTTTGCTGTTGACTATTGAGCACTGTCCCTGTCAAATAATCAAATAAATGACAAATGACCCTGGAGTAAAGTGGCACGTTCTGCTGTATTGTTCTAATCCAAACAATACACAACTTCACATGTTCCAGAAGGAATGTAATACAAAATTGGAAAGGAATTAACAACATTGGCAACCAAAACTACAGGTTTCTCTGGCCTTAGCATGTAGCTACATGTAGCAGGGGAACGTTAAGAGCATAGCAGCAAAATAACCAATAAAGGCTTTTATCTATCCAACAGGAATGTGATCTGAAACTAGCGAAAAATAAATAACGACAACCAAGATTACAGCTTTCCTTGACATTGTAGCATGTAGCTACATGTAGCAGTTTATGTATATAAACATCGCAGTAATGTCTGTTACATGCACATTCACGGTTGAATGCTGATGACATCGAAACCAGGTGAGCTGATTGCACACAAGTTATCATCTTTGGCTGCCTCCCAAAACTTAAAGTGAATATGTGAAAAGCATCTGTTATTGCATCAAAATGTAAAACTGTAAAAATAAAACTAACTTGTTCCACCTCAGACTCGACTGTAGCTGCTGTAATCTCCAAAAACAACACAGGCTTCAGTGAATGTATCTAGTCTGTAGTATTTCTTATCTTTAGTTTGAATCTTATTTGTTATTTTTTAACTAATTTTATATTATATCTCTTTCTGTATGCTGCACATTACTAATTTTTGGTTTGCTTTATGGTTTCCTATTAAATGTTGGTAATAGGGAATTGCTGTGGTGGAGCTCCATTTAAGCAGCCAAAATACGACGTAAGAACAAACACATAGTGAACGTCAAGCACTTTTACCATCAGATGAGATTGAAAATAAAGTATCAATTCAGAAAGGGCTAAAGCTAAACCATGCAGAGTGGAGTGCACAGATGACTCTGCTGTGCTACATCCATGGCTCATGTATGATTTAAGTGCTTCTCTCTTCTGACTTCTCTGACAGTCCTAGAACGCTCTTGTTCATCTAAGGACACAACAGCATCATGAAACTTACTATGTCTGGGTGTGAGGTCCAAGAAACAGCAGTCCTATACGAGGGGACAAGACAGCCAACAGGAAGGGATTGAAAGCCTATAATTATTTGAGCATTTTTAGTAAAGGAAACAGAAAGATGATCACTGGGAAGGTGACAACACTTTGCAGAGAAGCTGCGTAAATGTTAAATCATTGCTTCTTTATCCACACTGATCCATTTCAACAGGAATAGCTCTGATATGCTTTTTCAAGTAATCATGGTCATGGTTTAGCCTGATAATCGCACAAACCTTTTTCATTCAGCTAACACTGCGACGTAGTGGTTGCTAGGAGCAGTTATGTAATTTATGTTGGTTGTGCTCGTGACTATTTGTGTGGCCATTTTTCGCTGGATTGTATATATGTGTTGGTTTCTTTAAACAAATCACAATCATCTGGGGCGGCGCAGCGACAGTGGCTCTGCAGAAAAAAAATTCAGGAAGTAACTGGTTTTGGTGGAACATTTGCACTCCGCAAAAGAAAACGACACAGGCTGCACGTAAAATGAGAAATGAATGAATTAAATGTACTTCCATTGATCCAGACTAAACCCCTTCTAACTAATTAGTTCCTGCATCCAGGGGGCAAATTCAGTTGTAATGACAGCATCTATGTCAAGGGCAATTCAGGAGTTCCTAAGTTGCATGTCTTAATAACCCTAAATTAGTGTGTCCGCCAGCAGTGTAGGCAGAAATTACAGTGTGGGTGGGCCCAGAGAAAATCAGGTGGGCCTAGCCGGTCCAAGACCAATAATAGGTTCTGAGACACATATGTTAACCAGTTAACCAGCAATTATACTTGCATGAATGCACCACAGTTTAATAAAAAAAAAACATTATAGGATACATCAGTGGTTCCCTAACAGGGGGGCGCTGCAAGGCTAAATATAGCCTAAATATAATGCATGGTTCTACTCACAGCTAGAAAAAGCATGGACAAGTCTGTGAAGTGCCCGGTAAACATAATGTAGACCATGAAGCCACACCAAACACCACAACTACCAAAACAAAGGCAAGAAAACATAGTTGTGACAACAATTTGATCTAAGGAGCCAGTCGAATCGCATTGTGTCTCGTTGACTATCCCTTCGTGGAGAAACAGCTGATTGTTGCGCATCTCTCTCTCTCTCTCTCTCTCTCTCTCTCTCTCTTTTTATTGCCATGGGAAACAGATGTAAACATGGCCAAAGCTAATACATCCATGGGCCAAAGCAACATACAAATATAAGCCTTTACAGATCTCTCTCTCTCTCTCTCTTTCTCCGTAGGGAGACACACAGCTGACAGAGACGTCATCATTAATCAAGCTTTAGATAGAGCCACACCGGGCGACATGCTCAGCAACGTTAAAAATTACACTTGAACCACAAAAACCATGCACCAACAGGAACCGTGTGGCCTGTAAAATAGGCTACGTTTGATATTAACTTTTGGTCACTTAAAATATTTAAGTCTGCTTTTCTGAGTGCATGGCTGCAGGTACCTGTGTGCTTTGCAGAGGGGCGGATGCCTTCATTGGAGAAGCAAGTGCTGCTGACGGGGAAACGGCTGAAGTAATAGACACTTAACGTTACATTTTCTTTTATAGTCTTTGTCTTTATATACAGTCTATAGTCGTTTACACTAGGCACGTGTGGAGGAGAAAGTGGTGCAGGAGTATCCTTTGAGTCTGGGTTGAAAATGATGGCTGGACCTAAGCTGAATTCCACTCCTCCTTCTCATCACAGCGACTCCCAAACTTAAACTACTTTGTGTCGCCATGAACGGAAAGTATCATGTTCCTCTGTCCTCATTGCAATGTGTGCGCTGTACACACAGTGAAAGAGGAGGGGCTGCTCGCAACCTGGCATCTGGTAAATGTGCTGCCACTCAAAAAATCTGACCTACCATCATCATCATATTATGATAAACAAGCAGCAAGAAGAAGCATTTTAATTGGGTGTGCCTGACTGCCAAATGGCAGGCCCACCCGCAGCTACACAGCTGGTGTCCGCCCTCTTCACATTTTATCATGGGTTCTTTGACATATTATTAAATAGTCTATATCCTTGACGTTCGACATCTGGGATTGTCTCCGGTGCCGCAGGAAATTCCGCCGGATGCATGTATTTTCGCCGATGTCCGTTACGTTCCTCTTTCTCTGTGTTGGCGTTCTAACCTCCGGCTGATTTCTGAGGACTCTGGTTAACTGCTCCTCAGATCTCTGCAGGGTAAATCCAGACAGCTAGCTAGACTATCTGTCCAATTGGAGTTTTCTGTTGCACGACTAAAACAACCTTTAAACGTACACATGTTCCACCAAAACAGGTTCTTATGACGATTGTGATTGGTTTAAAGAAATGCCAATAAACCAGAATACGTTTTTCTGCAATCCCAGAATGCTGTGTGAACCCTCCTCTGCTCCGCAGCATGCAGATGGTCTGGCAAAGAGAGACTAGTTATTAAATAACTATCTTGTCCGTTGGTTTCCAAGCCAGAGAACAGGGCAAGCCTCCAACTTTATACTGTCTCTTATAAGGAAAAAATACATTAATTTTCATGGTAGCTGAAGGCCTCAGTGGGAATCCCTAATTGCAAACAATAGATGTCTGGACACTGGCGTTCCCTCTCAGCAGGCAAAGACAAGCCTGCTATTATGCAGACGGGCACCAGATTATGCAGATGGGTACCAGAGGCCATACCACCATGGTATCAAACGCTACTTCTCGGCGTAATAAACAGGGGAAAATGTGTCGAAACGGATGGCTGGGTCATGACACATTCTCCTGCTGGCTGGAACCACAAGAGAGCGAAAGTGGATGCCGGAAAAAGAGAGTGTAATTAAGCATGAAAGCTCGGGTTAAAAACAAACGAATTGTGATAGCAAGTAGTTCTCTCAGCTTGACATTTTTGACAAAAAACAATAAATCACAACGCCCTTGTTGATGACATTTTCATTAAGTGGGAATGAGCCGAAATGAGCATTCTCACACTTGCATATGCTGAAGAGATTAACTAATGTTTCTTTTTCTTTCTACTTCTTTTCAAATTGACAGCTCAGGAATTTAGTCAGTCCTCAGTTTTATTACATCCGTATCCATCTAAACCATCTAATTTTTGGAAATCTGCTCATGTTTTTTTTCTGCCCAGGGCAGAAAAGTAAAGTCACCAGCATGGAAACGATTCAACGTAACACCTGTATGTAATCTTTAACTTTAAACTCAAAATTCCAACGAGCTCCAGGATCAATAAATGAAACACCATTTATAGCATTTTACGTTTCAAATCTTGAATTACTCACCTTTGTAGATGTATAAAATTGTCAATCAAGTTTTGACGTGGTGTTTTAGTCACAGTGAAGGTGCCCACCTCTAAACTGTTGGTCTGTGATTTACTCTTTGCGAGATATGTTTTTCCAGTCCCAGAAGATTATTTTCTTTCCTCTGACGGGGGCTCTTTAAGCTAATGACTGCAGCTGCTGCTGCAGCTGAGGTTTACCTCTGAAAGACAGGTTTCAGTTTCTGCACTGAGCTGAAGGGTCAAACTGGAGTTTTGTTCCAATTAGGCTCTGCTATCTTTACCTCCCTTCAGGTTTTACAGGATAAAAGAGAGAGAAGCAGCAACAAGGTATGAAACACAATCTGGTATAAAAGTGTTGGCAGTCAAAGAGCTCCAACGAGCATTTAAGTGTTTGTGACAGTTCCAATGAGTGCAATTCAAACCTGGTCGCTGCTTTCAGAGCTCGTAGTGTGATGAACATTGTGAGCGACAGTTGGTCTGGTGTAAAAGTATAGAACTGGCTTCATCACTTTTTATTTGCCCTGAGGGCGAGTGGCTACAGAGGAAGAACAATTCTGGTTTCGTACAGCCTGAGTCTTGTTTCCATTGTTGTGGCCATGTAGTCTGGGTAAACTCCGCCTGATCTGCTGGTGATGTGATGTCTCCCTGCAGCTCAGGCTGGAAACTTGCACGTTTATCTCTCCTGCTTCTGTTACAAATCTGCAGGAACCAATCACAAACTGGCTTATCCACCTGCCGCGCTATTGGCTGGTTTAGCAGCTTCTTGTTTACATTCAACATGGCGGCCACCGAAGCACAGCAATCCGTTGATGCCGCTGTCGCTGCTACGTCACCCGGATCATTGCTCTGATTGGTTGAAGGACTATCCAATTGCGTCCAGAGTCATTTGAACTATGCCCGTTGGTCTCGCCTCTTGTGCAGAGAAAACACAGAGCAGACTCCCCAGACTGATGTTCAATCTTAAAAGATGGAGCTTGGTCTGGTGATAGCCAGACTAGTGGCCATCATTATTTGTAGAAGAACACTGTACTCATCGAGTGTCAATGTGACATGTTGTAAAAAAATAACGACAAGTTAGAAACATTTAATTGGAAGAAAAAAATAAAGATGAAAGACGAAAAAATATTTTCTGAAACTCTCCACGGTAAACATTCATCACAGATTAAAGACCGGCTTACCCTTTAACCTGCTGTACTTGCCATAGTTATCTATGCATAGTTTGTTTGTATGACAGCCCAGTAAATATCGAATCATTACAATTCCACTAGGCATAATATAACTCCAGATACGGTGTTCATTGCTAATGCACTACCTGTCCTGTTCAAAGACCTGCAGGAGCATTTTAAATTAACTGTAACCATTATCTGTCCCTAACCTTACCTACCAGCCCAGTCGTGAAATGGTGACGTTATTTAATCTATTGAGTCGTGTACAGGGACACGTTTATGTCGTTTTTTTTCGTGGTGGTCAGCACAAATTTTAAACTAATGTATTTTCAATGGGAAGCATTGCTTCAACCATCACATTTTGACAACTTCAAAGACACCAGTGCATCATTTCCACCTCCTAAACCAAAGAATTCCTAATAAGGGAAGAAGTTTCACTCTCTCGAGACTTCTGGCTTCTGAACTGGTTGCAGTTCCACTCTGGTTCCATATGAGGGCGCTCACAGGCGAGTGCAGAATGAATGGAGGTCTATGGAACTATACCCCTCAAAATCCACTTTTCTCAGGATATCATTTTTTGTCTAGTAATTTGAATGTTGCATTCGAAAGGGGAGGCTAAGACAATACACACTGCTGGGTGTTAGATTTTTTGAAAGTGGCTTTTTTGTTCTAAAAAGCCTTTTAAAATGTCAATGACGTCATACACATCGTACGGCCGAGATACTGCTTTACGGCGAGCTCTGAGTCGCTTCCTTTGTTCTCTGGAGGCATCGACAACACAGCTGACAGGTTAGACTCTCCCTGTCAATACACATGCTAGACACATTCAACTTTCGACCTACAATCCACGTTGAACTTGCAAAAACTACAATAATATCTGAGATTTCTCAACGACAATCAGGCGAGAGAGACACATTTAGCCGTCTAGCTCCATAGGGTCCCATTCATTTTGCACTCGCCCGCGATAGCCCCCCAGTGGAACTGCAACCATATTTGGTACAATGGGGCTGAATAGCGAGTGAAAAGGGTTTCCGTTGACAGGCTTTGTCCCAACCAGAGTTGAGGCTGTTTGTGAAGATGCAATGCTGCAATTGGCTCAAATGCTGCAGTTAAAGGAACGATGCTCGCAACAAAAAAAGAGGGAAACGGCACCTGCACCAGAACTGCAGAATACACAAGAGAAGCAATCATCATCAACTGGGAAAATTGCAATCACTCAGTCACTTACACACACACACACACACACACACACACACACACACACACACACACACACACACACACACACAGACACACACACACACACACACACACACACACACACCTCAAACTCCCACAAGCATACAAACATGTATTTATATATCATCAAAAACCATTCACTCCCTCTATTTCGGCTTTTTCTCTTGATGATGTAGCATTACACCTTCTTTAATAATGACTCACTCTCTTCTTTTTCCCTCTCTCTCTTTCTCTCTCTCTCTCTCTCTCTCTCTCAAAACACAAACACACACACACACACTTTAAGCATAGCCTCTTTGCTTTTCTAACACATCCACACTGAGGTGCCTTTCAGCATATGATAACACCTCATTTTTCAGACATTTTGTTAAAGCCAGATTGCATTTTTATGAAACATTTATGTATTTTTCAGTCTAAATCCCAACCTAGTGCTGTAACAGAGAAAAGCATCCGAGTGAGATGCTGAGTTTTCATCCTGTTCATGAATTTAAATTCTGGAGTCACGTAAAGCAACTTTTCCTTTCACAGAAAATAAACAAACTTTTTACGACAAAAGAAAATGTTAGACTTCTATTATGCTTCCACGACGTGCCCCAGAGTAGCCACGAACCGTGTGCCGTTTACTGATGTCATTTTCAGGTTGTTTAGGTATCAAACTTGAATTTTCAATCAGCTGCTTTTCATACCCGGCCACACAAATTTCACCACGCCTTTTTTTGTTCTGGGGATATGCATGAATGATTCCCTGGGTCAGGGCGCTGCCAGATTTAACTAACCGACTGACAGATGACTGACAAGAGCTTTCCTTTGTGGAAACATCAACATCAACTCTTCCCTGTATCTCATATAAATGTGCTATTTGGTAAGCTGCCCGTGTTTTCGAAGTTTTGAAACCACACAGGGATAAAAAGCTGTTTGGAAAGACTGAAATCAGTTTCTGATTAAATTAAAGCTGGTGAATCATGCCTGACTTTAGTAAATGTTCATGAGCTTTAAGACTAGGGTTGGGGATCGTTTGGGCTTTTTTCGATACCGGTGCTAAATCGATACTTTTAAAATGGTGCCGGTGCCTGAACCGAAATATATATAATATCTCTATAATGTATATAGAGCACAAAATGACAGCGACATTAAAGAACGGCTTGTTTATTGCTAAGGCCATATGGTCAAAATTATGAAAAATGATTGATTAATAATGTAATAACTGTGAAAAGGCTGCCTTTCCCCCTTTTCACTGCACCCTGCTCCCAGGGTTAATTGTTAATTTCACTGTAATGTTGTAGGTTATTGTTTTAATTTGTTACTTTATTATTTGACATAGGCCTGTTCAGCAGGTTATATGGGTTAATAGTGTTGGCAATGGTTCTGTGTGTGATGTGTGTGTGTGTGTGTGTGTGTGTGTGTGTGTGTGTGTGTGTGTGTGTGGAGGGGGGGGGGGGGTGTATCTCAGCTGCTCACCAGTTTAATCAAGGAGAATGGATACAGGTCTGCCTCATGAGGTCTTTTCTGAAGGGAGGGGCTGGGCAATCCTAAGGTGAAGAACAACAGGTAAGATAGTTCTGCTGTAAATTACATGTTTGTAATATTTGGGGTGCCTTTTGTAGTGGGTGCACATATATGTATAAATAGTAATGTCAGCAGTAATGAGTCTATCCAATTGTAATGATGTTCTGAGAAAGTATTAATGTTGCTTGCTCAGGTTAGCTCACCCTATAATCACCTGTGTAAGTGGTATGGTCCACTTGGGGGGGGGGAGTTAAAAGGGAATCAGGAGAAGAAAGAAGGTTTGGCAGCTGTCTGTGTGGGGGCCGTTTGGTTTGTTTGCTGTGATTTTGTGTCATTTTAAGATTTTTTTTTTTTGAATTTTCATTTTGAGTTATTTTTGTTAATAAAAACACAAATTAAGAACATGAAAAACCTCTTGACGACTGGAATTAACTGGAATAACTTATAACAATGACTTATTTCACCAGTAAATTGCTGGTAAATGACAAAAACAAGCACCAGATGGGAAAAGCGTATTTTACAATAACTTAAAATGCACCACGAGGCTGCCGAGTTTTCAAGTCCGTGTGTTGTTTTTCCAACAACGGCCGTTGCGGTCAGACTGTTACGTCTCCGTGTTGGAATCCTCTACAGGGAAATACAGTCCGTTTTAACCGTGTTTAATCCAGCTACTAGCTACCTAGCTACGTAGCGCCCCGTGCAGCGATGCTGCTGGGGAAAAAAGAAAAGTCAGGCACCGAAATGAGGAACCGAAAGTTGCGTTCTTATTCGGTCTCGTTACTGCCGTTTACGTCGGAACCGGTGCCCTGTTGGCACCGCGTTTCGGTACCCAACTCTATTTAAGACATTACAATTTTTCCATAAAACACAGATTGGTCTGGCTTAGCTGCTTCGTCAATGTTTTCCGAACTGCTATGGAACTTTTGTTTTAATTTATTTATCTATTTATTGTGTTGTTCACTTTTTTCTTTGTTCAACAGTCGTGGGTTAGGGGTAAGTGTGTCTGTTATTGAGAGCATGTATGTATGTATGTATGTCGTATTGTCCGTTTTATGTTGAAAACGAGATGGGTTATCCTTCAATAACATTTCTTCAGTTGGCTGGTACATGAGGTGTCTGTTTAACTGACATACTGTAACTAAACCTTTAACAAAGATCCAGTCAGTTCAATCTTTGTTCTACATATAAAGCTGTTTGTGGTTTCGTTATCATTGCCTGTTTACATTTACCAATTTTAGCAGGTTGGCCATTCAGTATTATTACCAAAAAGATTAGATCCTTTAATATTCATTGTGAAAGATCAGGTTAAAACTGACATAAGCCTGCTTTTTGGAGGCAGCTTCACTGCCAAATATGAGCTGCAAAAGCTTCACGTTCTCCAAAGAAACAAGTAAAAGCAGCTGACAAATGTGATTCTTACTAAAGGATTACCAAAACGAGAACGTCCTGCCCTGGCGGTGTAATGTACTGATGGACCAGTAATAGCTGAGCCCATTTCAGGCCCCGTGAAACTCACCTGCACTCCCGAGATGGTTGCCTGAATGTAATGCGACGACCCTGTCTTCCTGAATGGGACAGTTAATGATGTGTGACAGGGAAGGACAATACATGTTCACTAACCTTCCTACAACTAAATACACCAGAGATGGTTCAGAATAGAAAAGGGTCACGTGTGTGTGGAATCTGCCTTGTGATGAACGTTACGTCACTAAAGGCCAGTTGGAAGAAAAAGGATGAAATCACATGTACTGTTTCCTTTTCACTGAAAGACATTATGAACATAAACATTGCTGCATCGGGAAATACTTCATTTGGTCCAAAGTATACTGGAGCACACATATTTGAGTGTGTCTTTGCACCAAATCTCTGAAGTTTTTTCCAAAACAAGATTGCTCTTGGTTAAAGCTTGTTAAATATTTTCCTTCACGTAAACTTTGCTGCATTTTTTTTATTTGGCAAATGTAAAGGCAACGTTCAGCGTATTTCAACAATATCTCTGTCTTTCTAAACGAAGGCCATGGTGGCCTACAGTTCTTTCCAATGTGCTCTGCGTCTCTGGGGCTCAGCTGCAGCTGTGAAATCTGCCGTACTGCTGTACGCCAGTGATGTCACTGATGTACAAAAGAACTACAGAGTGGTACTTCAGCTTTGGTAGCTGGGACGAAATGCCGTTCACAAACTTCCCTGTTCTCTTCTCTTGTATTGCAAGCAAGCAACGTTTCCATCAGTGAGAGGATGTTATGGACGAGTAGTTTCTACAGTGTACATTTTACAGTGTTTTGGCTGACTTGGATATTCAAACGTATTCAGCCAAAAAGAGGCCGAGGGAGGCTGCAACAGTCTGACAGCCCGTATGCGCGTTAGGCCTTATTGCTCACTTGGAAAGCGGTGGGCTGGAGAACTTCATTACGATTCCGAAGATAAACGGGAAAAGATAACCAAGACCAGCAGGACTTTAGTGTCCTCTAAAAACTAAATACAGATAAGAGTACAAATTAAGAGTAAACAATACCAACACAGCAACTATCACACAGTTGCTCAGCTCAAGGCCAACGTACGAACAGATTTCCACTTAAAAAAAGTGTTGTTTTGAAGCAGGAAAAGCCATTGACAGGGTAGTGTTTCAACATCTAACATGGTGATGTATTAAATCCTTATCATGCGCTCCAGTGAGGTCTAACCGTCTCTTATTAATTGATCTCTAATTACCCTGGGTACTCTGCTCAACTGTGAACTTGTGAACTTGTAACTGTCTGCTAGAATTACCTGTAATTGACACACTGTTAGCTGTAGCACAAACTTGTGAAGGAAGACATGCTGTGGGTGCTATAAACACTGGATGCTCAAAGAGGTCAAAGAGGTCAGTAAAGTCCACAGACTACTGAATGCCCCCTTTAATACATAAGAAATAATTAGGCTTGGGCTCCCTTCTTTTCCATCCCTCCATCTCGCCAAGTCACAGTTCTGAATTTAGTCAGATCTCAAAGAAACAGGCAACACATTGTCGAAGTCATCACTGACTAATTTCTTGTGATACTCAAACTCACATGAGTGAGACAGCAGCGTGAAGCATCAGATGTCAGTCAGTGTCAGTGTGGAACAAAGAGCCGCTGCGACCATATGAGGCTAACTGTCTTCATAACAGTTTCCCCGGAGGCACGAGGCGTGATTCTGGCAGCTTCCTACACATGTCCTGAAGTAGAAACAACACGCGACAGGCCACTCAATAGGAGTTCAGCTTCATCCAATTACTTTACATGAGTTTCTCTGGTAGTAAATCCATTTCCTCTCCAATTATCAATAATTTATTGGCCTCATCCTGCTTTGCCCTTAATGCAACAGGGGACATCTGGAAATGGGCTGCACCTGGGGCCGGTCTGACTGAACTCACACCTGCACCCCCCAGCCACATTAGACAAAGACGTGCTTCAGAGGTGAGGCTAAATTACTAAATGATTGCCGACTGCAAAAGACATGATTGACATCTCTTTAAATAGAAATTATCCTGTCATTACAAAGTCTAAAGTAATGTGTTTTTTTTCATGAAGTTGAATAGGGAGCACTTCACCATGCTGCGCAATCTCGAACCAACTGGCAGCACGTTATGAATCAAAGCTGTCAGCTTTCAATGTGTGCTCACCGTTGACGCTTTGCGAATTTGAAAGCAGAAGAAATGCTACGACTGAAAGAATTCATACAAGTTACATCAAAGGAACAACAGAGCTCTACCATGTGCTGAAAACGTAACATTTTCTAGCCATTCCCCAGAGGAGCTGTACGTGAAAACGCAAATGTCCAAATCAGCTGGACCGGACATCAAACGGAGTTCACCCCGTTTACAAAGACTGTAATCGCCGCTCAATGTGCGAGAGCCGCGCATTGTGCGGAGCGCTCACGGCGAGCGAGTGGGTGTGTTGATGATGTTTCTATTGTGTCTCGCAAAACTGGAAGAAATAAAACATCAGATGGTAAGAAAGAAGGGTGATTTACACATAGGAAAGACAATGAGATTCTGGAACTTTTCTCTGTAAAGGTCTACGACGAAATCAGCCAATAAATTCAAGAAGCAGCAAGAGACTTGGTTTTTCATGACCAAATTACAAACCAGCTACGTAACTGCGGTGTAATATGTACCGTGTCCCGCCTCCTGCGTGCTCTGCCCAGTGCCACCCCTCGCCTAAACCAAACAGAGTATTTCCATTAAGTGAGAATGCGTCTGACACACACAATCTCATTTTGTGTGAAAGGGAAACTTCGGAGAATGTCCGCACCTGCTTTGCAGACATTGTCCAGAGTTCATATGTGAAAATGTCTCAAGTTGCTTGCTAAAGTGAGCCTGCTAATAATCGGTGTCCACAAACTGGACTATAGAAGTACAAAAGTGTGTGTGTGTGTGTGTGTGTGTGTGTGTGTGTGTGTGTGTGTGTGTGTGTGTGTGTGTGTGTGTGTGTGCGCGTGTGTGTGTGTTCTTGTTTAACTACATTTGTGGGGTCCAAAAACCGGGAGTCCAGTATACTTGTGGGGTCCGGAGAGTTTTGTGGGGCCAAAATGCTGGACCCCACATGTTTAAAGGGCTGTTTGAGGGTTAAGACTTGGTTTTAGGGTTATAATTAGGTTATGGTTAGGGTTAGGGTAAAGGTTAAGGATAGGCATTTAGTTGTGATGTTAAGGTTAGGGTAAGGGGCTAGGGAATGCATTATGTCAATGACGGGCCCCACAAAGATAGTGAGATGCACTTGAGCGTGTGTGTGTGTGTGTGTGTGTGTGTGTGTGTGTGTGCCATATTAGTCAGCTGTAAAATTATCACTACTTAAACACACAGTCAAACACAATTGATGGACCTTTTCTTTTTGTGACTTATGTAAGTAAACTTTTCCATTTCTGACATTAAGCTCTAACCCACGCCGAGTGAGAAAATAAATCGTAGTTTTTAATTTTTTAGTTTTTAAATCGGCAGAACAAACCCTTCAAACCACCACAGTAAGAGAACATGACCCTATGAAACGCAGCGTTATTTACATACGGACTGACTGACTGGAAATGTTTTGCCTTTATTAAAGCAACACATTCATCTTCGGAAGGCTCCTGGGGAAATTCAAGCTGGTGACGGCAGCAGTCAAACACTAATTTGGGTTGCCTGGCAACATGTTTTGACTCAGAGTCAAGTGTGACTCTGCTCTTGTTTGGTTCCCCATCACACGAGCAAAGAGAGGCTCACAACAGCCTGGTGATTAGAGTCACACAGTAAACGCCACAGTAAAAGGAAGAGTCTTTGTCGCCTGAAAGCGAAATCTTACTCTGTTAAATGTGAAGCCATTTTTTTGACTGTATGATTGTGGAAGTGGTGTTTATCCTTGTCTGTCCTGTAAATGGACAGTAGAACATAAACACAACTCAACTCTGAACCGCTCATGTTTCAGTGGCTCTCAACTAATGGTGGCTTCCTTTTGTATTCGGAAGTCTGAATTTCCGAGTTCCAAGTCGGAAATTTGAAGATCCCATATTCTGCTCATTTTCAGGTTCATAATTGTATGTTAAGGTTGTACCAGAATAGGTTTACATGGTTTAATATATTTTTGTTGTACTGCACATCTCTCTCTCACTGCTGCAGCTCCTCTTTTCACCTTGTGTTCAGGTCTCTGTTTTAGCTACAGAGTGAATCATCTTTCCTTCTGTACTATCTTTGATTCCACTCGCACATGCTCAGTAGCTCAGATGGTAGATCATGTCAGTTAGCTCCATAGACAGTAAAAGAAAGGTTGTTTCTCCAACTTTGGTCAGTTACAAGGCAGGATTAGCCGGGAGACTTCTTCTAAAGGAGGGCACACATGGAAGTACTTCTTTTGGAGATTATGGTGAACTTGTGTGCTTTGCCATTCAGAACGAGGTTGTGGTTAGCAGTGGTTAGTTGTGGTTAATTTAATTAGATAATACTAATTAAAATAATACAATAGTAAAAAGTGTATACAATAATATATGGTGTTACTATGGTTATATAGTATGCAACTGCCGAGAGCAAAGGAAAGTGCGTGACACAATATTTTTCTTTCACAGACATTATTAGGAGTTTTATTTGATTTATATTGCAAGCTTAATAGTTATTATTGGCTATACGTGTTGGTAAAGTCTGAGTGTCTTGTCATTTTAACAAAGACATAACAATTATCTTGTTAGCATAAAACGTCCACAGATCCTTTACGCCGACATGCTGTCAAAACATTACATCAAAACCACTCAATTTAGGACATCTAGGATCAAGTCAATACAACTTCTATGATGGCGAGACAATATCTCTGCCACTTCATCCATCACTTACTGCCTCATTCAACTTAAAAACATGTCTTTAATTGCATGGTAGGCGGAGATTGAGCTGAAACTGTGTAATTAATATGGAAAATCTTTTGAAGCCGCACAATGAATTGATTCCACCCTCTCCCCTTTTTTTTCTCACTGCTCACCACTGCTTACTACAATAAAAGCTAAATAATAATTAAAAAAAAACAATGCATGAAATATTTATGATTCACATTAGAATTGATTAAATGTATTCTTCTTTTAAACTGGCTAACAAGGAGTCAGCACTGTCAACACTAATTTAGACAGTAAATCTTGCTGCCATCTCGTCCCTTCTGCTCTGCCTGTGTGGGCTTCTTGTGCGCTGACTGTGAGAGTGTCTGTTTCATCCTTGTATAGCTAGGCTCATCTTCTGTTGCTTGTTACTGTCCCAGCAATGTTGTTTTTGTTATATGGTCTGATAGTTCACCTAAGTAAGTGTGTGTGTGTGTGTGTGTGTGTGTGTGTGTGCTGGTGTTGATCTTTACCAACTGTTCTTGTTTATATGTATTTTCTTTTAACATTACTATAATCAACTTGTATTGTATATGACCAAATCTGTTTGTATTGTGTATAGCTTAATCCTTGTATTTCTTTTTAGGGTGACCTCTTACCACCAGTCCAGGGACAGCAGATGTAATACAGCCTACAGGCTAATTTTGGCACATTTTACATTTATTTATGTATTAATAGTGTGCACTGCCCCTGATAAATAAACCTGAAATAAAAAAAGACTGTGTTAAGAGAAGAATTCATTAAAAAGTTGTTTTCTGTTAAAGGTATAGTGGAGGATTTTCTTTTTCCGGGTGGATCATCAAGACTATTGGTCCTCCTAGTTGTCAATCATTCTGGGATATGTTTACGTAAGGCCGTCGTACGTGCCGTGACAGGTCAGCGAGCAGACGGCCACGGCCTCTAGCCCGACCGCTGCCTCCCCCTCTCTCACGGCCGCCTTCTCCCCGCTCTCGGCTGGTGCTGGCTCTTGCGCCCCCGCCCGACCTCGTCTCCCTCGGCCTCTAGGCGCGCACCCCCCCCCTCCTGGATCTTGGTCGGGATGAACAGGGCACGGGCTCGTAGGCAATATCAGATCCCATAAGACTCTCTTCTTGAAAGCTCTAAACGCACCAGCAATAAAAAAGCAACAACAACTTAGCTGCTAGACGATAGCTTGTTTGTTGGCCTGTAGTGTGCTAACGTTAGCTATAGAGATGTTTGTCCTAAATAGATTTCCACTTACCGGTGGCGAGTCTGACATAGTGGAAAAAGTGCAAATCTTCTTTTGGAAAGTCGGCTTGTAGAGCCATGCCGACAGCAACTTGTAAACAGAGCGTGCACGAGGAGAACTAGGCTCGTGCACGCTCTCTCGTGCACACGTTTAATAGGCGTTCCCTCTCGGGAGCAGGTAGAGTGTTACGCATGTGCATTTTTTCAAAAAGTGGAGAGGGCGGATCTTTTCTAAAATTCGGGAAAATCCTCCATAATACTTTTTAAACTTTTTGAACTTGTTCACAATTTCAGACAGAGCATTGTAGCACTATAATAGTTTATGTTGATCTCTCCCCTTGGAAACGAGTAAATTCTGGGACTTTGGGAGGTCTCCTGCCTGGGGATGGATGTCCGCTAAAGCTCTTAAGGGGGCTCTTTCGGATGAGTGCAATATAGTGATGAGTGCAATATAGTGTGTGCATATGGATAAAAGGATTCCCATACTGGATTAAATGAGCTCAGAAAAGTAAGTAAGTATAGATCAAAGAGTCACTGAGAAAGTTGCAAACTGCAGGAGAGACAGAAATGGAAAGTCAAGCAGACATAAAAGGCACAAAAGAAGTGATGATGGAGAGAAGAGGAGGTGGAACGGCGTCTGCAGAGTAGACTGTGTCCAAATATCACCTTGGTATGACTGGCCCATGGTAATCCATCATTCTGTGTCATGACATTTGCTGAGCTCAGACAGTCAACCTCACTTTGGGCAAGAAAAATCAGGGTCAAACTAATGATAAAATGCTCCTTTGCCTATACTGCTAAGGCCTTCTGCCCACAGTGTCTATCAATGTCCTTTGGACCTTCTACGGCAACTTGTTCCAGTGGAAGAGGACTGTAAGAATGAGTCTTTCAGCACTTGCTCTGTATCACATTTATTCCCACCCACACACTCGCCCAGTCTTCTGCTGTTGATTATTGAGCCATTGCAGTAATGTAAGATGTGGTGCCTTTCTCAAGGAAACTCTGAAAGTAGTTCTCTTCTAAGGATTCTAACAAGGGGTTAGCCATAGCAGGTATAAAGCCAGGCTAGCTGTGTCCCCCTGATTCCAGTCTGTATACTAAGCTGAGCTAATCGCCTCCAAGCTCCAGGTCCAAACACAAACATGAGAGTGTATCAATCTCCTTACTTAAAGCTATAGTGCGTAGTTTCTGTCACCTCCATGAGGAATTGTAAGTAATATACAACAGAACTGTATGTGCATCTACATGATACAAGCCTTGGGTGATCGCCCCCCTCCTCCACGCAGCTGCTAGTAGCCAAGGAGGACACGGAGGATTAAAAAAACATGATGGACTCTTCAGAAGAGGTCACTATCTTCATTTGAGTTTCTGTGCGTGAAAGTTGCCGGGCAACACAATCTTCTGAACATTGTCACACTGAGAGATCCAGAGAGAGTTGTGTGGAGCTGAGAGTCTTAATTAGCTTTGTAGCAACTCATTTGGTAATGGCTTGAATGTAACAGACGTTCATTAATATCAACAAGTTACACACTAAAGATTTAACTCTCATGAAAGTGAATTAGCTTATATCCCAAAATATGTAACTATTCCTTTCAAATGTCTGTGTCATGAAACATTGACTGGTTATATCCCTTATTTTCCCCAAATTATTATGTTATACGAAAACTAAATGACGGTACGTGAGATGCAATGATCCACTTTTAGTGAAGTTTGTAAGTCTGTCACCTTTTCATTTATTTGTTTTGTTCAAATTATTTTCCTATTTATTTTACGTATATATTATGTGATATGTATTTGTATGTGTACAATGTATGTTTAAGAACTGAGATGACTGACTATTTGTAAATTGAATCTTAATCCTACAAAAATAAATACCATAATATGCGTAATATTGATGTATTTGTCACACATAAAGACAACAATAATAAGATATTGTTTATGTATATAAAGAAAAAAAAAGATGCAATGATCTTGCGAGAACATGATTTTCCTGAGCATGGTGCAGGGCTGGCTGAGTCCGTCTATGTTTGATGTTGCTACCACACACAGTGCTTGTAAGGTTTACAGACCGGGAGGAATAGCAGAATTTTGGGGGAGCATGCAGGACGCTTCCGAGACATGACGTGTACTCGCAGCATGCAGCAGCTGAGCTTTGCCACATTCATCAATGTGTGCTGCTCCACCACCTACAGAGACCACACATCCCTGCTGCTGAGCCACGCAGCCAAAGTGCGAACCTTTTTAATCCGCTGATCGAGGAACTGCAGGGGGTGGACTCAATGAAAGACAAATCTATGCAAAGTAATGCAACAAATCAACCTTTTGCTCAGCTTACAATCATCCATCTTTGCTGGATCTGTGTTAGTCAGGTTTTAAAGGCTACAGTGTGTGGTTTTCTTGTGCCTGAATCAAACAGCTGAACTTCATTTGATCGTCAATGGAGCTGTATATCAACTCCCAGCAGGCTGTTGGGCTCAGGATGCTGTTAGTTTGCAGCTGGGAAACGCTGTGGTAGGTAGGTAGGTAGGTAGGTAGGTAGGTAGGTAGGTAGGTAGGTAGGTAGGTATTGTCCCATGAGGGAGATTTGTTCAGTCTGTTTCATGCACATGGCAATATACACAGACAAATACATCAACAGATAGACACATAGAAACGACACCAGATCTATACAAAGTTAGTGGGATAGTTTGTTCAGCGGTGCTCCGGCAGAAGCGAAGATATTTCTGCCAAAGTGAGTCCTTCTACACCTCGAGTTCTGTATCTGCGGCCAGATGGCAGCAGTGTAAAGTGTTGATCTAGAGGGTGATTGGTGTCATTGACGATGGCGAGGGCAAGGCGTGTGATGGCTCCATCGTTCAGGTCTGAGATGTTGGGTGTAGCAGAGCTGATAATTATTATGTAATCATTTTCTGTCTTGCTGACTAGTTGTTTGGAGTGCCTTGTCAATTAGTCCCAGCAACTTTAATAAAGCCTTGCAGGGGATCCTGCAGTATGGGTTTGGAGACCCTCACACCTTATTTTGCTTCCATTTCTGCTAATTTAGTAGATTAATTGCTTTTAATAATTTTTCTGTCTCTCATTATTAAAGTGTTTCAGCAGTTTGTTGAGTCCTTTTTTGTGAGGATCTTCATTCATATCTGAGCTGCGATAGATTTCTTATCTTTGCATAGTTTGTTTCCACAGTCCTGCAGACGTGCAGGCTGTACTCTGGTAATCAAACCTGGTTACTTTTTGTCTTTGGTAAAGGGCAGCCGGTGAAGAAGCTGCAATGTGCTGACAAAATAAATCTATGTAGCTGATCTCATGTAAGTCAAAGGGGTTTAACTTCACACACCGGCAGGTGACATCCTCTGGTGACAGTGTGTGTTGTTTCTATGCTAATGTTAAATTAAACAGATGTTTGAGATCGCTAAAGAATGTTCTGCTTTTAAAATCTTATCAGAGGTGCTAAAAATGTCTGGACATGATATCCCAAAGCCAACATCTGGCCAGTTATCAAAAACACACTGCAAACACAGTAAATTAGCGAAATGTAATATACAGAACCAACGTCTTTTCATGCCGCTTTTCCTTTTTCTTTCCTTCTCAATCAAGTTGGAAATGGACAGTTTGAATTCTACTAATACCCAAAAAGGGCCAGTAAGCTTCAGAGCAGGTTTAGAATTGGATCTGCTTACATGTGCACCACTTGGTAGATGCATGACAATAATCCAGAAGGACTTTGCACCGTGTATCTTGACCTCGGCTGAGCGGGACCAATGTGACAGCAGAGCTGCTCTGCGCAGCCTGATCCCTCCCGACAACCCCCACTGCAGCTCCCCTTCCCACTCAGCCACAGTCGAGCTGACAGCGAGTCACGAAAATATCAAACACAAACAGGCGAGAAACCAACCTGGGGTATCATGTACATCAGACGAAGATGCCACTTTGCTGGCTCAAAGTCTCATAGTGAGGAAAACAAAACCCAGACTGTTAAACTGGCAAGATTAAGGCAGACAGAGCCGTCATCATTCAGTGTGATTAATGATCACTCTACTGAACTGCAGTTTGCACTCTACATTTAGAGTGCAGAGTCTTGATATTACATCTTATTTGTATATTTGTATTTTTGTATATTATGTTGATATGTGCCTGTATGTATATTGTTGTCTCTATTGTACAGTATGTGTCTATATTACTATTTGTCTACTGCATGTTACCACTACTACATGTCTATGTGTTGAATGTATAGAGAGTTAACACCTACCAAAGTCAAATCCCTTGTGTATGTAAGTATACTTGCCAATAACTCTGATTTTGATGAGCCAAGATCAAGAAAGACACCATTTTTCATATGTGTATAAAACAGCCACAGTGACACAAAGCAAATGTGTGAGATGTTTATATAAGAAATGAGATAAATGTGCGTTTGTCACTGTGTTTGTGTGTTTGTGCTGAAGCTGGTTTATCCATAAACGTAACCAAACTGCGACCATTTTACAACATTAATGACACGTTTCAAACCGAGGCCGTTACATTTTGATACGAGGAAGGAAAACGCTCCTGTGGGTCGTTTAATATGGTGCGAATAAATGACCTATACCGTCATATGGTTTGAAAAACTAAAGGGTCTGACAAAAATGTTCACCCTATTTTATACCATTTAGTGCTAATTTTGTAAAACCTTAAATTACAAGACTTTTTTCAATTTTCAGTGTAAAACCAATTAAAACAAATACATCATGTGTACAAACAATAATTATAAAATCAATACATAATACATGAAAAATACATAAGAAAATAGGAGGTTTGATATGCCAAACTCAGCATGAAAGTTGGATGCTTTACACATCTTGGTACATACAGAACAGGAGCAGGGCTGTACGGACTCTGAATATCAGCCCTGGACATAACTTGTATGCTAATATATCGCCCAAAATGTATGTCATCCCTAGAAATACTGAAGCTGTGCAGTGAGACGCTTTATCTGTCCTGGCTGTAAATTTTGCATTTGCTTTCAGTTTGTTTCCAATGAAAAAGCTGAATGACTGAAAACTTGTGATGCTACTGAAAGTGTCCTGATGCAGTAAACGTAACCACCATCTGCTCCTTGTAAATTCAGACAAAGCCATTAATCAATTTAAGGACTTGTCTTGCAAACTAATGTCTGCTCTTTACAAGCTCACATTTGTGCGTTTGTAAGCTCACTGATCAGAGCACACCATGGGACTGTAGGATCTTAGCATCTTGCTCAAGGGCACTGCAGCAGATTCTTATAAGATGGTCCTCCAGTTGAAGGACAGCCAGCTTACTTTCTATGCCGCCCCGCAGCCAATGTTAAATAGATTTGGGAAATGAGTACATTTCGGGGTCAATACCCAAGCTGCTCTTAGCACAACATAAGAGACAAAATAAATATGAAAAAGTTACGCATACTGCTGCCAAGTGCTTTCAGGCAAAAGACAAAAATACAATTCTATGACAAATTACTATGCGTCCTTTTGAGACCTTCGCTATAAACATGGGAAGTTTAATACAGTACACCAAATCAGAAAGTTTGCTTTTCTCATCACACAAGTTTGACTACACAACAGCTTTGCATTCATGGACACACTCACACCGAGGTCAAATACGCTGTGTGGTTTCAGGAGAGAGAGAGAGAGAGAGAGAGAGAGAGAGAGAGAGAGAGAGAGAGAGAGAGAGAGAGAGAGAGAGAGAGAGAGAGAGAGAGAGAGAGAGAGAGAGAGAGAGAGACTTTATTGTCCCATATTGATAATAATTTCCCCACACACAAAAAAAAACATCACATTAAGACACCCACATAGACACATAAAATGTGAAAACTACAAAGCAACTGAGGTGGTCAGTCCCTCCAGAAAAACGCAGAGTTTTTTTGTGATTGTTGCGGGCAAAGATCCTTGATTATGCGGCACGTTTTCTTAAAAAATGTGATGGAATATGCGGGATATTTATGCAATTTTATGCGATGAAATTGAGGGAATTTGCAAAAATTGCAGTTTGATGAAAAAGTGATTCCCCCAACACCGTGTTCTCACTAGGCGAAATTATGTCACTTCATAATGTTCCCATGGCAACAGGCTGCTCTTTTGTGAAGTAAACGCAACATTTTTCAACTTTCTGCTGAGATATGTGACTTTTTGCAACGAAAATGCGGGGATTATGACATCAGGATTAGTATTAGGGACCACTAAGGTCTATATAAAAGAGACTTCAGATACAGTATTAGGGGACCACTAAGGTCTATATAAAAGAGACTTCAGATACAGTATTAGGGGACCACTAAGGTCTATATAAAAGAGACTTCAGATACAGTATTAGGGGACCACTAAGGTCTATATAAAAGAGACTTCAGATACAGTATTAGGGGACCACTAAGGTCTATATAAAAGAGACTTCAGATACAGTATTAGGGGCCACTAAGGTCTATATAAAAGAGACTTCAGATACAGTATTAGGGGACCACTAAGGTCTATATAAAAGAGACTTCAGATACAGTATTAGGGGACCACTAAGGCCTATATAAAAGAGACTTCAGATACAGTATTAGGGGACCACTAAGGTCTATATAAAAGAGACTTCAGATACAGTATTAGGGGACCACTAAGGTCTATATAAAAG
The DNA here is from genome assembly GCA_023631565.1 of Gymnocephalus cernua. Taxonomy (NCBI): domain Eukaryota; kingdom Metazoa; phylum Chordata; class Actinopteri; order Perciformes; family Percidae; genus Gymnocephalus; species Gymnocephalus cernua. Next base: position 35,634,884 of record CM042435.1, read on the forward strand.
AGACTTCAGATACAGTATTAGGGGACCACTAAGGTCTATATAAAAGAGACTTCACATACAGTATTAGGGGACCACTAAGGTCTATATAAAAGATACTTCAGATACAGTATTAGGGGACCACTAAGGTCTATATAAAAGAGACTTCAGATACAGTATTAGGGGACCACTAAGGTCTATATAAAAGAGACATCAGATACAGTATTAGGGGACCACTAAGGTCTATATAAAAGAGACTTCAGATACAGTATTAGGGGACCACTAAGGTCTATATAAAAGAGACTTCAGATACAGTATTAGGGGACCACTAAGGCCTATATAAAAGAGACTTCAGATACAGTATTAGGGGACCACTAAGGTCTATATAAAAGCATCTTGTTTTTCTTTTCTACTAGAATTTGGCTATAATGTATGTAAAATTGCCACCGTGGTTACATAGCCTAACCTTTGAAATGAGCGCCATTGTAACCGTGCACGTGTAAAATAAACAAATGTAGGCCTCATTAAAGGCCAAATTACAATAACTAAATAGGCTAACTCAAAAACAAAATAGCAAGACTAGAGAACAATGACTACAGTAGGCTATAACTACTGTATAACAGCCATCATGGACTTGGAATGAACTTGATTTGCTACATGTCTCTGGGGGATACATTCAGTTTAGTAAAGCTTAATTTATTGTACAATAAATGGTAGCTTAACTCACTCACTACACTTTGTGAAGGAATCGCCACAAGCTGAACAGGCTGCAGTTCTTCAATCACCAAAACGGAAGAGAAAATCAAGGTGTTAGTCTTCCTACAATACCTCAAAGAGACCATATCAAAAGAGAGCAAGTATGAAAGAATAAACTGAGAGCTACGAATTATGTTTTTACTAAGAACATCAGACTATACACGTGGCAAGTGTTAAAACATTTCAAGCCAAGAGGGGAACAGTGATCATAGAGGATGGTTTTAAATAAACGGTGGCGCCCGTCTACAGTTTCATCACACTTCATGTAATAAAAGAGCAGGTGTCCTTTTTCTCAATGGGATGTCAGTAGGAAACAGTACACCTACTTCCACAGCTCTATCTCTTCACTGCACAGGCTTGTATACAGTATCAGAATCACCTTTTTGTTTTACAGTGAATGTAGCGGGATTTGATGTGGCACTGCTGCAGCTAAATGTTAAGAAGTAACAGTAATACGAACTGACAAGTGAACCGAATTTCAGCTAACTCATGCTCATGTTGTTGTGACAGCTTACAGGCATCAGTATATGCCACATTCTTATTTTTACCCCGAAGCACATTGACAATCTGCATGTCTTCACCCCAAATATTTGAATGTCTTTCTGGTCTCATGTAGATATATGTAGACACAGCAGCACGTGGGATAGAATAAACATGTCTGTCATACCTACAATCCCAAATCAGAAAAGGTTGGGACAGTATGGAAAACACAAATAAAAAAATAAAGTAGTGATTTCTAAATGTACTTTGACTTGTATTTCATTGCAGACAATACAACAGCACATCATTCAATGTGTTCCTCGTGATATTTATTGTTTTTTCTTTCAAAAAAAACAAAATTCCTATTTTGGTTCTTGCAACACATTTCAAAAAAAGTAAAGCATTTACCACTTTGTAATGTTGCCGTTCCTTTTCACAACACTTACAAGACGTTAAGGGACTGAAGACACCAAGTGATGAAGTGTTTCAGGTGTAATTTTGTCCCATTCTTGCTGCAAACAAGTCTTAAGGTGGGCAACAGTACGGGGTCTTCGTTGTCGCATTTTGCGCTTCAAAATATGCCACACATTCTCTATCGGGACTGCAGGCAGGCCAGTCAAGTACTCGTATCCTCTTCCTCCGCAGCCAGGACTTTGTAATGTGTGCAGAATATGGTTTTGCATTATCTTGTTGACATATGCATGGGCGTCCCTGGAAAAGATGTCTTCTTGAAGGCAGCATATTGTGCTCCAAAATCTCTATGTACTTTTCAGCATTAATGGTGCCATCACAGAAGTGCAAGTTACCTTTGCCAAGGGCACTGACACAACCCCATACCATGACAGACCCTGGCTTTTGGACTTGTTGCTGGCAACAGTCTGGATGATCCTTTTCTTCTTTGGTCCGGAGCACACGGCGTCCATTTCTCCCAAAAAATACCTGAAATACTGATTCATCTGACCACAGTACACGTTTCCACTGTGTGATGGTCCATCCCAGATGCCTCCGAGCCCAGAGAAGTCGACGGCGCTTCTGGACACTGTTAACATAGGGCTTCCTTTTGGCACAGTGCAGTTTTAACTGGCATTTGTGAATGTAACTACGTATTGTGGTACTTGACAAAGGTTTGCCAAAGTAGTCCTGAGCCCATGTGGTGATATCGCTTATAGATGAATGACGATTCTTGATGCAGTGCCACCTGATGGATCAGAGATCACGGTTGTTCAGCTTAGGCTTGCGCCCTTGTCCTTTACGCACTGAAATTCCTCCACATTCCTTGGATCTTTTAATTATGTTATGCACTGTTGAAGGTAAAACAACCAAATGTCTTCCTATCTTTCTTTGAGGAACATTGTTTTTAAACATTTCAATAATTTTCTCACATATTTGTTGGCAAACTGGCGATCCTCGGCCCATCTTTGCTCCTAAAGGACTAGACCTTTCTTGGATGCTGCTTTTGTACCAAATCATAATTACAATCACCTGTTGACATCACCTGTTTCAAATCACATCATTATTTAACCAATTTACCTGATTACTAGCCCTAAATTGCTACTGTCCCAACCTTTTTTGGAATGTGTTGCAGGTCTGAATGACAGGAAAGGATGTATATGTCTGCAATGAAATACAAGTCAAAGTACATTTATAAATCACTACTTTCTTTTTATATTTGTTGTTTCCATACTGTCCTAACTTTTTCTGATTTGGGTTGTACCTGATAATCATCATAATCACTTTCTTATCTCCTTGGAGGATCAAAAGTAAAAAAAAAAAAATCACGAGTCTTGCTTCCTCTAACACACACGCACGCCCACATGCACACACACACACACACACACACACACACACACACACACACACACGGTTATTCATCACCCAACAGCTAATTGTATTCCCCTCACATCACAAACGACTGACAAAGAGAATAGTCACGTTCAAACAAAAGTACAGCATCAAATCAGTTCATCCATGAGTCCAAGGCTACGTCTCAGGTTGTTAAACTGTATCCCCAGTACCCTCCTTTCTTGCAACTTAGTCCGTCCCACCAAGGAAGCATGGGAGGAACGTGAGGAAATCATACAAGGAGAGAGGAAACAAGGAAATGTGTTTAAGAGGGATGAGACGTCCTTTCCTCTGAAAAGTAATGTGAATTTGTCGGCTGTATGGGTGGAGTTAGCAATGGCTTTCAACTGCACTTCTAACTGCAAGGCTTCTGGGAAGTATCCTCACTCATAGCTCCTCGGAGATCCCTCCTCGATCCTGGATCCTTGATCATTGATCCTTCATCCTCAGGGCAGGAATAAGAGCTTAGAAACGGCTTTCACAAAGTAGGGCAGGACAACTTCCGGTTCAAGTGAGGAGCAACGGGGACCTATCAAATAACAACCTTAAGAGGCAGCCAATCTGGACATTTGTGCCTAATTTGAAGAAATTCCCTCCAGGAGGCCCTGAGATATCGCATTCACAAGAATGGAACAGAAGGAGGGAGGGACAGACAGACAATCGAAAACATAATGCCTCCTGCCACAGCTATTGTCGGCGCAGAGACATAACAAAGATATAATCACAGTGAAAGTGTGTGTGTCTGTCAGTAAGATCAGAAACACTCTGCAGCAGTGTGTATCAAAGGGAACAAATTTGTGTGATAGCACTGGGCAGGCTTTAGCTCAGAGCCACTTGTCAGCACAAATTAGCTAATTGATCTGCACTTCAGCATGAAATATGACATATTTCTTTCAATGGAGAAGTTGGCACAAAAACATTCTTCCAACCCCTCTTTTAAGTTTTGTTTTATTTTTCCTTGTCTGTGTGTTAAAAACACACAAAAAAAAACATGAATCAAGTTCACATCTTCTCTGCATCCAAAGCAGGAGTGACATGTTTGGAAAGTAGCTACTGAAGAAGTTCCCCCCCTTCATTTATCCTGCTTTTTGTCCTGTATTAGTTATGCAAAATGACCATTCGGCATTCCCAAGTGATTAGTGGCCCGAGAGTCTTTTGCTCGGCAAGGGATGAAAGCATGGGAAATGAAGATTAAGATTGTATACACCACCTCTCACATTTTATTCAGAGTCAGGGTGAAATGCTTACATGTGCAAAACACAGTGTACTGAAGATACATATTAACATGCAGGATTTGTCAAAGGGCAATGTGTTCTACAATCTTGCGACAAGTCTGTGATCTTATAGCATAGTGATTTGTAATTTCCACCTATAGCAGACAGCATTTACTTGTTTCTGACCATCTGGCAATGCTAGTCTAACAGTTCTTTCTTACTGTGTCTGTGTGCCGTTTGGTGCTGGACAGGTAGAGTCCAGTGGGTTTATCTGAGCTTTTTCACTGAAAACAGCTGCATGTTGCTGTTGTGGTTAAGGGTGAGAGTAAAATAAAACAGTAAAGCTGTGAGTTTGTTACTTCAAGTGAACATCGGCCCATTGTTAATACAAATATTGTGTAGCTTTAACAACATTTTGTAATAATAATAATAGATTTTATTTGTAATGCACTTTACATTTGGAACAAATCTCAAAGTGCTACAGTTTGACGGCATCGTTTGCGTGCTTCGATTCAGATATGATCCTTCCTAAGCTGAATGGGAGCCTCAGCATCCTTTTTTGTTGTGTGCGCACACTCAGCCTCATGCATCAGCAAATGTTTTTTTGTATGAATGGAGAATGTCTTACTGAGATTAGGTCAGCAGCTGCTGAATGAATTATTCAGTCTGTGTTCAAAAGATATGGTTTACTGTGTTGGCTGCCAAGTCTGCACTCTGCAACACAGCCGAACACCGTAAGTAGGGCTTGAATGGAGGGATAGAACGTGCTGCCACTGCTGCAGTTAAGAATCAGTGTGTCAACATTATGTACAGGTGGCTTGATGTGACAGATGATAAATGAGGCTGAACCCTGACACAGCCTACATGCAAACTCTGTAAAAAATAGTCTTTAGGTTGAAGAGCTTATTTACTCTCGCACAACCGAAGGAGCTGGTTCAGAGTGCTGGTCCTGCTGGACAAATCACAAATGTAGAATGTCAACACATTCTCGCTCCCAACTCATCAAATAAGGCAGTTTGGTCAGGACACCTTGGCGTCACTTTGTAACGCTCAACATTTTTCAATGTCCAGGGTAGTCCCATTGTGAATTAAAATACTACGTCCTCATCCCAACCTGTCACATACTGACGCTTCGGCATTGGTGTCACTTGTCAACGCACTGGGTGCCCCGGCGCATTAAACTGTGACCCTCCACTACGGTTTCTATTTTAAAGTTGTTGTAAGGTGTCTCTGTCCCACCTGAGCTGCACACAGACCGGCTGCAGTCGATGGAAGAGGCGAACACGTCATCTCAGCCAGCATCAGCTCGGCCCTCTTGTGGGTGTGGGAGTATTTTTAGTTTTTTTTTCTTAGTTTGGACTCAAAGTTGAATGGTCTTCTTTCTCTCTTTTGTCTGTTGGTCCGCCATTGTGAGTCAGCAGTAATAAAATGTAGTGCCCAATTAACGTACCTTTTCTTTGCATCTTTCCTTGTCGGAAGTTTCCAATTTTCAAGTACAATGGAGCAATGGCACTGCCAAGCTTCACCTGGGCAGACGGGGAGAGACCAACCGCTGCTGACGCACGTAAAAAGCGACACTAACTGTGCACCACAGACAGTCAGACTGTATCACTTGACAAAGCAGCAAATATCTATCAAAAAGTGTTTTAACTCACTTTTTGATAGATAGGTACTTTCTAGACAATTAACAAGATCAAAATCTTTAAACACAGGGAACATCAACGTGACTCACGTTGTGAATTCAAAACAAACTACATAAAACCACTTAGTTAGGGTTAGGAAAGATCACGGGTGGGGCACATAGAGCAGGCGCACTAGAGATTTCCCCTGGCCGAGCAGGCTACTTCCAATTTAGCGCTGTGCTAACTTCAGTGGGGATTAAATTATTTAATTTTGCAAATGTAATCGGACCGAATGAATCAAATTCTGATAGTGACGCTCACATTTGTTGTTGTTGCAGAAATCACTTTTGCCATGTTAGTCTATGGGGAAATATTTTTTGGGGGGGTCATTTCCTTGTTTGGACACTATGTTCCATTTGCTTCAAAGTCCGGCACACTTCCTGGCGGCCTGGATAAAAGAAGTACGTTTGTAATGTAACAAAGGTGAGACATGGGACTCGAACCACGTCTCCTGGGTGAAAGTCTTGAGTTGTTTGACCCATCGACCACCCCAACCTGTGTCCTGATGCAGAGCTTCAGTCTTTAATACTACTCCCTACCGTCATTCTACGTTATCTTCCAGTAACGTGGTCGTGGTTGTGACCCTGTGAGCCCAGTGCGTCTCATACAGACGCTCAAGGGTGCCTTGTGCGTTGGTATGAGACTGAGGGCCACTGACCAAGCTGCCGTATTTGACAAGTTAAGAGTGAGAACCGGTTGAGAACCGTTTTTTTTTTTTTTTTCACTATTAATTGTTTGCATCATTATCATCATCTGGAGGGCATTGTGTACGCCATTTATCCATCTCATGGTATGTCCACAAATGGATTACATGGATGAATGAACTGCATGAAGAGCAAACAAAAGAATGAGTGAGCAACATCGTCAAATGTACTGTAACAACACACACAAGCGGGCAGAGGCGACCTGCTCTCTCCATCTTTCGGTTTAGTTTCATGCTGTCTAAGGCCAAACTTCCCTGTTGAAAGCAATCATCTGGAAAACAGGATCTGTCACAGGACACCTGAGGTGGTCAGTGAGGAGAGGTAAACAGCAGCGCAAGAGGGAAAGCAGGATTCGAGGAGGGTAAAAGAGAAGCTCGCTGCAATCTGACCGCTGTGAGTCAGACTGACTGTATCCTATTGACTTATAACTCAAACACGCAGGCCTGTTCTGGGATTATTGCGCTTGATGGTTGCATGAAAGTCCTTGACATGATCTATTACATTGCCGGATGTGTCTGACATGTGAAATATAAGTATTGGTTGAAGATAGCTATAGTTTTACAGTCCATTGGATATAAGCGGGGACATTCTTCTTGCATGCGGTGTCAGCTGTTTCAGGGTCTTCCATATGAGATTTACTGTTGAAACGTGTGCAATGTCTTTAGCCATTCAACCAGTAAGCGAAATCCCTGATAATGTTCTTGCCGTGTTTATAAAAAAACAACAACAAAAAAAACACAACCAGCATGTTGGGCTTGTGTCAAATCATTGGTTTCATTATTGGCTATTGCTACTAGTCTCGCCATTTACAGTAAGCGACTAAAAGCACAGACAGAGGCACCATTGACCACACAATTTACTTAAGAAACAACTACTCAATGTGCACGTCTTACATTTAGATTTAAATACAAGATGCAAAATGCATGATGCAAAACTGAATTTTTGGTGGAATTTGAGCATCTTCTTAATGTTTTACCTCCAAACTCCTCTTTCTATAACTCAAACCTGCTCAGAGAGATAAACTAACCACAACTCAAAATATGGCCACACCCAAGAAAGATCAATTTTAGATGCATGTTCAGCAGACATAACTTTTGTTTCAATTTAACAGTGTGCCAAGATAAAAGACAGTTTCTGCTACATCTGCATTACTAACATTACTGTAAATATGTAGCCAGTAAAATGGATGCATTTAAAATGTCATGTTAACTAAGTGTGAAGCTAGAACACAGCATACACAAAAGGACATGCTGTAACTGTGTGATGTATTTTACAAAAGGAAACATCAAAATTACTTTTCATTTCATATTCATTTTGCATCACACGCTGTGTATATGGAAGATCAACAATACTGCAAATGTGCATTTACCTGAATGCATTGATTATTGGTATTAATTAAAATTGGGTTCCATGTTCCTTATTCTGGTGTACGCATGATGTAGTGATGCAATTTGGAAATCAAAGGTGTCTATTAAATGGATGTGACAAATAAGATTATACGAGAAATGACTCAAAACCATCTTCACACCCCTATGCAAAAATGATTACGTAAAATGTAAATGTGTGACTAATGTATCATCTCGCCCCCTTGACAAGCTAACAGGAAGCGTTGCTAAACAGTCTCCACCAATCATAACATTGCAAAGGTTGCAAAAGAACTGGGTTCTGAATTAGGAGCCACTTTGCTCTGAGGCATTTCACTCTGCAAATAATCAGTAATGCACTAAACAAACACGGACTACTTATGTAGCTTAACATGCTTATGAAAGATTTGCATATTTCACAAAATTAGCATTTTTATAGAAACTATAAAAGTATAACAGTGAATCACTTGTGTAATGTTGTTATTTATGTAGGCTGAAATTTGACAATAATAATAAAGATAAGTGTTGGCATTTAATTGTTAATTTGTTTGCTATCATGCAAGAATGTGCAATTTAAAACAGTGTGTATGAAGTTAATATATGATTTTGAAAGAAAAAGAAAATTATTGTGCCATAATCTAAGCTATCTAAGCTGCCTGCAAACAAAACTTGAGCTTATTTAAATCTTTTAAAACCCCATGCATGAAAGTGAACATAATGTGGACCACATGTGGTGCAGGAACAGATGTTACAACGTGTTAACTGGGAATCATGCCAGAGCACAAAAAGGCCAGAGGGGTAACTGAGAGATAAGACGGTAATGTGATGCCATACTGCCTGTACATGCAGTGCAAGATTTAACAAAAAAAACACGCGTGTAATGTGAGTAATATATGTTTGTGCCCCCTGGTAAGTTACTGTAGCAGCAACGGCAGATAGTGTTTCCACTAATTAAGAAATAGTTAATAGATTAAGAAGTATGCTAATTATGTTAATCTTGCATTAACAAGTGCATTGAAGTGTGATAAGTTTTGGTTCCTCTAAGAAAACCAGATAGGGTTGCACGATTTGAGGAAAATATGTTATTGCGAATATTCTGATTGATATTATGATTGCGATATTGGAGGGAATTTTAATTTTGTATCATTATTCTTATTTTCCTAGAAAAATATAAAAAAAAAATGATTTTAAATAATTACAATGTGATTGTGTGATCTGTACAAAACAAAGATTTTTTTTCTTTAGTCTGTAGAATCCAATTTGTAGGTTGGAGCACCATAATACTAGCCTAGAAATCTAGACGCACTTTAATTTGCAGCCGGGGGGGGTCTAGAACTCTCCGTTGGCTTGCGAGCTGGAAAAACCAAACTCTGGTCAGGCCAATCACATTGTGTATAGAGTCGGTGGGCGGGGCTTATGGCTGCTGCTGCTGCTGCTGCTGGCGAACAGCGGTCTTCTGGAAGACTTGGAGTTCAGCTTTTCTTTGAGAAAGCACAAAGAACGGTACTGAAGTCATTCTTAAAAAAGGAAGATGTGTTCGGAGTTTTGCCGACCGGATACGGCAAAAGTTTAAATGTTTAGGCTCGGTTTAGTCAGGCTACCATAATACTTAATTCAGAAATTTTACACAGAAGTTTTACACATGTTATGCCTTTAACAAACATTGCGCGCCACCCCCTTGTGATATTTGATGATTAATTGTGCAGCCCTAATACCAGATATTTAATTCTGTAGGCTACAAACTAGTGCAAATTTCCCACAAGAACAAGCAAACTGGCCGACTGAGAGATAATATTCACATTTCCTAGATAAAAACTAAGTTCCAAAATCTAATGAGATGTTTGCAGAGACAAGACATTATTTAAACTAAGCGTTGGTGACGGATGTTTAATTGTTGAGGGATGTTGGTGCTCTCCTGCTGGGCTCTCATCTCGTTCATACTGGAGCTACTTTAGAAAGAGGCAAAAGCTGACAACATGTAGAGCTCCAACTAAACAGACAAACAAGTTTGGACTTAAATTAGCCTCTGACAGAAAGAGAGAGAAAGCACAAGGAAGAATGTTGGTATCATTGTGAAGATAATTAATGTTGAAATACACCAACAGAGACTTGCAGTACAACTTGTCTTCCTTTTGTCTGTTGTTGTCTTTTCTATTCTCCTGTCTTTGTTTTCTTGAAGTACTGTACGTCTGCTATGTTTCCGTCTCTTTCCCTCTGTGCATCAGTTTTTTTGTCTGTGGCTCTGTGAGTCAAAGCAAGCAGTCAGAATACAAGTGGTCCCACTGCACCTTAACAGTGATAATGAAAGAAAAATTCAAATCTCTCTCTCACCCACAGGAAAGACATTAGCCAGGCAGAGGAAGCTGGCACATTCCAAAGCATCGAAATAAGACCACCCAACAGTTTCAGGATCCCTGTTTGAATCAAGCCAACAAGCCTGAGGGCAACCTAACTAGAGCGGCAGTGAGTGGTGCTTTAGAAATCCCACACTGTCTATTGTTTCCTCAGCTGAGCCAAACATCTGAAGATGAGAATGCCCTTAAAGAAGGAATCAGGGCAGTCGATTTATTTTTGATCTGGAGACCTCAGAGGCTGGTTTATTACACAATGCAGCAGAAATCTCTGCTATTTTTCAGATAAAGAGTTTTTTTTTACAACATCTTGTGTAGAGGAATATATCAACAATTCAGATGCACACACATTGTTTCAGTCAGTGCAACTTCATTAGGTGAGACTGAGTCTACATTTACATTACATGGCTACGTCCTGGTTTAAAAATGAATATCTTTTGCTACATTTACACCCTATGGTTTACGCCTCGCATTCACACTGCTCTGGCGTTTCAGAGCCTTTAAACCGGAGAAATTCTTCTGACCCCGTTTTTCATCTGCCCCGTGCAGGGACTACGGGTGGACCTGGCACAATACCTCTATTAATGCTTTTTGTGCACTGTGCCTGTTCAAATGAATACATTGCAATTACAATATGGAGACCTTTAGCAGCACCGACACTGACGGCAGTGTTTCGCCGCCTTATTGGGTCATGACATCTCGGCCTCTGAGACTAAGTTACAAACGTTACGTACTAACGTAAGTATACATGCTGCCTCCTGTTTACCCCGGAATGTGCATGCCCTATATAACAGAATGTTGATGAGATATGCGGTTTGGCCGTGTTAGTTTAAACAGAGATTAGTTCTTCCACTGCAGCTACGGCACCACTTTTGGCTCAAAATTCTGCTTAAAAACCGAAACGTAGCAATGTAAATGTAGCCTCATATGTCAAACTGCTCTGGCACCATACGCAGTATAAACAGATGGAAGTTAAAGGAACAACCTTAATAAATGAAAGATAATAAATGCACATGCGTCCATACAATACGGGTCATATGTCAGTCCCTCCAGAAAAACGCAGAGTCTTTTTGTGATTGTTGCGAGCAAAAATCCTTGATTATGCGGCACGTTTTCTTAATAAATGTGATGGAATATGCGGGATATTTATGCAATTTTATGCGATGAAATTGCGGGAACTTGCAAAAACTGCTGTTTGATGAAAAAGAGAAAAAAAGTGATTCCCCCAACACCGTGTTCTCACTAGGCGAAATTACATCACTTCATAACGTTCCCATGGCAACAGGGGAAAATGGCTGCTCTTGTGTGAAGTAAACGCAACATTTTCCAACTTCCTGCTGAGATATATGTGTGTATATGTTTTTTGCAACGAAAATGCGGGGATTATGAAATCATGCAAGCCTCGCATATTTTGCGTGGATATCGGCAATTTATGAGGCGAAAGTGCTTCGTATTTGAAAAAATGCGGCCCCCGCATAAATATGCGGACTTTGGCTGATTATGCATTGAATTCTGTGATTTTGGGGCAACATCATCATAAAAACACCAAATGAGAAAAGATCCTTTTGGAAGAAAAGTGCGAATCCCTCCAGTACAGCTCAGAGACCTGGAGATGTTTGTGTCGAGGAGGTTTGAAGCTGCACTGGTTGCTTGTGGGGCACCAACACTTTATGAACACACTCAAGTATGTTGCTGTATTTTATTTTGTTTGTCACCCATCTGTAAGTAAAATCACTCCAGAAGTGAAAGGACTTAATGTCTTGTATGCTGTACAGATTGTAAAGCCCCTTGAGGCAAATTTGTGATCTTCAGCTATATAACTGAAATTGACATGAAAAGTCTGGGAGTCCACATTTCTGAGACAAGAAATACCTCACAGCATCCGTACAAGTTGAGGTCACTGGGCTATTTTGCTTGCTCTTGGGGGGGGGGGGGGGGGGGGGAATTGTTGTGTCTCTGTAAAGTATAGAGTGTGGTCTAGAACTACTCTATCTGTAAAGTGTCCTGAGCTTACTCCTGTTGTGATTTGACACTATAAATAAAATTGACTTGAATCCTGTTCTAAAACTGCTAATAATGCCGACATTCACAAATGAAGGAATACAACAGAATTCAAGTGTACATTATTTTGTTGCTATAAGCTTGCCAATTGGCCTCCATTGACAAAATAATAATAACATAATAAAAAAGACTAAGCATTCAAGTTACCATTAAAAAAGGCATGTAGAGTACACGTGGCCAACAATCTTTTTTTCTCAGATTACAAAGTTGTTCAGCTTCTACTCTACCGACTTTGTAAATACATAATACATGTCCTGTGAGATTAACAAGAAGAATGAGATGAGAAAGAAAGGTGACATCCAGAGATGCCACACTTCAGGCGAGTGGTTAGTTAGTACAAGTGTGCCTAGTGGAAGTCTGAACCACTTACTACAAGTTATGTATTGGACTGCTTGCGTCTAACGATGCCATTGAAGGCCGCATGCAAACATCCACTTTTTAAAAACAGAAATACTAAATGTTATATTTTTGCATTTGACTGAGCTTCTTTGGTTTCCACGTGTTTTGATGTGTTGTGTGACCATTGTCAGAAAGTGTTCAATCACAAAGACGGTGATTATTCGACATAAAAGCTGATTAGTTCTCACCTCTCACTGACAAGTTCCTCCATCACCGGCATCTGGCCTGCAGCGCTGACATTCATGTAACCATAAATGCAGAGAGTCCCTGCAGACAGAAGATCACAATCAACAAATTGACGTAATCACATATTTCATTACAGGCTGAACTTTTAATCACAAATATAAAACAATTCATGCAGTTTGCAGACTCAGATTACATTAACATGAACCTAAGCTATTAAGTCAAAACAGAATTATGCAAATGCACTAATTTCCTTTGACATTTAAAGTCTACTGCCAATTGACCGGCACTGTGTGTGCTGCGTCAGACATTCAGGGCAATAATCTTGGATTAAGCAAAGGGTAGACTGAGTAATTACATTTGCTCAACCTGAACTGCCTTTCAAAACTGCTTCCTCATATTATGCAACGCCTTCGAATAAGTATGTAGGTCTTTCTTGTAAAAGGTGGAATATTTCCCAAGAGACCCCCTGGTTAAGTAGAGGGAAGTAAATCAATAAACAAAAAAACAGCATTTTAAGATCAATTTATCAACTTAACAATTTTCGAGCTAAGTAAAAAAAAAAAGATGACTCTGACTTGGGTTGTAGAATAGATTAATGGTTTTCATTTTGTTAAATAAAACAACAACACATTCTTAAAAAGGAGACAATCCTGGCTCAGCCTGGGAAGCCAGTAAGAAGTAATAATGCATCATGGGATGATGTGACTGCTAACAAAGAACTTTTCTTTTGTTTTTTTTTGTTTTTTATTTATGCTTAATTTCCCTTCAACCAAAGAGCAAAGATCGATTGTTGGGTAAATGTAAATTTCCAGGGGCGTGCAGGCGGGATGCACAGTAAAGGTCAGGCCGCCAGAGATCAGGAGGAGACGGAGGAGGATCACGGCCTGCAGGTTTACCCCCTGCATAACACAACCTGTTAAACTTCAGCCATATGGGTAGCTGTCAGAACCAGTTCATCATGCGTACATTTAAAGCTCAAAATCCAACAGAAAAATGAACAAAGTCAAAGTCAACAATTATCTCCACTATAAATACTAACACAAAGGGAAGGGCTTGTAGCCTCAGACAATAGATAGAACATGTTGTGCTATGCAGCATCAATACATAAACTTTCTGTTGTGAAACAAAAGGGGGAATAAATTCACCCTGTGCTAAAAATGTCACACATACATAAAGATGTTTGTTCTTTCATTATTTCCTTCTAGTCTTGGCAGTAATATAAAGGAAGCCCAGTTTTGTGACATCCAAAATAATGCTGGTGTGCATAATCCTCTTACACGATGTTCATTCTAACTCACTCACACACGCACGCAGATGCAGAAGAGCAACTAAACATGCAATCATGTAAACTGTAAATTGATCTATATAACATCATGGATTACTATACAAATGACATATGTTCACAATGCTTAACGCATACACACACGCACACACACACACACACACACACACACACACACACACACACACACACACACACACACACACACACACACACACACACACACACACACACACACACACACTGGACTGCATACTTCTACTAGTTAACTGTTGCATGGATTATTTATTCTGGAGTTTTTACAGCAATGAAGACAGACTGCTAGCATTCCTGGAACGTTATAATCTCCATACAGAAACTGAGCACATTTCCAGGCGTGTTAGATTCCTATTATTGTGACATGTCAATAATTGCTCATATTTAGCTCATTTTACCCCCAAAGACGATGCTGTTTCCCTTTATAGCCTTTTCAATGCAATGTTATCAAGAGCAAGTGCCTGTTTTAGTATGTTGAGCATGCACACGTCCAAGAGGATGCGATGCACACTGTCGCCAGCAGCTTAAAGCTTTAGTGAGTAACTTTTTGATATTAATGAACGTCCATTTCATTCAAGCCGTCGCCAAATGAGTTGCTACAAAGCTAATTAAGACCATCAGCTCCACACAACTCTCTCTGTGTTTCTCAGTGTGACTATGTTCAGAAGATTGTGTCGTCCAGTGACTTTCGCATGCAGAAACTCAAGTGAAGATAACGACCTCTTCTGAAGAGTCCACCATGTTTTGTAAACCTCTGTGTCCTCCTTGGCAACTAGCAACTGCGTGGAGGAGGGGTGGGGGCTGTGTGTGATTACCGAAGGCTTGTATCATGTGGACGCGCCGGCAGTGTTGTTGTTACTTAGAATTCCTCATGGGGGAGACAGAAACTACGGACTATAGCTTTAATGCTATTGCATTGTAATTGACAGGTGGTGGTGCATTAAGTGCAGTAATCAGTCCCTCCAGAAAAACGCGGCGTTTTTTTGTGATTGTTGCGGGCAAAAATCCTTGATTATGCGGCAACTTGCAAAAACTGCGGTTTGATGAAAAAGAGAAAAAAAAGTGATTCCCCCAACACCGTGTTCTCAGTAGGTGAAATGACGTCACTTCATAACGTTCCCATGGCAACAGGGGAAAATGGCTGCTCTCGTGTGAAGTAAACGCAACATTTTTCAACTTCCTGCTGAGATATATGTGACTTTTTTGCAACAAAAATGCGGGGATTATGAAATCATGCAAGCCCTGCATATTTTGCGCGGAAATCGGCAATTTATGCGGCGAAAGTGCGGCGTATTTAAAAAAAATGCGGCCCCCGCATAAATATGCAGACTTTGGCTTATTATGCATTGAATTCTGCGATCGCATAATCACATTTTTCTGGAGGGACTGAGTAGTGCAGCAGCTGAAAGTCAGGGAACAAGAAGACTGTTAGCTCGCATACAGGCTCACACTGAAGCATAAGATCCACACGCTGTCTGTTCAAAGAGAACTTGTGAATGTGTAAATGTCTTGTCCTTGAATAAGACTTTTACCAGAAGATATCATGCTTCATAATTCATGCTCACGACTTTAGTGTTTCATTATCGTTGCATATCCTTACAGCGTGGAGTCCTTCCTTTTAACCTTTGAAAAAGACAAGTTTCTATAAAACGACAGGGGATTAAGGATTTAGGATTAAAGAATCTGACCTTCATAAACACTTTACTATTACCGTCTCCATTTGTTATCTTTGTTATCTATAATCAGATAATAAATTATCTTTATCAACATTATCTCTTGATACAAGTATATAGTAAATATGAGAAGCTTTTGGATTTTGACTGAAATTTATTAGCACAACACCATGTTCCCATGGTTCAATTTGCTAATGTAAAGCCAGAGGTTGCTGGAGATAAGAGGTTAAAGGTCATCTGTATCGACCATTTGAGCACAATGACTTGTGAAAGGGACCTGAGTGTATGTATGTTCCTGTCAGGAAGAGGCATCTTCAAATACATAAAGTACAGAATGAAGGAGACGGCTGTCATCGTGTTTCACTTGGATACTGAAGTGTGCAGTCCTGTGCTGGTAGATATGATGCTAATCCAGTCAATGCACCAACACAAACAACAATGTAGGTCTGTATGTACTTACAGATATGGAGCCAGAAGATATCGTGAGGTGCTTTGGACAGAATTGTCCTCCAAATGGCACATATTCCATTCACATGCAAAGAAAAAACATGCACGCACACATACACACTTTAACCTTGCCTACATGATTTAATCATAGAGGGTTAAGCTTCAATATCTACATATTTGGATAAGATGGACCCTGGCTTTAAAAGCCATAAAGCATATTAAATGCATGGCATCGTATATTAAATCTGTCTACACTCAGAGACGATGAAATGATTGTGTTTAATAATAAAGTTTGAGGTTAAGTATAGAAACCTAATGCACTAAATATAAATGAAGATTCTTTATTGACTCTACAAAATGCATTCAAACCCTACGATCTTCTGTGATTTTTACTTACAGATGTCAAAATGTCTCCAGTGCGTATGAAATGTGCTATAGAAATACACTTCTGTCTTTAGAATGACCTGTGACCTTAAGAAGCCACTGATGTACAATATTTTGAATGAGTGCATGCCAATGGGACAACTGTTTGTTACTTAACTGATGGTATACTTTGGTATGGGTTGCATACTTCAGGTACTTACCTGAAGTATGCAACCCATACCAAAGTATACCATCAATACATGAACTGGGAAGTTGTCCCTCACACACACATATACTGTACAATATACATGTGTCGGCCCCACCGAGTACCCTACTGAATGGAAAATAAACGTTAAATGTTTCTTCCTGCATCAGACTCCAGAACAGCACAGAATCAATTACTGTGTTTCACTCCCTCTATGTCCTCTCAATAATTTGGTAAGTGCCAACGTTTTCACATTCCATGTTTTAATGGCACTCATTTATTCACTGTAGGCAGGTTGTACAAACTGTAAATGTTGGCATAAGTTTTAGGCAAATTACTTGAAAAATGTAGTTAACGCTTCACCAAATAACGACAATACTTTTCTAATTACTCATAAGCAGAAGTACCTTAAGTATTTACTTGTCTTACACAGTCTACCCTATTGATATTATTTCACGTCAAGTAATACTGTAAAGTCATAAAATTGCACAGTGGCGTCCGTGCAAACACTTTAGCGTGCTGAATAAGAGATTTCAGATGGAAAGCTTCCATGGACCATTTTTAATGGTTGCCGGGAGCTTCCATTATCTAAGGTTATGTTCTTAAAATAATGGTTTTGTCATGTGGCTTTTCTGCAGTTTTTTTAAATAAATGGTAGAAATGAATTATGGCTTTACAGTATCTAGGTTTGATAGCAAGAGGCTGAAAGGATGAACACTCATACCAATGCATGCCCTTGTTAGACCTTGGTGCCAGATAATTGTTTTTTCTAAATATAAATGTAGCATAATAAAGAATAGCATCAGAGTTGCATTGTGTAACCATATTTACGTTTAATATCATCACCAATAATTGGATGGACTTGTCAAGTGAGAAAGGGGCTCTGTTTCACTGGTGGTGAAATTGCACCAGTACCGTATGTACTTATGTCATCATGTAAGCTGTCCTTTTGCCTCACACATTCCAATACATGATTTTTCATGCTGCTGTTCTCCTAACTCTGAACTACATTGGAGCACTTTGCCACCTTCAAATAAGGAAAAAGAATGCAATCACCAAGAATGTGTGGGGTAAAACATGAGCTCACACGGCGCCACAAGTACATGCTGATGCAGATTTTCCCACCTTCTTCCTACACATGTACAATGTAGGTCATGGCACCAGTGTAACCAAGCATTCATTGTTCCAGAACAGATTATTATATCATCATAAGACTGATTTGCCACCAGTCTGAAATCTCCTTGGCACTGTCTTAGGCTCGCGGCGAGCCTGCCGACTCTGTTCTATAATAGTCACAGTCAGGGAGCTGAGGCGGGTTGAACGCATGACAGAGCTAATGGGCGAGGCCGCTGAGAGGGTCTGTCAGCTCTCATCCAGTCACACAGAGAGGAGGGAAGGAGAAATACAAGGAAAATGATGACAGTGTGAGAAACTGACGGGGCAAAGTGAAAGAAAGAGAAAGGTGATCCCAGAAAAGAAAAACAAGGAAGAAATACTGAGTGGGTGGAGACAGACATGATTGGTGCATGTTCATGCACTGACAATCTGGTGGCTCAGGCAATGCATGAAAACATAACAGTGGAATTGAAAAAGCCCAGGTAAGCTCATACTCCGGTAGTGAGACACACTGTCTGTCTGTCAGCATGGAAACCTCTAAAAGTTTGGTTTTGCACAGCATCATGGGTACATCATGATATCAACAGAAGCCATGGCAACAAGCAAAGGCAGAGGCGCCCGAAAATTCACATCGGTTTGCAGCTGCCAGGCTGTTCAAGCAGTGGGCGGGACATCAAAAGTGGACAGAAATATTCTGTTAAGAGGTTTATTTGTGGCAACGAATGGGCGACTCGGCTGCAGGGAATCAAAAGTGCATAATAACAGTTTTACATTACAGTGCTGAGCAGTCGTCCAGTTAGCGTACATATATGTAAATACAGCTGCTGATAACATGAGAACGTGTCAGTGGTTATGCTTACTTGTATGAAGTAAAGCGACTATGCGTCCTGATGGAGCTTAGGTCTGTTTACTCTGTGTCTGGGTCTTCCTGTAGTCATTAAGCCGCTGACAGAACATTCCTCTGCCAGCAGAGTGAATCTCATAAAATATTCAATGTTCAGCCACCAGCTGCCCCTCAGTTACGGAGAGAAGTCTGAATGGAGTCATAGCGGGCTGTTCCTGTGTTGATGCAGAATGTTCCCCCTAACCCAGTTAGATCTACCCATTGACTGTCTGGCTTTTTAATAAGACTTGTCAAGACTTACACAAATGAAGTGCAGGGGTCTGGAGAAGGGAATCCAAGTGCACATTAATGTTTGATTCCCACTTTCCTTAAAGAGGCTAGCATGGCAGGTGGATGGGACAAACAAAACAAAACAAAAAGTACAAAAGTTAAATGAAGCAAACAAGCACCATTATGGGATAAAATGAGAGTGAGTCCAAACAACAGACACACGAAGACCAGCAGACAACTCCAGACTGACTGGCTGGAGCATTGTGTGGGTGGAGGGCTCGTCTGTGTTTGTTAGACTGTGTGGTGGAGCTCTTCCAGTAAAGATGGGGCTAATCTGCAAAACTAAGCTCCTGTTTGCCGCCAGCACAGCGGCCTCCTTGAGTTGACCACAGACACGGTTTTAAGGCCTACTTTGCTAAGTGTTTACATGTCTGCGTCCATATTTTGTCACGACGATAGCATAGCAACCGTGAGAGATGCAGTCAAGAAACTTGACTCTAATGTACTTTCATGTACATTAGATATAGATATAGAAAATGGAAATGTGTCTCTTTTTTTACTATTCCTATGATTTTTAATTCTTAGTAAGATGGACATTCTCAACCACTGATGCTCCTCAAGCCTCCAGCTGTCCATCATAATCTATTCATCCATATCCTTCCTCTTACAATTAGTGTCATTCAGGTTTCAGCTACCCCACGTTTCTGCTTCCGTGCAGCAACCTGCATCCCTGACAGTGTCATTTTACATTTCCTCAGAGCAGCAGGGAGTCCTACAGTTCGAATGCTTCAGAGTCAAGCGGCATGACCGGTACATGCCACAGCTCTGGTACTTTCATGCACAACGCCTGTCAAACTGTGTTAATGAGATGAGTCAACTGACATTTAGACTGAGGAGATGCTTCATTTCCTTATTTTCTCTGCACTCTACCACTCTCATGCATTTTTTTTTAAACATTGTGCGGTGGGCAAACACACAGCAGAACCAAGACCTTAAGATGACACACAATATGTTTCCAACATATGTGCACAACATCACCACCAGCACCTCCTGTGAAACTGATCATACACTCATTTCATATGGCAATCGCTCTGATGTGTAACTGTAACAGAGTTATTACAGCTAATGTTGTTTCGGTGATATTGAATGCTCAATTACGGGATATTTTTGATGCTAACATGGACTGAAATAATTAGATTTAACGTGAAAAGGCGTCTTGTGTTCAATCAACTTTTAATCACACAGATTTTAGTCTCTTTGATCTGTCTGGCTATACAGTCTTTATACATCCTCAGAACAGACAGCACAGTTAATGACTACTGGTGAACGAAATTGACCATCTATCAGCTAAGGAGAAAGATATTTCTGTTAGGAGTTGGTAGAGACCAAACCGGAGCTACAAAATAAGTGAGTATCATAGGCACACAAACATGATTGAACAGGATGATAATGTTGCTCTGTGTCTGCTGGATGTGGAAATATGCATCCTTGATGGCATATGAAGATGTTTGTTTTAAGGCTCTGACACACCAACCCGACGGCTAATCTGTATTGTTGCCCAAAAAATGAAATGGCGGCTCGTTAAATAATACGTATCTCATATTTTACGAAAAGTTCAAAAGTCTGTCTGAAAACATTTTAAGCGAGAAATAGGCCATGCAGTTGCTGAATCTGTCTTCATTAGACTATCTGTGAAAGACAAAAAGAGCGTTAAGGTATGCTCAAAAATCACTGGTACCCAGTTAAAAGATCTCTGTTCTCTCTGGAAAACACGAGTTGTCCAGAAAGCCGACAGCATGTTGTGCCAACCAGATCATGTACTCAGTAATGGATTTGTTATCATGCTGTCAGGTCGGCGGGACTATGTGTCAATACGGAGAACTAACCGCTATGCCAGGGGTTGCCAACCAGTTCAGCATAAAGAGCCACAAAAAAAAAAACGCACCATAGCAAAAAGCCACACATGCACGTCCAACAGCAACCGTGACTTCCAGATCTAATGACAGTCATAATACATAGCAGTTTTCATAGTGACACAGTGGGAAACCTGACAGTCTTTGTTATGCTGCATTATTTTCTATTTTTAAATAATTGGCAAATATATTGGCAGATGCATTCAAATGCGTATTTTTTTTTTTTACTTATCTGAAATGTTTCAAAAAGTAAAAAAAAAAATCCACCAATAACACAGCCCCCAGCCACACAGTAAGAGCCTCAAAGGAGCAGGCAAAGAGCCGCATACGGCTCAAGAGCCACAGGTTTGCCCCCCCCCTGCGCTATGCTAACTCATTCATTCCCTCATTCATTCCCTCTGCTATAAGTTAAATGAAAACACATAACTACAACAAAACTGGTTCCTGCACTCCGCTGCTCTGTTCCGTCACTGGCAGATGAATGTGTGTGTGTGTGTGTGTGTGTGTGTGTGTGTGTGTGTGTGTGTGTGTGTGTGTGTGTGTGTGTGTGTGTGTGTGTGTGTGTGTGTGTGTGTAATGATTGGGTCATGTGTAAATGAGTTGAAGTTATGGGAGAGAGAGAAGCATCTGTATACAGGTTGGATGTATGACTGTTGCAGTACGTATTTGTTTATTTATTGTTTATTTAATTTTGTTGTTTTTTAACATTACATTATATACATTGTGTGCTAATGCACTTTTTAACTTTGGCCCTTAATGGATGGGTTGGCTGTAAAACTGAATTGCCCCTTGGGGACTAATAAAGTTATCTGAACCTAAATCTGAATTTCAGATCGACAAAGGTCAGTTTAAATGATTTTCGTCATATTTTGAGAGGCGTTCATCGCACTCGTCCCGCTCCAGTAATTGGTCATTGAGCCAATAAGTCAAAATCAGCCCAAATGAAGGCCGACGGCTCCTCCGACTGACGACGGCACGGAACACACCGACCAGACTCGAGTCACCGACCTCGCCAGACTGTCAGACGGCCAATTATCGGGTTGGGGTGTCAGGGGCTTTAAAGGAGTTTGGCTTAATGGAGATTTAAAAGTTTCGTCAGCAGAAAAAGTTACAAATACAAACTTTACATTTAACTTTTTCTAGCAATATATCACACTTGTTTCAGGACAGGCTAGATTTAACAACACGCTAATAAGGTGCACATTCCTCACAGGTGTACATTATATTTGAAATGTCAGACTTTGTGTGAAAGGGCATTTATTGTGATTACAGTAAAATGAAATCAGTGAATTTTGGCACTAAATGAAATTTCAGGATACATGTTCTTACGGCAAACAAAACTGCATGAATGAAAGAGTAGCCGTCATACTTTATGGCGTTCATGTGTTGACAGGAAACACCAGTCAAAAGGATAATTAGACAAAAGGAGAAAAAGAAAAGCTGGATTCTGCAAATACTGAAGGACACACACACACATACACACACACACACACACACACACACACACACACACACACACACACACACACACACACACAGTTCTAAGATTTAAAGTCACCAATATTAGCCAGATTTACTGCATGTGTGCATGTTTCTAATAGTCCAGCTGTGTGGTTTCGTCCCCACACCGTCTGTTGCCTGTCTCCTCACTAAGAGGCCCATAAAGCCTCAGTGGAGAACACACTGTTGAGGGAGGCGACTTGAGGCCTGGTCTGGTCTGGGGTAAACCAAGACCTCTGACTGTGAGAAAACTGGACCTGTCTTGAGGAGGCCCCACTGGGCGAGACTTCTCTGGACGTGGAGCAGGGGTGCAGCAGAAGGAAGAACACACCTGAGCTCGTCTGCCAATTGTTTCTACAAATAATTAAGCAAAAATACAACTGAATATGTTGTTGGGAGGAAACATATGTTGTCAAGACATTTTTAAACTAAGAAAAAGCAATATATTTCTTTGGCAACTTAAGCATTGCTAAGGTATTTATTGGTATATTTATACAGCTAAAACATTTGGTTCAGATGTTTTAGCTGCCTAAATATAATAAAAATAAATAAAAAATATAATACTGCTTAAAGTGCCCATATTATGAAAAAAAAAAACACTTTTTTCTGGGATTTGGGGTGTTATTTTGTGTCTCTGGTGCTTCCACACACATACACACTTTGAAATAAATCCATCCATGTTGTTCTGAGTGAGATACGGTTTATGAATGATTCCTGCCTTCAGTCTCCGGGTGAGCTGGTCAACATCTGCACGGCTTTCTACGTCAGTAGACGAAACGACGGGCTAACCGTAGCATGGTAGCGCTAGCAGCATGCTACCAGCAGGGGGCGACATGTGCGGTTGCAAAAGGAGGTCTGTTTCTGTAGAAGTCTTTGAGAAAGTGACCCACTTCTCACTTGATTTATTACCTCAGCAAACATTTTCATAATGAGTTTATGGTCTCAATGGCTAGTTTTAAGTCTTCTGCAACACAGAATGATGTTCAGTTTATAAATTATGTCTCGTTGATTTTAAAATCGTCGATAAAGCAGGGGGTGTGTGTTTTAGGGCGTGGCTATGATGTGATTGCCAGTGAAAGTGTGTAATGTAACGTAGAGTGTAAGTGCTCCTCCCTCACTCCTCCCTCACTCCTCCCTCTCGTCTAAAATCGTCACATCCACAACCAGGACGGCTGCGCCCGTAACAGCAAACTCAACGACTCATAGCAGATCTCCACAAACCAATGGCTGACATCACACATGCTCTGTCCATTAATATTATACAGTCTATGATTTATACTTTATTTCTTGACCATGGCCCGATTGCATACTCCATTTAGACCCAAGTCACGTCCTATCAGCTGCTAAGGTTTTTTGCAGTTTGCTGCATTATTCGATAAGGATGCCAAAGGACCCAAATCCTGTGCAAGCAGTTTAAAACATGCTGATCTGTCCCTTGATACTTTCACCCCCATTATGTGCAAAGCAACTGACCAAATGTACTGTATCACATTACCGATGATTTATTACAGTCAACAATAGCAGGTGGAGCAGGGTATACTGCCAGAGTTAGGGGTTGAATTCTGCAATGCTCAAAGTGTTTGCTCTAATGTTACAAAAGGGAACATTTAACTTACTGAAAGTTATTAATATAGTAAACAACAAGTTGAAATTGTTTAATAACTAGTTTATACTTTCCTTTAAGAGCTACAGCAGGATCAAGTCACTTGAGAAGCCTTTCATTAACGGTTGTTGGAGTATGAAGTGGAATAAGATAAGAGCTGATCCATGCATGATGCAAAACGTTTTTTTTATTTTTATTTGTATTTGACATTTTGCTTTATTTTGATAGAATCTAGTCTATTGGGTAAACAGATTGTAAAATACAGCAGAATCTAGAGAAATCTGCTGTGGCGCCAAACAAATTGTGTCAACGATGTTTAATTTGGAAGAAACTATCTAAAAAGAAGTCACTACAAGACAATATCTGACTGTTATTCTATTAAAACAAGAATAGGCTTTAATATTAGCATTAAAAGTACAAAAATCCAAGATTTTTTAAAAAAACTAGATGTAAAGAATAAAAACATAAAAGTTCCTTGGAAACAATATGCTGACAAAATCTCAAATCAAGGTCCGCTTGCATTCATTTTCCAAAGCTTTCAATGGCATCTCACCGTCTTTATAAGAGGATATAAGAGTTGCTCACAATCAGTCACTGTGGGGTTTAGTGGAAAGACCAGTCAGTGGACCATGATTTAAGATTATCGTCAAATTATATAAGTATTTTAATGAGTTCGTATCTGAAAACTGGACCACTGAGAATGATCTGAAATACTACATGAATTATCCATCTTCGTGACACCTGAAGACAAGGAGTTTAACTTTGCTAATAACTGAGTGCATGTTCCTAGTTTAGGATTTTAAATATTGCACTCTGTAAACTTGAAGGGGGGTTACAGTTCCTACTTGCCAGCATTATATCCTCCCACCAGCTGCCGTCCTACCTTGAATTCCTCCCTTCTGTTTTAATTCAGTCCAATTATCTGCCTGCTCTTGTGTTCTCAGAACTCCTCCAACCAAAACCTCATTACTCAAAACGTTCCTCTTCACTGTGTTTTAAGGAGGAATAGAAATTACCCTTTAGACTTCTGGACAGACTTGCTCTTGACTTTTTCTTCCAAGTGCAGGCACACAGATGACTCTGTTTGGTTTTATTTGACAGCGGTAATCAAATTCGCCTGCCTGTCGGTGAGGGACAATCCAGCTGCCAACTGTGTGGATCTCCAGGCGGGGTAATACTTCACTGTGACCGAGTGGAGCCCCTGTTGGTGGGAGAGGGAAAACTAACGTCGTTCTGGCAGGGAGCACGGCGTTCTCCTGCCCCCACGAGACGAACACATACACTGTAAAAAAAGTCAGTAAAATATACAGCAAAACACCGTCAAATTCCAACGGTAATGGAGCGTAAAACCAAAAACTTCCTTTTACTGTATTAAATAGATTGAATAACCGTTAATTGTGAGACTGGATAAAACTTTGTTTTTCACTGTAATAAAATGTTGAAATTATAAATATTTTCTGTGAAAACAAATAAATATGCATACATTTTACAATTAAATATTGTAATGTTGAAAATGTCTGAAAACCTTAGATTTTACGGTATTATTTGAGTAAAACTACATCTTTTGGGCTTGTGCACATTGGAATTCACAGTATAAATCTGTAGATTTTTAAGCAAACAAAAACATTCATTTTTACAGAAGCAAGATGTTAAAAAATAGGGTCCACCGTAATACAACCAGTAAATACCATAAAAAAGGCAAATATCAGCAGTAAAAGACAATAAAATTGATAGTATTTTTTATTTTAAAATTCAGATACTGATATACAGATTAAAAGTTAGGCCTGCAGTATATCATTGTTAACCTTCTGATAAAAAAAATCCACAGCAAAAGAAGATGTTTTAAATAAAGTTCATGGTTGTGAATAAAATTTATTTCAATAATCTTTTTTAATTATTATTAAAACAACTTTATGTTGTTTCACGCCATATTATCAGACCACCTTAAGTGGGTCCGCCTTAAATTTTGAGTTTGTGTGATCGCTGTTGATTGGCTGCTGGTAAACTGTGTACAGACGTTTTACGTTCGAATTGCAGAGAAAAAATGTTTTCTGGTAGCAACATTGTGCAGTATGAGCGAACCATTTCACCCAAAAAAGGGGAAGCAAGGCAAGACGTGGCTGCAGCGGTCTGCAGACATGACTTCTGATCAAACCTCCTCCTAAAGAAACAAAGAGCGACATTACATTGCGGGATGACGTCACCTGAAAATGACGCTGCTGAGCTGTGTGCCGCGCGCTTTTTTTTTTCTTGCAGGAGACTTGTTGGCTTCGCCAACGGTCGCAGTTTTGAACTCGTATTAGCGCCATTTTTAGCTGCTTGGACCACAGCATCTTCGGAATTTGTAGACATCCTGGCAGCTTACAATTAATTCGAGGTGAGGTGAGTACATGCAACTTCAAGTTATCTCTGTTATAAAAACCCACCAGCCCAGCTTTTATAGATCATTTTAGGAGTTCGTTTTTATGAGTGAGGTTGTGAATTTAGTTTGCATTACTGTGGCGAGGGAAGCATTGCTCTTGATTAGCTTCTGTGTTTGGCGTGCTTAATTTGCTAGGGAGGAATTACCCAAGTACATGGAGATATGTTAACCTGTAATTTCTGTGGTAAGGTAGTTCAGTCATCAAGGGGCTACGTGCTTCATTGAATGAGCCACGTTGTTTCTTTCGGTGTATTGAAGCAGACTGCAAGCAGACATACACACGGTATGGCGCGTTTAAGGCTCATTTTTACCGAAGACACTCTGGTTAGTAAAGTAAACAGATTCTAGAAGATATTTTACACATTTCTCTGTTGTCTCTAAATCTTATTTTGTCTTTATTATGATTAAAAAGGTTTGTTTTGTTCCTGCCCTTTTCAGACACTGAATTTGAGCAGAAACCATAAGGATACTCAAAGGACCTGTGACTCTCAGGAAATGGTGAGATTTCAGGTCATAATCTTTTTTTTTTTTTCATTAAATTCATTTTCCTTTATCCCTTTACAATATTGCTGTTTTGTTTTTGTAAACAGCATCAAATGAGAGTGACAGGTGAAACAGTTTCAAGACAATGGCAGGAAGAGCATGTTGAAGATTGAATCAAACCTTGGCTGGAAATATTTGGTATGTGTTTTACCGTAAATCAAATTGTTGAAGAACATTCAGCTACACTGCAACACAGGGAAACTTGTTTTGCACTTATTTTCTTGTTACTTTAATTTCTTGTCTCATTATTTTTGTCAGTTATAATTATTTATGGTGTATGTCCTTTTTGTTTTCTTTCTGAATGCAGAAGGGATCTAGCCAGTCTTCAATGAAAGCTTCGTTGCCCCCCTGTGAGTCTTCTGGCAGAAATGATGGCGCCTGTATTCTTTGGTTTCCCTAAACATCACACCCTGTTTATACGAGGCTCTTCAATTAAGTCTGCACCCAAAGATTCAATAAGAGGTAAGCAGTGGTATTATTCAAGTTTTGCAAAAGAAAGATGGACAGGAGACACTAATCTTAATCAGCCGAGCTCAGGTTCATGTCCAGGTGAGCAGTTTCATACAATGAAGGAAACTGACGATTGAATGATCGGTCTCATCACCATGCATTCAGTCATTAACTTCAAGTTCTATGATAAATCAATAGGAAACTTAATAAATACAATGTTTTCCAACAAATTATGATTGTGATTAGGGCTGCGTTGTCAATGTACATAAGTTGATTTAAAGGATTAGTTCACTTTAAAAAAAACATTTGCTGATAATTTACTCACCCCCATGTCATCCAAGATGTCCATGTCTTTCTTTCTTCAGTCGAAAAGAAATTAAGGTTTTTGATAAAAACATTCCAGGATTTTCCCCCATATTATGGACTCCAATGGGACCCAAACGGTTCAAGGGCCAAATGACAGTTTCAGTGCAGCTTCAAAGGGCTTTAAACGATACCAGACGATGAATAAGGGTCTTATCTAGCAAAACGATCGCTCATTTAAAAAATAAATAAAAAAGTTGAAGTTTTATAAGCACAAATGCTCGCCTTGCTCTGTTTTGTGAAGCGCGTTCGTGACGTCACGTAATACGCAATTACGTTTAAAAAGTCACGCTTGAAAATTTTCATTTAGGCTTTTTAATATTAAAGCACCCAGGATACGCACACGAAATGGGCATTTTAAACGATAAACTGACACAAATACATTTGGATATGTGTATATGGTCCTCCTTCCGCACATTTGTAAACACGTCAACTTGACCTTTTCAATGTAATTGCGTATTACGTGACGTCACGAACGCGCATCACAGAACAGAGCAAGGCGAGCATTTGTGCTTATAAAACTTCAACTTTTTTATTTATTTTTGAAATGACCGATTGTTTCGCTAGATATTGTTTAAAGCCCTTTGAAGCTGCACTGAAACTGTCATTTGGCCCTTGAACTGTTTGGGTCCCATTGGAGTCCATTATATGGGGAAAAATCCTGGAATGTTTTCATTAAAAACCTTAATTTCTTTTTGACTGAAGAAAGAAAGACATGGACATCTTGGATGACATGGGGGTGAGTAAATTATCAGCAAAAGTTTTTTTTTTTTTTTTTTTTAAAGTGAACTAATCCTTTAAGAACTGCATACTTTACAGCTAAGAAATCATTTATCATTAGATCTGTTTTTGACAGCACGTTTTGTTCATTTCTGTGCATTTTGCTCAAGCACTGATCAAACTTTTGAAACTTTGTCCATTTTTTGCTGCAGAGGGGATCCTGCCAGTCCAAAGTGAACTCCTGATGGACATTGAAGTACTCCTGCAGAGCTTGTATCTTCGACACCATGCGCATTAGAAACTCCATTGACTGCTTTCCTTCACCAAGGCAGGACCCAGTGACTCATTACTGTTGATCGGTCAGGGGCAGGTCATTTTTTGTTTCATGTTTATTCATTCCTCCATGGATTACCAGCCATATATATGGACACATGCTGTATTCTCAAGATCTATGCTGTTTGGTAGGAATAGAGAAAATGATATGTTTAGTCTGTTTTCAAATGGTATGTCAAAATTTCTCATAGTTTATCAGTAATATTCACTACCTTGGTTATATATGGGCATCTTTAGATTTTTCTATATTTAGCGGTTGCAAATGTAAAATGTACGGTAAACTATTTATGTTCCTCATATTGTACTGTATTTTTAGCGGGAAAATACCGGCAGCTGTGGTTGCCAGGAATTTACCGTAAAATGTATCTGGTCAAAATAAAATGCTGTAATTTGTTATACAATTTCACTGTGTTTTTTACTGTCAAAGGTTTTAATAAGGTTTAACATATTTCTGTTATTTTTACAGTTATTTACCATAATAGAGTCTATCCTATTACTGTTAAATTAACAACAAATCACTGTATATATTATTATATTATAACGTTTTTTTTACTGTAAATATCCGTAAAAAGCTATGGAAAGTTGCATTTTTTTTACATAAAGTTACTGTATAATTGACAAATATATTTGTTTTTTTCTACCATGATTTTGGTAAAAAAATACGTTTTCTACTGTAAAATTTAGGGTTACAAAACCAGTATACCGTATTGTCTTTTACAGATTCCACATTTTTTTCACGGTATATTCCTGGCAACCACAGCTGCCGGTATTTTACCGTAAATTTGACAGTTTTTTTTTAACAGTGTACACTTCTGTAGCTCTTGATTAATTTTCCAATTTAATTTAAATGCTAATTTGAATTTGATGGCAGTCTTGGGGCTATTCACTCTCAATAGCAAGATGGATGCACCTCCTTTAGTTCCTGTATTGTATTAGGGCTCAGTATGCTCCTTTTCATTCTCACGACTGTTTCAGTAAGGCTCTACACCAACCTGCAGCCAGAGAGCTACTCCAAATTTTCTAATAATGAACATCCCGTGGTATCTTGGTACACTGTGCAGTCTATTTACTCTCAACGGATGAAATCCACCGAGGCTTTTTGACAATTCCCAAACGCAAACTCCATCCAAACTGTTCCAGGCTCATTAAGGTATCGATCCAAGACTTGGGATGATGCCTTGAATCATACGTGTAATCATTGGTAGAGAGAGAGGGGCAGAAAAAAGAAGGGACAGAGGGAGCTAGAAAGTAAGGAAGATAAGGAGGAAAAAGGAGAAGAAGTAATGGCAGAATAATAATAGGTGGAAAAAGAACCGCAGATGATAAAGAATATCAAAGAAAGAAAGAAGCTTTGGGACCTTGCCGAGGGCTTATTTGACCCAGGGTCTCATCATGTTATTGATTCCTAACATCATATGATGCTGGATGATATTTCATAACTAAATGTCAGTACAGTCTCAGTTCATAAGGCCTCTGACGGAAAACAAACGCAATTAAAAACCTACTAAAGAAGAGAGGTAGGAATCATAAGGGCCATCTACTTAAAGGTGTATGATCTATTTCTGTTCAGTTTTGCTTGTTATACTGTTGATATTGATTTCTTGTAGAGTAACATTTTACTCACCAGTTTCATTATGAGAGATCTGCAGACACAGCTTTGCAACAGTCCAACAAGTCAAGAAACACAAATGTAATCCAAATAACTGACCCCGTCTGTTTGAGTGTCCTTTGCACTGTAAAACTGCATGTGCACACAGTTAATACAGTCGGGCGAATGTAAACCAGGAAGTAGCTCTGCAGGGTCAAATGAATGTTACGTATGTTTGAGAACAAGTCTTAATTTTCACTTCCTCATAATTGATTTCATAAGTTCTTTAACGTTTGAATGATCCCTCCAAAGTTACGTCCCTACCTTAACATCCTATTTTCTGCAGGAAATCGAGTTTGATCAGTTCATTCTAAATTGAAGCAGATATAGGCTCTGTGGAGTCTGATGTCTAAGCTACAATTCCTGCATTGAAATGCAATAAATAAGCATGGCATGTGTGCATTGATGTTTCAAAGTTTAGATCTATTAGAAAAGTAAGTTTAGATCTATTAGAAAAGTAAGTTTATATCTATTAGAAAAGTAAGTTTAGATCTATTAGAAAAGTAAGTTTATATCTATTAGAAAAGTAAGTTTAGATCTATTAGAAAAGGTTGCATTATGTTTGGGAAGACAAAAACTCTCCCAGTAAATTAAACTTAAAAGTAAAAATAAACAGAAGTGGGAGTTTCTTTCTTTTCAGGCTTATACGCATAAGTCTACATCCTGTGAGGAAAGCTTATGATTGGGCCCAAAAAATGGATGGAAACGGATCACAAATGGATCCGATGAAGAAACGTAAAAAAAAACCTCGACCCTATAAGCTCCCTCAGCTGAATAGTGTGGGTAACAGATCAATGCAGAAACATAATCAAAGCCACATAGCAGACTTTGTTGTCTCAATCACCTAATTAATACTGTCTGATATAGGAGAGACCATATCTGCTGCTAAAGGACTCGTGAGATATCTGAAACAATCTGGCCTGGTTGCACAATTATCGAAGACAGTGCTACATAGGGCTGCACAATTAATCGCAACTGTATCGAAATATGGACTATAGTGCAATATCCAAATCACACATATTTGTTAATGGCAAAATATGTGTCAAACCGTTCTGAATGAAGCATTGTGGTGCTGCAGTGATGTCCACGGCCTACAAATTGTATTCTACAGACTAAAGAAAAACATCTTTGTTTGGTACAGATCCTTGCAAAAATCACACTATAAGCATTTAAATTTCTTTCAATGTTAATAATTTTCAATGAAAATGAGGATAATGGTACAAAAATGAGCATTCCCTCCAATATCGCAATTGCAATATCAGTCATAATCGCAATTAGATCTTTTCCTCATATCGTGCAGCCCTAGTGCTACAGATGGAGGGGGGGGGGGGGACACAGGATTTAGCCCAGTTTACCTCACACTCAAGTCAGTGCAGGACATACTGTATACCCAGAGCTACAGGAGAAGCTGGAGAGGTATAGCTTTCTCCCCACCAAATTACGCTAATAAAGTAATGATTAAAAAAACACAAATGCTTGATCAAGGGCCCGGCCCAGCCCGAGGATAGTGGCGGGAAAAATTGGCTCGGGCTCGGGCAGAGAATCTAAACTCTACCTGAGAGTCAGACTAATTGATAATATATAAAAAATAATCATTAGTTGCAGCCCCAAGAGGAAATAAACGCATACGCACTTGACAATGTCAGTACACACTCTGGGCTGAAAGACATGTCTGAGGAGGGTTAATACACTTCAGCTGCTATTTAGTTCAGATATTGGCTTGAACTGAATGTCAGAGCAATCAATAACATACAAGCGATCAGGAGTGGTCCCTGTGCAATGAGTAATCGTGATCTTTCAGACGACTGACTGTCCTATCTGTCTGTCTGTCTGACTGTCTGTCTGACTGTCTGTCTGACTGTCTGTCTGACTGTCTGTCTGACTGTCTGTCTGTCTGACTGTCTGTCTGACTGTCTGTCTGTCTGACTGTCTGTCTGTCTGTCTGTCTGTCTGTCTGTCTGACTGTCTGTCTGACTGTCTGTCTGACTGTCTGTCTGTCTGACTGTCTGTCTGTCTGACTGTCTGACTGTCTGTCTGACTGTCTGTCTGTCTGACTGTCTGTCTGTCTGACTGTCTGACTGTCTGTCTGACTGTCTGTCTGTCTGACTGTCTGTCTGTCTGACTGTCTGTCTGTCTGACTGTCTGTCTGTCTGTCTGACTGTCTGACTGACTGTCTGAGTGTCTGTCTGTCTGACTGTCTGTCTGACTGACTATCTGTCTGACTGTCTGTCTGACTGTCTGACTGTCTGTCTGACTGTCTGACTGTCCTGTCTGTCTGTCTGACTGTCTGTCTGTCTGACTGACTGTCTGTCTGTCTGACTGACTGTCTGTCTGTCTGACTGTCTGTCTGTCTGACTGTCTGTCTGTCTGACTGTCTGTCTGTCTGTCTGTCTGACTGTCTGTCTGACTGACTGTCTGTCTGACTGTCTGTCTGACTGACTGTCTGTCTGACTGACTGTCTGTCTGACTGTCTGTCTGTCTGACTGTCTGTCTGTCTGTCTGTCTGACTGTCTGTCTGTCTGACTGTCTGTCTGTCTGTCTGTCTGACTGTCTGTCTGTCTGACTGTCTGACTGTCTGTCTGACTGTCTGTCTGTCTGACTGACTGTGTACATTCACAGGAACTTTCAAAATGACTCTGTGGAGTTTTGATATCAAAAGCCATAAAAACCTGCTGGACTGTCCAAAGAGCATCTGGAGAGAGAGTGACTCATAACTGTATAACCCATGTCACTGACCACGCACGCACGCACGCACGCACGCACGCACGCACACGCACACAGATTGCAAAATATATGGCCAAAGAACTTCTCACACACACAAACATACAGCACCTTTAAAACATAATGTCAAAGATATAAATGTCAGGAGAGGACACGACTTAAAAGCAAAGTTGGTACAGAGTTTAATGGGGAACAGAAAAGAGGAGAGAAGCAGAAGAAAAAATATGGAGGACAAATAGGAATCGGTAGTGCTGATGCTAATTTAACATAGCTCTCCTAAAAGTCTTGATAATGTAATTAGTCTCCTTGAGGGCAAATGTACACAAGGAGGCAGACACATATGCAATAAATACATATACTTAAAAATGTAAATTGTCTTAGTACCTTCTGCTCTGAAGTCAAACAGCAAAACTTAATCATACCGTTGCTGCAGGAGTCAAGCCTGCAGGGGGCACTGCAGACAAAATACTGCTTTAATGCTATAAAACATTATGTTGCTCAAATATGGACAAAGACAAGTCCACTGACCTCAGACGCCCTTGTATTCCCACAATGACATATGACCTAATAACAGGAAACAGCACAATATAAATATAAAATTTAAGAACACCATTAATCCTTCTGATTACTGGTAAAACCACATGTTGCCAAAGACATCAAACTCACATCCAAGTGGGCTGCAAATCTACACTTTCAGGATTTGTCCGCGAGGGGGGTCTTCAAATAAAGCTACTTTAAAGAAAAACATTATTGTTAAACGATATATAGACCTAATGTTCAAATGAAATTACTATTTCAAGTCTTTAGCTCTGTTTCATAAAGTATAGGGCTGCGAGTTAATCACAATGAGACAAAAACAGCACCTAAACAGACAGACTTATCTAAAAAACAATTGTATTTGGTTGTAATTTCTAATGATTGGAGGATTACCTAAAAGAAGACGAGGATGCATGAAGGACTGGGATTATCAAAAGATTGATTCACACAAGATTAAGATATTTTTAAAAACACAGAAAGCTTCAATTTTAACCTTTATCTAACCAGAAAGTCAATGCAACATCAGTCCCTTGCAAATATGACTAAGAAGACATGTAGCATATGTTTCCAATAAATCTTATTTTACTTTAAAATAAAATAAAGTGCAAAAAACAGACAGAGAAGACACAACTACATGCAAGCGTTCAGTATTTCAAAGCAGACTCCGTACAGTTTATTACCAGAGCAATGACTCCCAGTCAGGCCACCACGCTCTATTTCTCTCACCACTCTGCAGCCTCTTGTGTCGTACATTGTTTAACACATGCCATACTTTTACAACCTAACACCCCCAACAACTTAACAAGTCGACTGACAGCCCTGCTTCCTCTCATTTAGGTCGCCTGTGGCAAAGTCCAAGGCCGGGCTGCTCTCCCAAACAATTCCCTTTTATAATACTGGAGCTCACAGGCCGGCTGTATTGACTAATACTTCAAGGTGTGTGAAGAAACAATACAGCCATTGTAGATGATCATTTTACTCCTCATGTGTGTTTATTGCCCAAGTCTGCTTCCGGTGTGAAAGAAATAAACAGGCTTTAAACCTACAGTCTTTATCCTTTATCCTTAAGTCCTTCAGACTTTACGGCTGCGTTGGGTGTGGGTGTGTTACGAATATTAAGGAAACAGTTAACCTCAGCTAATGCATCAACACCTGCAACTGCAAACTGGCAATCAGTCTCTCTTCTTTCAATGGGAAAAAATATCTGGGAAAAATATCTGGAAACTGTGCAAATGAAATATGAAGCAATAACAACCATGAGGCCGGGAATATTATGCTAAACAAATCAAACCAAAGAGCCATCATAAATAAACCACAAAATATGTTGTTTGCTTTCCAAAACAACTCATACTGGATGAGCATTTTGAATCTGCCACCGCTATTGGTAAAGTCTGGTTAAGTGTAGGCAACTGAAACTATTTGGTTAGGGTTAGGCTAGTCTCGCATTGCCAGACCTTCCCCCACAGCGCTGTGAAGGAAGGTCTGGCTAGTCCACACAGCATTCCGGGATGGGGAAAAAAACGTGCTCTGGTTTACAATCACAATCGTCTTGGGCAGCGCTAAGCGCCGGACGGATAGCCTCGGGAAGGAACTTGTTTCGGTGGAACATGTGTACGTTCCCTCGCTTTCTGTTTTATTGCTGTATATCACCCTGAATTGCCTTGTTGCTGAAATGCGCTATAGAAATAAAGCTGCCTTGACCTTGCCTTGTGAGAACTGAGGGCCAGATGTACGTACATTTGCGAACGTAGCGTTATCAGCGCCATGGCTCACCCGCAGATAGCGAACGCAATGATACCATATTTTACGCCATATTTACAAAAACCTGCAGGTCATCCGTAATTAGCGCCTTTCTCCGCCCACTATACCGTAAACTGTAAGTACTTGTGCTATGATACGGCTGAGTGCAGACTGCGATATTCCCACTGCTGATGCTATGACTGTTTGAAATTATCCTGATGCCAATATTTGTAATGTAGCGAGGAGTTTAACAACTGCTGGAATGTGAACTCTGAGTCGGAGATTCGATGTCATCTTTGATTTCTTCCAGTAACTGTAATCTTGCATGGCTGCTTAATCTGTGATCCTTGTGGCAAAACTTTCAGCTCGTCTCCTTGGCCGATGTCTTCGTCTTGCTCGGATTACTGCTGTCATTTCACCAGGAGGCATATGTGAGGAAACCCGCTTCCAGGTTTACACCTGCTTTTAAGAGGCGGAGAATTTTCACCGCAAAATAGAGGCGCGCTATCACTGGCGGTTTTTGTACATACCGCGGAATACGTAATTAAGCGCTCTTTACGCTTCCCCTCCCATCTCTTTACGGTAAACTCCCACTTTCCCCGCGACCCTCCCATGAATAAATATGCATGACACGAAAAACGCAATTTGCCCTTTTCAGCTCCCATGACATGCAGTTTGCGCTTTTACATCATTGCGGCCTGTTTGTACATACTTCGCCATGATTTTACGCGCACGTTGCGACACAAATACGCCTGAAGTGGGCGCAAAAGCGTTAGTACATCTGGCCCTGAGAGTCAATTGCTGCATTTTGATTTACATTGCTAATGTATCCTAAATAACTAGCTCCTCTTGTCAACTCATGATTATTTCATTATTTAGTTATATTAATAAATTCACCATTTGGTCTGGTCTGAATGTCCACCATCCAAAGTTATTGTCTTCAAATAGCTTGTTTATCAATATTACATTTACAGTTAAATATTACCAGGAAAAACAAAGCAAATCGACACATTTAAAAAGCTGGCATTTTTACTTGATGAACCATTAATTGATCAAACCAGTTGTGATTCATTTTTTTTGTTGATCTAATAATAATTCACACAATTAACTAGAATCAATCTGCTTGTTCATCTCCAGCCTCTGAGGTTAAACCCAGAGAAAGTCTACCTCCAGAGCAACTGTGCCTTGGAGGATTTGTCTGTCAACTAAAAATCCAATAAAAACTGTATTAAAGGTGGTCCGTAAAAGTGACATTCAGTTCTATAAACACAAAGAGGAATCACCGAAGAAGCAGTGGGGAGGAGTCCAGAAGAGCCAGCATGGGTTCCCAGTCCCATTAACCTTGATGGTTGTTTCTGCTACAGTAAGCAGCATTAATAGGAGCGAGGAGCATGTAGCTCACACACAGGCCTGGACATCACTGCAGCAGCTCAGTGATGGCACTGGAAACTACAACCTGTTCTCTAGTTAAACAGACAGAGATAAGGAGCTGAGAGCAAACACAGCAGTGAAACTTCCTGCTGGACATTGTTTGCAAAAACAATAGTCGGTCACATTATCCATCACACACACGCACGTGCACACACACACACACGTCTGCGTGTGGGTCCAGAAATTCCCATGCATGACAAATGCCCAATTCTGTTTTATCAACATGTGGTTATGCAATTGTCTAATCAGCCATGTAGTGTGTGTGTGTGTGTGTGTGTGTGTGCGTGTGTGTGTGTGTGTGTGTGTGTGTGTGTGTGTGTGTGTTTGTGTGTGTGTGTGTGTGTGTGTGTGTATGGATTTCACAGCGCGTATGTCTGCATTTATATGTACTGTATATATGCATTTGGATTAATCTCTGTTTTGTTGTTTTTCTTTGTGATTTCTTTGCATGTGTGTGTGTGTGTGTGTGTGTGTGTGTGTGTGTGTGTGTGTGTGTGTGTGTGTGTGTGTGTGTGTGTGTGTGTGTGTGTGTGTCTTTTTTATTGCAGTGCCATAATCCCGGTAGTCTTAGGCAAGCACTTCCTGGCACAGTGGCAGCGCAGAGTTGATAAACTGACTCAACCTCAGAGTCCACAGCCATGAAGACATGGCACTATAAACCATCTATCTACAAAGAAAATGTCTGCTATCTACTAGATTAGATCCTTTATTCTGCTGAGAGCTGGAAACTTGGAACAATAAAAAGATAAAGAATGTTCTGCGGCTCTCCTCACCCTTGATAGAAAAGTTATAATTAGAAAGAACAAACTGCGATAAGTTAAACACTTTCTGACCGAGTTGGAAAGCAAGAAGTGGTAATAGTTTTTATGTGATTAGTTGATCATCCACTGAGGACAAACCTTGACTTTACAGCAGCAATGATACTTAAAGGTCTTATATGTAATATATTTACTGTAATAAATCCAAAAATGGCCCCAATGCGTCATCAGATATTAAGGAAACATGCTAAGTTGAAATACTATCTTTTCTGACATCAATGCTAATGCCAGTATTTTCTCCTTTTGAAATTTCCGTTCAGTGACGGAATTTCTGTTTTAGTTTGGGCCTGTGTGTTGTTACCAACTGCCCAGTTTGACAGCGAGGCCGGGTTGCCAGATATACCTGTAAACACGTAAACCCAGCGTGCTACAGCTGTAACGTTAGTACAGCCATGAAAGCAGCAAACAAACAAACAGGATCAACGGAGATACATTCTACCGACCTAAAAAAAATATTGGAGATGTATGTGAAAGATGGAGACAGCTTAGAGCCCAAAAGGACGGCAAGTTGGCTAATTTCCTCCTGAACAGGTAAGCATTAGCTTCAGGCTAATTTATCACGGCTACAAGGGACGGGCATTTTATGTCATTTCAACATTTGTGTACTCACATTGAATTATATAGCTAGAGTACTCGCAAAAACAAATTGAGACACAGCCAGTAAAGTGATCCAGACTGGTCCTGGCTAACGCCATCATGCTAACCCTGCTAACGTTCCCTGAGGACCAGACAAGCGGGCCACAGCGGTTTACATCGTGTAGCCTGTTCAGCAGCCGTAGCCGACAACAGTGAATTATTTTAAGCCAAGAGAGGAGGGGCTGTAAGTTGGGAAGAGAGGTCCGTGAGTTTGCAGTGTGTTTAGCGATTGTTGCCGTAATTCTAAGCCAATAAAATGTGTTCATTCGGGTGGAGAGTACGGCAACGTAGTGTTATTTTTACCGGTTCCTACTTTAATTCTAAGCGGAAGAGAAAGTGTGCCTGTCTGGCATGTGGAGAGGATCGAGGGTCTGGCAAAGCGAGACTATGGATGCTCCGGTCTCAACCTGGCAACCTCCGTGAACTTGGAGTCTGGGGAGGAGGGGGCGGGGGAGACGACTCTCTCCAGTATTTTGAATTTGTACTGCAGTACCTATTTTAAACACTAGCTGTTAGTATTATATATTGCACCTTTAAACACAACCAACAAAGACAATTGAATTTATATATGTTTATTCAGCCACTAGATGTTTGACTTTCTTCACCTTTCGCTTACTGTGCCTATGTGCTGTTTGGTGCTGGGTCGGTAGTGTACAGTGGGTTTATCAGAGCTTGTTTGTTAAAAACAGCTGCTGCTGCTGCTGGAAACACGGTTGATGAGATTGCGGAGACGTAACCACACAGTAATGGGTTAGGGTATACAAAACTGCAGTACGAGCCAAAAGGGGCGGAATAGCTACAGCTCCAAAGCTGGCTGATAATTCTTTGTTGGTTCATAACTGTACAGTAAGTAAACCCTTTGACTTTACACATAATCTGATTTACTGTTAATTTAAAACAGAAATGGAAAAGAACAGCAATTTCAGAAATGGAGCTTCAATACAACAACAACAGCATTCATTGATAATCCTGCACCATAAAAACACACAACTAGCTGGTGCTTAACATAATAAATCAGGGCTTAGTTTTCCACATATTTACTGCAGGTATTTACTATTGTTGTCTTATGCAGAAGTTGTTCACCTGCCAAGTACAACAGATCCAGGAATTTGTCTTGGTAACATTTGTGTGGAAAATATAGCAAGAGTAGTTTCCCATGAAAGGCTTTGCAGGATTTGACTTTACATGCAGCACAAATTGACAGTGCGATGCATGATTACCCTAACCTGACACGCCAGAAGGTATGTTACACAGAACCATCTGAGAAGCCGTCATTGGAAACTGTTTGGAAAAGTGCAGGCATTTTTAAAAAAAATACCTGGATGAACCACATGTCTATCATGTTGCAGCCGTAACACCTAAACCCCGCCTGTAGCTGCCAGTAGCTCCTTATGCCGACCTTACACCAAACGACTTTTTAAGCGATCCCACTGTCGCAGAGAAATTTCCAATATCGAAATGAATCAAATGAATCGTCTCGCTAGAGTTGGGCGCGTTCCCGTTGTCTCAATCGTTTGGTGTAAGCTGATCTTTTTCCCGTCTTTACATTCTAACAAAATCACACGTGTTTGATATTATCGTAAGTTTTAAGTCTTGGTAGTGAGGTTAAATCATGTGAACATTGTCAACAACCAATGGGTGCGCGCCCTCCAGCACCAAACAGGAAGCAGCAAACGGCTAGAGACAGTTTTGTTTATGGTTGCTATGGCGCTGTCCTAAGCTAAATGCTAAAGAGGGAAAGTTGACAATTGTCAACCCTTCTGAAGCACGTCACTGGCTTTTACCGGCGAATAAGCGCGGACCTCCGGGTACTGCTGCCATTCTCCATATTTTAAAGCATTGTGTAGGAGAATAAATAGCCACATATTTAGTTGTGCCCCTTGGTCAAACAGTATGAGGGCCTTTTTTGCCATAAACTGAACCAGCTCAGATGTTTGTAGAAAGGAACAGTCTTCAAAGTAGACCAGTCAACACAATGGGGACTCAGCTAAAAATAGCATCCATTACATTAGCTCATACCAAGTGCACTGGCTGGGCTGGCAGGCTCACTCACTCCGGCGGGTCAGTAATGAAACACCACTCACTGGGCTTTGAATCAAACACACACTCAGCAAAGCAAAGCTTAGACAGAAGAACCTCTACCTACAATCTACCTCCTTTATTGGTCTTCATTTTGATGTTTTCTGAACAAAAGAAGGTTGATTCTTTGGCTCCACAGGATTATTTATGCCTCCAGAGCAGCTCTGACTCGGAGGAACGTTTGCATAACTAAAACTCCATCCTGCTCCCCTTAAAGTAAATATCTCCCTCATATGCTCTCACACTGTTATGTTCAACACATTCCAGGACTTTTGCTGTGATTAAATGTTGTAATTCATTTTATCGTTACAGATACCCTGAACCTGCTTTAGTCTGTTTAAAATCCATTTATCAGTTACCTACTTTTTCAAGAATTACAACAACACCCAGAGAACGTGCGTCAGTTTGTTGCATCGAGCTTTCTGTTTTACGAGGATGTGGAAAGATCAAGTACAATGTTGACCAAATGAGGAGGAGTGTTAGCAAACGGGGGGGAAAAAAGGTTTGGACTCTAATTCGAAACGCGCTAGCTGCATCACATTGTGGATTTATACAAGGACAGCTCAACTAAAACATAATAAATAAAGCCATGCAAATATTTAAAACATTTAAAAAACGAAACTAAAACAACCCAAACAATTTGCATGGCTCAATATCACTAGAAGTGAGTGAGAAAATGTTATGTTAGCTGACCCTTTCAGGCCATGTATGTCCTGGTTCAGGACATCTTCTGCATCATCATCAAAAGCTTTTCATACATCTTAGCCTAGCAAATGCCAAATTATAATGAAATGGTCCCTCATGCCTTCCAAAAGTCTTATGAAAGAATGTATATATATGTATGTATATATATATATATATATATATATATATATATATATATATATATATATAGAGATAGATAGATAGATAGATAGATAGATAGATAGATAGATAGATAGATAGATAGATAGATAGATAGATTACAAAAGGAGCACAAAACAAGAGTCGGCGACATTAAAGAACGCCTTGTTTATTGCTAAGGCCACAGGGTCAAAATTAAATGATTTATTAAAAAAATGTAATAACAATAACTTATAACAATAACTTATTTCACCAGTAAATTCCTGTTAAACGACAAAAATAACCACTAGATGGGAAAAGGGTATTTTACAATACCTTTGAATGCAGCACGAGGCTGGCGAGGCGGGTTTCAAGTGAACGCAACTTCTGTGTTGCTGCTACAGCCTGTCGTACGTCCCGGTATTGGAATCCTCTACACTGAAATACAGACAAACTTTTACGCCATTTAGCTGTCAGCATTTTCACCGTGTTTAATCCAGCTGTAGCTAACGGTAGGCCAACGTTACCTGCTGTCAAGTGTAATGTTAACTAGCGTCATGTGGCGATGTGCCTCTAACGTCCGTTCAGGAGCATCAGAGAGAAGTGGAAAACTTAAAAAAATCAATTGCTGACATTAGGAGAAACTCATAAGAGGTAAAAAAAAAAATAAGTGTCTCCGCATAAATATGCGGACTTTGGCTGATTATGCATTGAATTCTGCGATCGCATAATCACGTTTTTCCTGGAAGGACTGCGAAATGCGCGTTGCTATTCGGTCCGGTAGATAACGTTGTTAAAGGGACACGCTACCGTTTGTTGAAATAGGGCTTATCACGGTCTCCTCTAGCTGTAGATAGGCGGGCCAATGCATTTTTTGTCTCTGTGCATGTAATTAGGTTGTTTTTTTTGTCTTTTGTTGTCTCACTTTTACTCACAATGTGCTAACCGGCAACATAGGATTCCATTCACTACGCTCAGCTAACTAGCGCCGGCGCTGCGGGTGTTGCACCGGACTAAAACAGTGCATGCACAAAAAATGAGTTGGCCCACCTATCTACAGCTAGAGGAGACCCCACCTATCTACAGCTAGAGGAGACCCCACCTATCTACAGCTAGAGGAGACCCCACCTATCTACAGCTAGAGGAGACCCCACCTATCTACAGCTAGAGGAGACCCCACCTATCTACAGCTAGAGGAGACCTCACCTATCTACAGCTAGAGGAGACCTCACCTATCTACAGCTAGAGGAGACCCCACCTATCTACAGCTAGAGGAGACCCCACCTATCTACAGCTAGAGGAGACCTCACCTATCTACAGTTAGAGGAGACCCCACCTATCTACAGCTAGAGGAGACCCCACCTATCTACAGCTAGAGGAGACCCCACCTATCTACAGCTAGAGGAGACCCCACCTATCTACAGCTAGAGGAGACCCCACCTATCTACAGCTAGAGGAGACCCCACCTATCTACAGCTAGAGGAGACCCCACCTATCTACAGCTAGAGGAGACCCCACCTATCTACAGCTAGAGGAGACCTCACCTATCTACAGCTAGAGGAGACCCCACCTATCTACAGCTAGGGGAGACCCCACCTATCTACAGCTAGAGGAGACCCCACCTATCTACATCTAGAGGAGACCCCACCTATCTACAGCTAGAGGAGACCCCACCTATCTACAGCTAGAGGAGACCCCACCTATCTACAGCTAGGGGAGACCCCACCTATCTACAGCTAGAGGAGACCCCACCTATCTACAGCTAGGGGAGACCCCACCTATCTACAGCTAGAGGAGACCCCACCTATCTACAGCTAGAGGAGACCCCACCTATCTACAGCTAGAGGAGACCCCACCTATCTACAGCTAGAGGAGACCCCCACCTATCTACAGCTAGGGGAGACCCCACCTATCTACAGCTAGGGGAGACCCCACCTATCTACAGCTAGAGGAGACCCCACCTATCTACAGCTAGGGGAGACCCCACCTATCTACAGCTAGGGGAGACCCCACCTATCTACAGCTAGAGGAGACCCCACCTATCTACAGCTAGGGGAGACCCCACCTATCTACAGCTAGAGGAGACCCCACCTATCTACAGCTAGGGGAGACCCCACCTATCTACAGCTAGAGGAGACCCCACCTATCTACAGCTAGAGGAGACCCCACCTATCTACAGCTAGAGGAGATCCCACCTATCTACAGCTAGAGGAGACCCCACCTATCTACAGCTAGAGGAGACCCCACCTATCTACAGCTAGAGGAGACCCCACCTATCTACAGCTAGAGGAGACCCCACCTATCTACAGCTAGGGGAGACCCCACCTATCTACAGCTAGGGGAGACCCCACCTATCTACAGCTAGAGGAGACCCCACCTATCTACAGCTAGAGGAGACCCCACCTATCTACAGCTAGGGGAGACCCCAC
The DNA here is from genome assembly GCA_023631565.1 of Gymnocephalus cernua. Taxonomy (NCBI): domain Eukaryota; kingdom Metazoa; phylum Chordata; class Actinopteri; order Perciformes; family Percidae; genus Gymnocephalus; species Gymnocephalus cernua. The sequence continues at coordinate 35,678,843 of CM042435.1, forward strand.
CTATCTACAGCTAGGGGAGACCCCACCTATCTACAGCTAGAGGAGACCCCACCTATCTACAGCTAGAGGAGACCCCCACCTATCTACAGCTAGGGGAGACCCCACCTATCTACAGCTAGAGGAGACCCCACCTATCTACAGCTAGAGGAGACCCCACCTATCTACAGCTAGGGGAGACCCCACCTATCTACAGCTAGGGGAGACCCCACCTATCTACAGCTAGAGGAGACCCCACCTATCTACAGCTAGGGGAGACCCCACCTATCTACAGCTAGAGGAGACCCCACCTATCTACAGCTAGGGGAGACCCCACCTATCTACAGCTAGAGGAGACCCCACCTATCTACAGCTAGGGGAGACCCCACCTATCTAGACCTGAGACTGGGATAATGCTGCATTTATGCCTCTAACCATAGCCCACTAAAATGAAACTAAAGGTCAAGTAAAATAAATAATCACGTGAACAACACCAGGATTTTAAAAAGTGACAACATCTGGTAAACTGTAGTCTCGCATTCCCAGACTTATCTCCACAGCGCTACGACGGAGGGTCTAGTCCACACAGCATTCTGTGTGAAATGTGAATATTTTCTTGTTTCTTCTCTCCTCTGTGACAGTAAACTGAATATCTTTCTGAGTTGTGGACAAAACAAGACATTTGAGGGCGTCATCTTGGGCTTTGTGAAACATTTTATCAAACAACTAATCAATTAATCGACAAAATAATGGACAGATTATAAAATATTTAATTGCAGCCCTAGCTGAAATTAAATCAATAAAGAAGAACACCATCTTTGAATAAAGCAAAATACCGTGGGACCCAACATTAAAAGTAAATTATTGGACATTTTACTGAGACTTTACCACAACTACATTTAATATGTTTAATTTCTGCGCTCTCAACTGGAAACCATGTCAGAAGAGAACCATGCAGAGGGATTTACTGGTTGCTACAAAACGAAACATGGCAGTCCTGTTATTTTCAGACTAATGTCCCATCACTAACTTGACTTTTATGTGCTTGGAACCAAGCAGGATGACAGCTGGCAGATGCTGTTAGTGTCACTCACACTGAGAGCAGTATCTGTCTGCGCTCTGCTTGTCTTTTCTGGAAGGGGTTGGAGGGTGAAACCTTGAAAGCATCCTTGTACAACCTAATGCAAATGGGATACAAATGCACCATCAGCACGTCAAACTAATAGTCTCGATGTAGCAAAATGGTGAGGGATATTTTGAAGGACTTATTGATATCTTACAAAATGTTCAAGCAAAATCTGCCTGCAGTTCAGGGTCCAAATGAATGAAACATCCTGTTTAGTGTTCAAGGTATGGTATCCGTATCTTTTGTTATGCATAACATTAATTTTAACATTAGACAGACCTTCAACAGCGCTGGTTGAAACTCTAAGAGGTTAGTGAAAGAAGGAAGCAAAAAGTTGCTTTTCTAATAGCCTTGCATTGCCAGACCTGCGGAGAAAGGTCTGGCTAGTCCAATCAGCATTCTGGGATGGGAGAAAAACGTGCTCTGGTTTATTGGCATTTCTTTAAAACCAATCACAATCGTCTACGCGCCCCACAGAGCAACGGTGCCACTGAAAAATAGCTTCTGGAAGTAACTTCTTTGGGTGGAACATGTGTACGTTCAAAGGTTGTTTTAGTCGTGCAACAGAAAACTCAGATTGGACAGATAGTCTAGCTAGCTGTCTGGATTTACCCTGCAGAGATCTGATGAGCCATAAGTCCTATGTAAGTAACCAGAGTCCTCAGAAATTAAAATGCCAACACAAAGAAAGCGGAAGGTAACAGACATCCGGCCGAAATGAAAGAGATCCGACTACTTTTCTAGCCATAACCAAGAATCTCCCAAACATCGACCTGAACCAAAGCTGTTCAAGTTATTATCACATAATCTTTATTGACAGACAAATATAATGTTCACAATATAGTCCTGGAGTTAAGGTCTCAGCAACGACTATTTCTCTTTCTACATTTAATAGAAAATGGTTTTAGATAACAGAGGCACTCAAGGAGTGCTTGATTTACCAGACACTTGAACAGCGACATAAGTCTTCATCAGGTGCACTTGATCGAACTTGTCAGATGAATGTCTCTTCAGCTACAGCTTGCTAGACTGAAAGGGGAAAGCTGAGAGGCCGAGTCCATAAAACTGTCTTCCAAAATGTAATTTCCTCTAACGTACCGATATGTTTTACCAAATTTTACAAATTGCAGTTTATTATAAGTGATTGTCTTTTGTGGGATCCTGCAGTGTTGTAGGCTACACTTCAATTGAGACTGTCCTCCCTTGAAAAAAAAACACCCACATCATTTGTTTGTTCAAGCAGTAATATACAGCATATAGAGTGTCTCACAAAAAAGTAAAGTTGGGTTTCTATTATAGAAACAAAGGCGGTTTCTCTTTTAGTGCGAGAAAAACACATATACAAGCAACATGTCTGCCAACGCTGGATTATGGTGATATTTTATACATGCATGCAAATCAATCTTCTCTGAAAATGTTGGACTCAGTATACCATGCAGTACTAAGATACCATGCAGTACTAAGATTTGTAACTAATTCCAGTTTTCGTACTCATCGCTGTAGCTTGTATGAGAGCGTTGGTTGGCCTTCTTTGCACAATCGCATGTTGGAGCATTATATTGGGATATTTTTCTTTTTAAGGCCATACTGTGTAAACTGCCTCCTTACTTATGTTCTCTCCTGACTCCTAAAGTCACCACCAGGAAGTGTAATCTACGATCAAATGGGCAAATCATGTATGGCATTCCCCGAACGTGAACTGTCTTCGTTTAAAGTTGTTGCACCCTCATCCTGGTATAAATTGCAGAATCATCTTAAATTAGACTTCCTACCAACATAAAATTAGGATAAAGGACTATTTGAGTACTAAATGCACCTGTGCTGTTACTGGGCGCTGCTGGTGATTATGTTCAGATGATGTTAAATTGCCAACTGTCTTTTTCTGTTTTATGTTGTCTGTTTTTTACTGTCTATTTTAAATGTGGAACTATTATACTGCTGTCTTGGCCAGGACTCCCTTGAAAACGAGATTTTGAATCGCAATGGTTTTATTTCCTGGCAAAATAAAGGTTAATGAAAATGAAAAATGAAAGGGAGAAGACGAACAAACCAGAGGAGCCAAAATAAAGACGTAAAGTTAGTTAGGAAGAAGAAAAAACGTGGCTAGTGGAAAATCTGCTTGGCTAGTAACTTTAAAAATCTACTAGCCATGTTGGTTGGTGATCAAAAAAGTTAATTTAAAGCCCTGTTACGTTTATAGCGACGGCGGCCGCTAGTGGCCGTAGTAGTTCTTACAGGAGCAAAGCAGGAAGTAAGTTAACATGGCATAGTGTAAGAGCACCAAATGTCCATATGAGGAGGCAGGTTGGGTTGGTGGATGGGTCAAACAGACACAGGACTTCAACACAGGACACTGGGGTTTGAGTCCCATTTGAAAATAAATGTCTTTCTTTTAACGTTTTGAGTCGCATGCGGAACCGGAAGTGAAGATGATTGATTGTTGACTGAGTTGAACCCAGCCCACGATCTTTTTTTTAACTTAACTGAGAAGCGTTGGTGCCTTAACATAACCAAACTGCGATCATTCTTACAACATTAACGACATGTGTAGAACCGCGACCGTTACGTTCTCTAGTTTAGATATGGGTCATAAGGTTGTCATGTTAGAGGGTAGGAATACACAACTGATATGGTATGTTTGCTATTTTATTTGTCAGCTTCTTTTTCAAATTAAGTGAATGCAGAGTAATGAATTATTATTTCTGCTATTTATATAAGGTATGTAACAAAAAAAACATAAAAACATACTGTATTTTAGTTTTCCTACAGTTTCTATATAAACATTGTACTCATGAAACGTAGTCTCGGTTAAGGCAGCTCTCTGTCTGGTTTGTCTGGCAGAGTGTTTTTTTCAGACAAAATGTTTTACTGCTGCTTTGAAAACAAGTAGTGCCATATAACAAATCCATAACTAAACAGTAATAAATCAATGTGCTACTTCATAGGCTTCCTCACTGGGGGGACGATAAACTAATTTTAGAAAGAAAATAGCTTTGGAAGTTATGATTTTAATTTCAAACTAAATGGATCACTATTTATTATAACCAAACAGGCTCTCAGGTCACAGATATTGTCCCACTATTAAATTTAGAAGACAAATGACCAGATAGTTATTAATATATTAGTAGATGACAGCAAGCTCTCCCAGGGAACAGTGTGTGATGGGAACCATGTCCCCTTAAATCATTTCCTAGTGGTGCTAAAAATAAGCCCTCCAGCGGAGTGCCTCAGTCCGGTTCATGTACAGCAGAACACAGACAGGACACTGTGGGGAAACAAGGTCTGCTGATTGGCTGTAGACCATGCTGTATTTTCTATGGATAAAACTACAAGCTCTTACAGGAAAATGAATGGAGTAGCCTACATTAATCTAGATAATTACATGATGGTGGAGAATCGGAGCATCAATTCAGAATTACACTTGGTTCTGTTCAGCTTTCCAGTAATAGCAAAGTGCAAAGTATCAATGGAATTTGAAGTGGATAATTATGTGGCTGGTTGGGGTTATGCTCTCACTCTGTGCAAACTTTTCCAAACAGCACTCCTGCTGTTTGTTTTTTTATCAACCAAAACGAGTCACAGAAGTTCTGGACTTGCCATATTTAATGAGCTGGACACCATAACAAAACCTGCAAAGTATTACTGTATATTCAACCAGAGCAAATGAGTGAGTGAGTGAGATGAGTAGGGCTGCAACGATTAGTCGACATAATTCGACAACGTCGATTCTAAACAATTGTCTACGCATAATTTCATTGTCGACGTGTTGTTCCAGATATGTTCTTAAGGAGGGAAATAGCAATCTTAGCACTTTTCCCCTTAAGATAATTTCTGATCCTTCATTTGTAATGACAATGCACTACAGGAAGTGCTAGCGGCAGTATCGCTTTCATTGTCTGCCATGACTGCATGACTCTGAGTGAATGAATGAACGATGGAGCAGCAACCGAGACTTTCTGCAGTTTGTGGACATTTCACCGAAAATAAACCCGCCTAACAAGTGCAGTGCAAACACTGTAAAAGACACATGAATAGCAACTCAAAGTTCTACGTTCTGGAGTGTTGCCGTGGTGCAGAGCTGTTACGTGCAGCTACGTTTCTTTTGTAAACAAACATTAGCTACGTTGTTTTACAAGTTGCCATAGAAATGATCATGATCATGTTAAGGCAGAGACAGGACAACTAGGTGACATTCACAGGTGTACACACTTAAGGAGGTGAGGTAAAACATGCACTGGAGCCCAGTATAGGAGCCCCGCCCAAAGGAAGCAGAGATCGAGGTAGCAATACTCAAATTAATGAGTATTCAAACAGTTTTACATATTTAAAAAATTGCACACAAAAAAACTGTTAGTTTTGCAGGTATTTGGTCATAAACCGAAATATTGGAAAAATACTTTTTCTTTTACCTGATGTTAGTGCTAGAGGAAAGGCTGAAGGACCACCAAAGTTATTGCAATTCCTCCTGTGAGGAACAGTAATGTGTGCACCAAATTTCATGGTAATCCATCAAGTAGGCTACTTATCAAGATATTTTTATTTCGATCTGGACAAAGTGGTAGACCAAACAAGTGACCGACATTCCCATGCCTAAAGTCATGCTGCTAACATGGCTAGAAGAACGTAGAGCTCATACAGTAGCATCGCTTACTTTGATTGGATGTCATTTCCAGATACAGATTGTTAATATCGGGTGTAAATGGAGTCAACATTTTAGATGTATGGGAACAAAATATTGCCTGAAGTGCCTGACCTCTTGTTTCTCTTCTTGTCTTTCATGGTGTGATCATTCAGTGGTCACTTGAATATTTATGTGGATCCATCAATGTGCTGTGATCTCATACGTTGCACTGTTGGGGCCTTTTTAACGCTAATGATATTGAAATGTAAGACTGCTGCTGTGCTTGTAAGTCTAGCTGAGTGAGAGTTCAAGCTAAGTAAATAAAGCTAAAGACATCCTGTGATTTCAGGCAGTGTGTGTGTTTTTCAGAGAGTCAGGTCCTGAGGTCTAAGTGGTGCCATCTCAGCCTGCCGTTATTGACTGCCCAGACAGCCCTGCCAGGATAAACTGATGAGTTCTCACCAACCTCAAGACCAAAGGTAAATACTTGCAGACGGGCGTCCATGGACTGATGTTCAAGTGTCAGATCCATGTGCTCTCTCTCTCTCTCTCTCTCTCTCTCTCTCTCTCTCTCTCTCTCTCTCTGTCTGTCTGTCTCCCTCCTTTCCAGTTTCCTGCAGAGCTGAGAGAAAAGCTCTCCTCTGGCTAACTCGCCTCCAAACGGATTTGTATGCTATTGTACGAAAACATATGCATACCAATTTGTATTATATCCTACGAAATTAGGCGACTCCCTGCTGGTCACTAGGGTTGAGTACTGAGATCTGTACCTTTTTTTTGGGTACCGATCAAATTTACGTCTGTACTATCGAGGACCGATTAACGTTAAATCAAGCGGTGCCAAATTTTGGTACCTGAGAGTGCGTAAGGGCGAGCTTATCTGTCCTTCCCAGCAGGGCTCACCTCCGACACACACACACACACACACACACACACACACACACATTGAGTCACGGCAATGCCAGGTAAGCGGTTGCAAGTGTCGTTACATTTTTCAAAACTCAACGCAGACAGTGTTCGCTGCAATATAATATTAATGGCGAGCCGAAAGCAGTCACGGTGCAGTTACTTCCTGTGACAGGCAGGCACACCCGTGTTCTCTATGCCCTGGTGACTGACTGACAGGCTCAGGCTGTAAGGCAATGTAACTTTATTTCTATAGCACATTTCAGCAACAAGGCAATTCAAAGTGCTTTACATGAAACATTCAAGAGCAGTTGAAAGAAATAGAAAATAAAAACAATAAGATACAAATACAAGAATAAAACTTCCATTGCAGTAGAAGAAATTAATAATTACTTGACTTAACAGTTTGTAGGGACGGGTTTGGGAGGAGAGAGGGAGGGGAGTGTAAAGTGTACTTAATAAATAACAAAATGTTCAGAGTAAATAGGATAAATAAGTTTGGAATTATCTTTACAACTGAAATTCATTTTTTGTTATTACAGAGGGGAAAAAAGGTACCAGAACCGGTAAAAATGTGAACGGTACTCAACGCTACGTGGAATACATATTAGAGTGCATTACGTTTTGTAGCTATATGTACGAATGGTTCATAAGAACAGCCTGCAAAAAGCATAATTCAGTAATCATTCACTCACCCCAGGTTTAACACTTATGGCAGACAGTTTCACATTCATATTTATGGGGCTGCCTTGCAAAGAGGCAGCTAAAAAAAACACATAAAAGCAAACAAGCCAAATCAGACTAACATATATGTGATAGAATAGCAGCCTCTCTTTGCCTGCTCTGTTTGAAACCACTTCCCTCGTCTCCAGCCTCCTTCACACAGACACAGAGAAGCAAACGCTTGGAAAGAGTTTCTGTTCAGCAGGACCAGTACAGTTGGGGGGGGCTGATGAATAATGACGCCAGGTGGCAGAGGGCAGAGCTTCTGCACACCGTGTCGTCTGCCTGCCAGTATCTCCAAACCAGGAGTTTGGTGATTATGCTTTATGTGCACAGCTGGATGAGTTCATATCTGAAAGTCCCTGCAGTTGCAGCTGCTACAGGAGTCCCCCCCCCCTCCCCTACATACTGTACATTCTGCACAGATATTAACACAGGGGAGCAATGTCACTTCTCCCTGTTGACTTTTATCAGGTAACTTTGCCCAGATGTCCACAGAGTTGATAAATCAAAATGGAAAAAGCCAAATAATAATAATAATAATAATAATAATAATAATACAAAAGTAAAAGCTAGTTTGTAGCTGCTAATAATAATAATAATAATAATAATAATAATAATAATAATAATAATAATAATAATAATAATAATAATTAATATAACAACTGTTTAACTTTTAAGTATATTTTGATGCTTTGGCATTTTATATATACTTTTTCTATTTTAAAAATGGTAGTATACAATATAAGAGTATATAAAAAATATTAATATTACATTGATATTACATTTATTTTTCCAAATTACAGAACTTAATTTTGACCCATCTTTTCATTGAAGTACATTTAGTGGAAGCTCATATTTCACATAAAAATGTGTTTGTAATTGTGATGCATGTAGAGCTTCAACTCTTTACTTTTAATGAGTAAATGTATAGTTTTGTTTAGTCTATAACATGTCAAAATAAATAGTCCTAATAAAAAGTCCTCCAAATTAAACCTCATGATACATTGTCGACATCTATTGACATTGATTAATGAACTAAAAATTCAGCACTTGCGATATGTCAGACTGCCAAAACCCATTTTAAGGATAATAACTCTACTTTAAAAAACGATTGTACTGCACTGCATGCTTGCTGCACTGCTGAGTTGCATTAGCTCCAGGCAAGAGAAATATTGAATATGCAACTTTTACTATTTCTCGTGTGGTAAGTGGTAGTTTCACAGATGGCAGATTTATACAGCACTTTTATCCTGAAAACAAAGTGGTTTACGAAAACTTGAAATTGCCTAATAAAACACACACACACACACACACACACACACACACACACACACACACTTATGTATAAATAATGTCATTCAAAGCGCTGACCTGGGAGCAGATCTGAGGTTCCAATATGTGCATGTAGCTGTTTTCAATGGGGAGGAAAAGGCTGCGGTGGGATTCTTCGTCCAACTGGATCTCTCCCTGGCCAGAAAGCTGATATTGCTTCAGCTGAATTGTACACTTCCTAATTAAAAGTTGATTTTACTACACTTAATGCTCACCTGGGGAGCTGATGCTACAAACCTTGTTAGTGTGGAACCGAGATGGCTTTTATTGTATCACGAACACCAGCAGCAAATTAAGACTCTAGTAAATCTCCGCTCACTTTCCCCTGGCAGCGAAGAATGTCTTCAAGGTTATCTAGTCACGCATGGCTATAGTCCCTAATTAACCATTCATTAAATGAAGTTACAGATATTAAATTACAGCGTGGCTTTCATGAACGATAAATTGCATGATCAGCGTAGTAACATCTCCCATCAAACATCACAGCTGAAATACAAGCAGTAAGAGATATTCAGATGCTTCTCTACCTGCTGAGGAGCTGGTTGCTAAAGCCAAGGGTATATTTTACACTGTTGGTAACAAAATGTTTAATGGAGAGACTGTCGACATTAAAATATACTAATTTGAAAATGCTGGAGTTTGGAGGTTGGAGTTTAGTGATATTCTCTGCAAGGATATAGAAGCCAGTAGGAAAGTATTAGAAAAAGTGTGGGAACTAGCTGAGAGATGACAAACTGTTACTGTACAATAAACTAATCATGTCTAAAACAATGAATCATTGGAGAGAGATTGTTATATGCAGGCTGAAAGGAGAATATGCTGATCGCACAGCAGCGTTCAGAATCTGTGAGGAGAGTTTTTGTTTAGAGAAACATATCTGAGATCAGCTGAGAGATGTAAACTTTGGAGTGTTTTTTCTTACAGCTGCTTATCACCAACCGACCAACCAAACAAAAGACCAGTTCATAAACTCACTGATAATCGTTGCAAGTTTTGTAGTAGAACTCAGTGACCAAGAATCATGTCAATCGATGAAATAGATTATATTTTATGTTAGGGTACATTTTAATTGGGCAAATATATAAATGATGTCTCCTTTCTTTCACTTGTCAGAAATAAAAGAGATATTTAAGCATTATGTAATAAATCAAGATATGATGTAGCTAAATAATTTACACCTGACAGCAAGGCGTCTCTAATGAATACATTGGAGACCAATTTCTCTTTCCCTTAATCTCACATGCACACAATTTATGTATGCAGTAAACACCTCTCGCTTGACCCACATCTCTATATCGTCTGTTTTTGGTGTTTCAGTACTGTCTGTGCTTCCTGCTGGATGGAGACAGCATGCACATGGCTTAATGTTTATTTACAATAACGTTGCTCGTAACCTATGCCCTGGAGACATTTTGCATTTACATTTCAGTGACTATGTTTACATGTACATAATATTACGGTCTTTGCCCTTATTCCAAAAAATGGCGATATTCCGACTGAGCTGTTTACATGGCTGATGAAAGTGAATATTAAACTAATATTCCCGTTTACTATTATTTCTTCAAAGTTTACCAGCAGTGAAGGACTTGTTGGAGCGTGCAAACACAGCGTCCCTCTGTCATTCCTTCAACCAGCTTCTTGATAAGTTCGGTGTAGCGATGTGTGCGCATATCCAAAAACCTGTTGATATCCAAGTCTTTGATGATGTTTAACAGTAGCTGTGTTTCTCCTTCTTATCGGGTCTGCAGCCTTGCAAACTGTTGGCTGGTTGGTTTGGTTACAGCAACCATAGCAACGCACAGAGCTGACCGTAAGCTGCAAACAGGCAGCAGGTCGTAAACTGGGCGTAACAACCCCGATTGAGACGCATATTCCGAATGTGTTATACATGTCCAAAAGAATGCCTCTAAAACCCGAATAATACTGGAATATCCCACATCTTAATCGGAAAATGCTATATTCGGAAAAAGGCCTTATTCGGAATACACAACCTGTATCGTGACCTGTATCAAATTCGGAATATTGTCATATTCGGAAAAATAGTATATATATATATATATAATAAATATTGCATGTAAACATACTCCATGTAAACAAGATCAATTGAGTCCTCGATCACTTCTACAACTCGTTTGTGTGGTTTGATTATAATCCTCGATGATCTTGTGTGTGTTCAAGACGCACAATAACATCTGCAAACAGAACAGATTAGTGGATTTACAGTTGAACACTGAGTCACACACGTATCCAACCTACGCGTGTAATTCCCCCGCTGGTCCATAGGGGCTTCAGTGTCACATTTTGCCTCGCCGAGGCGTGAACATGACACGCATGTATGAAGGTGCTACACCAGCAGGGGGCGATACTTTCCTCAATGCCAACAGCTCCCCTCGGACCAAAGAGGAGAAGCATACAGTATATGCCAACCTCCTTCCCCCTCCAGGTAAGATGAAGATACGTGGTTCATATATTTATTTTTTATTCATTAATGGCTTTTGTTGAAACTGTTTTAGATTGCCTATGAGTGTTGGCATGTTAATTTCATTTCATTTGGCGGTAGAGAGCCGAAGGTTATTAATGTCGGAGATGGAAATTGAAGGATTAAGGAAATGTGTTGCATAAATAAGCAAGCTGGTTGTATCACTCTAACGTTAGCTGAAAGGCTAGCTTGACAGGTCCATGCTTGGCTATCGTTTATCCTTATTTTGTGTAATTTAAATAATCCTTTAAAGTGTTGTAAACATCGTTTAACCCTAGGTTACTTCTGACATGATGTGCATGCGTGGACTGTAACCGTAGAGCTTTGTAATCAGGGCTTGACATTAGCACCCGCCAAATGCGGGTAGATTTCGGCAGTGGCATTACACGCTTGGGCGTGATACTGGGTTGTACGCTCAGGTTAGATATAAACACTGTGCATACACACTGCCATACACAGATTGTGTATCTCTTTACCTGGATAGATTTTACACTTTTTCCCACATTTCTTTCTATCGTTCTCCTTTGTTTTTGCTCTGCCTCTGGGTCTGTGACGAAATGCACATTGTGATAGAGACACATAGGATCCATGTGGCAGATGTTTTAGTTCAGGAGTTTATGAGAAAAGTGTGACAATGATATAAAAACTGCTTTATCTTCTATGTAACTGGGTGTGAACTAAAAAAGGCCTCTTTCTTGACCGAAAGCCTTTCCCACAAATGTCATCCTGATGATTCACAGACAAATACATCACAATTTGAGTTTAATGTCTTCAGTGGTATCGTAATTCATGTATAAAAACATAAGTGTGTCTCCTGAGGGAAAGCATAGATGTTGCTTCCAAATTCTTTTCCCCAGAACTGTCCACCACATCCCATGATAGTTTGTTAAAAGGACAAGAGACATTTAACATACTGTAGGTTAAAGATGCTGGGTTTTAAAGGGTCTGTCGGCTAAATTAGTCTGGTTAGTCTAAACAGCTGTCAAGGAAGCGTTTTTAACACTGGCTTGAGTTTCACACTAAAATCCCTGTCTGCGATGCTCACACTTTAAAAAACGCTGGAAGCCTACAAGTACAACAACTGTATCTCATAACTCACACACCCTCTGAAGATCACTTTATCTTATCTGGATGAAAATACTCGCACACAATAAGAACCATCCTGGTGCTTCCACATGCCCCCATCCATCCATCTGCACCGGTCAGACGATTATGAAAAATAAACAGTGCCGAGCTCAGCGCTTGACTCCCGGCCTCTTTAAAGCGTCTGGGTAAACAGTCGGACCAGTATAGACCTAATATGTCCAACAGCACTGTAGAACGTGCTGCACTTACGCAGGTTTGCAGAGACAACAGGTTTTTCTTTCTTTTTTAACCTTTATCTTTCCTGCAAAAGTAACATGTGGAAACGTAATGTAGTGGAAGCTGCTAAATGCAACTAAGTGGGTCAACTCAACTAGAGGCTGAGTCCTCGATCACTACTTGCCAAGGGGGGGCTCTTCACTGAAGGCTGTCTGTGTGTGTGTGTGTGTGTGTGTGTGTGTGTGTGTGTGTGTGTGTGTGTGTGTGTGTGTGTGTGTGTGTGTGTGTGTGTGTGTCTTCCACGTGTTGACTGCAGGTGGGCAGCCTTCATAACAATATTCACACACTCTTCAGTTTCTTTGAAGTGAGCTTTGATGTAGAGCAGCTGAGAAACACACTTTAGGATTACAGTGATGTTTCATTTGGCCAGAAGGCTCTCGTTTCTCAACACACACACACACACACACACACACACACACACACACACACACACACACACACACACACACACACACACACACACACACACACACACTTCAGTCAACTACAGATGTTACTGACATCAGAGATGCTTACTGATATTTAGTCTTTTCTATTGGACTCATTATTAAAACATACACAACCAAACCAAATGATGATTACACATTTGAATAGTTTATTTATATATAAAACAGGGCAAACATTTTTTCTTTAAATATTCCAACATATTGTTCTAAGACTGAAGAGAAAAGGATTGGCACAGTTAGAGCTATTTAATCCTATAAAAATTAAAATGTCATAATTGTGCTATAATAGTTAGGTATGGTAATGCTTTATTTTGCGGGTCTCTAATCTTAGTTCCCCTGGAAAAAATTACATAATTTGATAACATATGTGAAAAAGAGACATTGTTCAGTTGGTAAACTTCCATTCATTTTTTTTTCTCCAAATAATTAACCTTGCGAGTGTTTTAGTCAATCTGTCCTATAGTTGTTGAGATATTTCAATCTAGACTGAAGTGGTGGACCGACAGACACTGACCAACAAAACGAAGCATTATCGAAGATAATTCAATACCAACATGTAGACATTTAATCAAAGTTGTAAGAAAACATCTCTGCACTAGGTTCTGAATTCTTGTGTGGGTGAATATTTCTTAGATTTAGGTGTTATTGAACATATTTGCAGCTTCTAAGTTGTTTTGTACCTGCTTGAAATCTTCCCTCCCTCCCTTTGCTGCCGTTTTTTTTCTTCTCTCTGTGGCTCCGTTCCGTCCTAAATGGCTTTTGAGTTTGATGTTAGAAGCTTGTTAAAATCAAAGTGACCTTCCCTTGGGTGAGCATCCCCTCAGAAATGGAGTGGGGATCATGGGTCGTTGCTCAGGTCACATCGCAGTGTTACATCTGCTATGCGACTGAACCAAGCTGCTCTCAGACCTGACTTTAAGACATTACGCGAGAGTCTCAGGACGCTTAACCTTTTCTGAGCATATTGATTTTAGAATTGCAGCCTTTGTAGGTACATTAACTTAATAGGCTGAACACATTACAGAATCTAAATGTAAGTTGAGGATAAGAACAAACGCTAGATGGGTAAGTGAGCGCATCAAAATGGAAATGTGTGCGTGCTTGCATATTTTTTCTAAATGAGAAAGAGAGAAGGTCAGCCACAGCTGGGCAGAAATCACAAGCATTGCACTCCTTCTGTAAGCACAAGTAGAGCTGCAAATATTAATCAGTTAATAGGTCAGATGTCAACTATTAAATGAATTGCCAACTATATTAAATCATCGGTTTAAGTACATTTTTTTATGTATAAAATGAAAAATTATTGCTTGATTCCAGCTACTTAAATGTGAATATTTTCTAGTTTCTTTACTCCTCTGTGACAGTAAATGGAATATCTTTGAATGGGGCCAAATCAAGACATCTTGGGCTTTAGAAATACTTTTATACTACATTTTTAACCATGACATTTAAAGCTATAGTGCGTAGTTTCTGTCTCCCCCATGAGGAATTCTAAGTAATGACAAGAAAACTGTCGGCGACTGTAGCCAAGGAGGACACGGAGGATTAAAAAAACATGATGGACTCTTCAGAAGAGGTCATTATCTTCACTCGATTTTCTACGCCACAATCTTCTGAACATAATCACACTGAGAAATCCAGAGAGAGTTGTGTGGAGCTGATAATTAGCTCTGTAGCAACTCATTTGGAAATGGCTTGAATGTAACAGACGTTTATTATTATACAAAAGTTACGCTTTAATGCTTTAATAGACCAAACCACTGATGAATTAATCAAAAAAATAATCAACAGAATAATCGACTATTAAAATAATTGTTAGTTGCAGCCCTGAAGAAAAGACAACAACTTAAACTATTATCAAAAAAGCAGAAAAGATCCTGCAGATACAAGGTCACCAAATAATTATGTAGACATAAAATATTCAGCCTTATGACAAAAGAAACTAGTTAGGGAAGAGCGAACACACAGACCTGAGAGGTATTGTTCCCTTTTGTTTCAGCTTGAAGAAAGCGACTGAGTCTTATTGGAGATGAAGGTCGACTCTACCAGCCTGCAGCCTGCATGCATAAATAATGACAGAACACATTTGCTTTCTCACATTTTGGGAATTTAGCTGATGCTCTTATCTGGAGGGACTTGGAGAGAGTGTGCGAGCACAATCAATTCAACTCCATTAACACCAACTTTACATGAAAAAAGTTCACAGGTGAGAATTAAAGATCTATACAGAAAAAATATCCATGAAAAAGCTGAGAATGACGCTGAGATTGAGCATCAGGTTTGCGAGAGTTTATTTTGTTAAGTTTAAAGGCAGCTTATCAAGTGATTTGACCTTTTTTCATGGAGGATAAAAGCACCCTGTTGGTTATTTATAGTCAGATGCTGCATTAGCTCAGAGAAGTGGGCCTTTAAAATGTTACTTTACATAAAGTAAAACAAGCCCAAATTTCCTTTTCTGACCGATCATATTTTATGTGAACAAAAATATTTATACACAAAAAAAAAAAAAACGTGAGGGGAAAAAAGAAAAACGTGAGAAAAAAAACGTTAGAAAAAAAGAAAAACGTGAGGGGAAAAAAAAACGTGAAAAAAATGTGAGGGAAAAAAAACGTGACGAAAAAAAACATGACGAAAAAAACTAAACGTGAGGGAAAAAACAAAACGTGACAAAAAAAACTAAACATGAGGGAAAAAACAAAACGTGACAAAAAAAAGAAAACCATGAGGACAAAAAAAAAACGTGAGACAAAAAACATGGGTGGTAATTGTAGCCTATATGTGTCTGTGTGTGTGTGTGTGTGTGTGTGTGTGTGTGTGTGTGTGTGTGTGTGTGTGTGAGTGTGTGTGTGTGAGTGTGTGTGTGTGTGTGTGTGTGTGTGTGTGTGTGAGTGTGTGTGTGTGTGTGTGTGTGTGTGTGTGTGTGTGTGTGTGTGTGTGTGTGTGTGTGTGTCTGTGTGTGTGTGTGTGTGTGTGTGTGTGTGTGTGTGTGTGTGTGTGTGTGTGTCTGTGTGTGTGTGTGTGTGTGTGTGTGTGTGAGTGTGTGTGTGTGTGTGTGTGTCTGTGTGTGTGTGTGTCTGTGTGTGTGTGTGTGTGTGTGTGTCTGTGTGTGTGTGTGTGTGAGGACAAAAACAAAAACATGAGGAAAAAAAAGAACACGGAACTCTCCGCCTCCCGCTGCCACCAGAGCTCAGATTGTAAAAAAGGCGGCATATATATATATATATATATATATATATATATATATATATATATATATATATATATATATATATATATATATATATATATATATATATATATATATGTAAACACATTCTCACCTGTGGCTGTGAAATGTTATCCTTTGCTGTTTTTCTTTTGTTCGAAAATCCATAAGCTGCATAAAAGTCCAACAACTCCGTATTGATCCGTCCTCTGCTCGCTCGCTTACCCACTTGGAATGAACGGGGCTGAAACTCGATATCTCGACTTTGAATTTTTTTTAAAATTTTTGTCACCTCTGGGGCTCCGTAATATGCTTTGTCTAAAACTTGGTTTGGCTCCACCCACTGAAGATTACCAGAACCAATGAGATTTTCTCTGCCTCCAGAGCAGCTCTGCCTCTGAGAAATATCTGTAGTACTAAATCAAATGTGTGTGTAGAGTTTGATGTAAAAGGCTTTAAATGAGAACATTATCACAGGCTAATTTACTGCCAGAGGAGAGCAGGAAAACATTTAGGCGTCAAGATCCAATTAATCTGCATCCGAAAGTCATTTTAGAAGCTAAGCTCCGCTGGATTCACTATCGCAGCCTGTTAGACACACACACACACACACACACACACACACACACACACACACACACACACACACACACACACACACACACACTGTGCATACCCACACTCAAATAGATTTACAGATTTAGAAATATCCAAACTAAAAGGAGCCTGTGATACATACAACCTTATTATTCACATTACTCATTAGAAATAGTCTAACATACATCTGACACCTTCTGTGTTGTCTGACAGTACAGATAAACCTTTGATTTATTGTATTGATCACCATTTTTATCAATACAGCTGCCTGCATCGGCCTTGTAACAGCTCACACGAACACTTTACATGTCAAACTGAGACTCAAGGTGTATGATTATGCATCAAGTCAAGTTCTTTTCCAACTTGACAGCATTTTATATTTGGCTCTGACTGCTGTCAAAATGCTTCTACTACACAGCAGTAGCTTGGCTGAACGCATGCAGTGTAGACACAGACCTGCTGGTAGGTGTCTAACTCAAATTGGTCCACGTAGAAGTACAGGAGCACACACACACACAAAGACAAATGTATTTTGACACACACCGCTGCAGAGATCTCTTGGAGAAGGAGAAGGAGCGTTCTAACCTTTTCTAACACGCTGTCGTCAAACTTCTCTGTTGCATTTTTGGCTGAATGAAGTGGTCACTGCTCTCTCTGTTCTCAAACTCACTGCCTGAGGTGAGACACCAAAAATAAATGCAGCCTTTCTCTCTTCAACACTGAACCACTGTCTCTCACTCTCTGTTTCCCTTTTCTGCCCCCCCCCCCTCCCTCACATCCTTTTCTCTTGTTTATGAACTCCTCTCAGTGACCTTTGCTCGTCTCTTAACCTCCAGTCTCTCTATTTGTCTATGTATATATATGTGTGTGTGTGTGTGTGTGTGTGTGTGTGTGTGTGTGTGTGTGTGTGTGTGTGTGTGTGTGTGTGTGTGTGTGTGTGTGTGTGTGTGTGTGTGTGTGTGTGTGTGCAGGCATGTGTTTGTGCCACTGTGTCTTTAACCCCGGCTGCTCCGTAATGCTTGTTTATTGTCATCTCTTACACTTTTTTTTCGATTGCTAAACGACAGCGGGCACAACACTGTAGATTTACAGCACTTTGTTCAGATGTTAACACACTGCTGTCACAACTGTTAACCACACATTCAAAACACAATAGATTTCAGTCTGGTGCCTATCAAACACTGCTGATTGCACTTTCAGCTGAAAGCCTAAGCAGGTGTCTTGTTTTAGACTAGTTAGTGAACATATACGGTATTTATAGAGAGAAAGATCAGAAAGACTTTTTTAATAGACACCAAATAAGAATGAAACAATTATACCCTGTACCGTTTGAGAGAAACTGGTAAAAGAGCAAAGATACCAACATCTCCAGGTCAGATGTCAGAGGTTATATACACAGCTATAAAAAAGAAGTGAAAAACACTCTTTACTATAGTAAAACTTACTGTTTTTCAGAAAGTAATGGAGGGGAAAGCAATGGAAACCACATTCATTAGTATTCAGAGATGATGCAGACATCCAATGTGATGAAGAAAACTTGCCTCATGATGCTGGAATGAGTTTTGCAGGTGATGTGACCTGTTTAGCTCAGGTGACTGTTGGTAGTTCAGACTGTAGTTTGAGTTTTGCACATGTGGCTTCAGTTGTGCCCGCTGTCGTTTAGCAGTCGGAAATAAACTGTAAGTGAAATCTATTTAACAGTTCCTGACAGTAGTTCCCTGCCTGCACGCTGGGGCCAAAGTGCAATAAAAAGACTTTACAAAGCATGTGCAATAATATTCTTTCTCTGTGCAGTCAACAACCCTTTGAAACTTAATGACAAAATATGCGTTTTGCCATTGCCTTCTCAAACAACACACTGTCTGAAATGTTTGCGGTCGACAATTTCTGTAACTTTCTGAACCAACATTCCCACTCATTTCACATAGCTAATGGGCAGGTGTGGAGGTGAGAAAGTGAGGATGTCTCTTTTGTCATTCTAATGAAAAAGACAGAACTAAATTCTACACCCACCCTCTTCATCAGAATTTCAAGTGGCAGACTCCTGCAAAGGACAATTAGGACTACAAGGTACAGCAAGTCGTTTGTGCCTACAGCAATTAGACTGCACACCAATATACCTGAAACCTCTTAGGCATTTTAAACTATGAGCATACTGTATATATCACCACTCAACCATTGTATTTATTCATACATGCTTGTCATGTTTCTTCGATGTTCTTACTGCTTTGTCTGTCTTGTCCTTGTTTTCCTTTCTTTTCTTTTGTATTTCTGTTTTTAATGTTGTGTGACAGATCACGCTTTTGCAGTTGCGCCACCGAGACTTTGGAACAAGTTGCCTCCTGACATGACAGACGTAACTCGTTTTCAATATAGCCTCAAAATCTATTTATGTAAAATGGCTTTTAAGCAGCGTTGTGACAAGTTCTGTTCTTCCTGCTTTTATGTATTCTTTTTCTGATGCTACTGTATGTTTTATTCCTTTCTGATTTTACTGTATGTAAATGTTTGACTGTTGTTACTTCATGTTAAGCCCTTTGGATACCTGCTGGTCGCTGTAAAGCGCTATGTAAATAAATGTGAATTGATTGATGTTGATGTGAACAATCAAGTGCAACACCATGTGTGCCTTCCAGACTCTCTGTGGAGGCCGAGTGTTTGAGTGGGCTGATACCCCAAATACCCTGGCCTTTAGGCAACTAAAATGACGTGGTTATGTATGGCAAAACATTTTGTATCTACTGCATGGGTCTTCAATGTTTTTGAAGCCAAGGACCCCTGAACTAAAAGAGAGACAGAGCAGGGACCCCCTACTTCAATTGTATGAAATTAAACTAAGCCTACAATAACATGTAGGGCGGCCTAAATCCTTTATACATACCTTTTTAGTGCATGGAATACTAAGCTATTAAAATAATAATTGTTGGCATGTTTTTATAAATCATGTTTTAATAAACGTGGGTCTCCTGTGTCACAGTTACTCATGAACCCCAGTGTGCTGGGTGAAAGCATGGATTTATTAAGAGAGCGGGTACAATTTTAGATTTTTCATATTACTCGCTACCGTTGTCGCTCTTGACACTTCGCCATCATACAGCACCGCGGTCGAGCTGCTGCCATACCCGGTGCGTCCCGTACAGACGCTGAAGGGTGATTTTTGCGTCCGTACCCGATGCTGAGAGCCACTGACCGAGCATCAGTGTTTAACGAGTTGGGAGTGAGATAGTTTTGCAATGTGATGAGTATTTTGATGAGCTCTATGAACACAACACGGTGAAGAAAGTGAGTAAGATTACGAGGGACTCAACTCCTAATCTCTCTCTTACTCTATCTTTCTATCTATCTATCTATCTATCTATCTATCTATCTATCTATCTATCTGTATGCATGTATTTCTATCTATCTATCTATCTATCTATCTATCTATCTATCTGTATGCATGTATTTTTATCTATCTATCTGTATGCATGTATTTCTATCTATCTATCTATCTATCTATCTATCTATCTATCTATCTATCTGTATGCATGTATTTCTATCTATCTATCTATCTATCTATATGTATATATATGTCTATCTATCTATCTGTATGCATGTATTTCTATCTATCTATCTATCTATCTATATGTATATATATGTCTATCTATCTATCTGTATGCATGTATATCTATCTATCTATCTATCTATCTATCTATTTATCTATCTATCTATCTATCTATCTATCTATCTATCTATCTATCTGTATATATATGTCTATCTATCTATCTGTATGCATGTATATCTATCTATCTATCTATCTATCTATCTATTTATCTATCTATCTATCTATCTATCTATCTATCTGTATATATATATATTTCAGTAAAATATTCACTTTTGCTTTGTCTCTTTAGGAAATGACAAAATCTAAGATTAAGATTGTATTTTTCGGTCAATATCATTTGTGTAAATATTTTTGTTGGTAATTTTATTTTATTATGAGCCCCCCTTTTAAACTAGTCCCTTGCAAATACTGCGTATGCATCTGTCTATCTATCTATCTATCTATCTATCTATCTATCTATCTATCTATCTATCTATCTATCTATCTATCTCTCTATCTATCTATCTATCTATCTATCTATCTATCTATCTATCAGTCTATCTCAAGCCATCTATTTTTTATTATGTTCTGATTTTTTTGGACTAAACACTTACCCATGTGTTTGAAAAGTAAATGATCTATCTCTGTCTGTCTGTCTATCTATCTGTTTATTATTCATTATTTTCTGATTTGTTTTGGACTAAACACTTACCCGTGTGTTTGAAAAGCAAATTAAAAGACTAAGTTGAAAGCGGCAATACCTGCAGCCCTGCTTATCTTTAGCTCGGGACCTGATGGAAATTAAGTCTTTGGAAATGAATCTCTCTAATCTTGAAGTACTTTCTTGTCTCATCCCACTCTCTCTGTCTCTTCTGTCTTCATTGTGTGAAGCTAAAGGTTAGACATGAGA
The DNA here is from genome assembly GCA_023631565.1 of Gymnocephalus cernua. Taxonomy (NCBI): domain Eukaryota; kingdom Metazoa; phylum Chordata; class Actinopteri; order Perciformes; family Percidae; genus Gymnocephalus; species Gymnocephalus cernua. The sequence goes on from CM042435.1 coordinate 35,700,112, forward strand.
GTAGACTGTGTTGACAGGCTGCACTACTGCAAACACACACACACACACACACACACACACACTCACACTCACTCACAAAATGAGTACACACAGTGATGCTGAGGATGATAATGAAATCAAACTGACTTCTTCACAGACAACACTCTTCTCACTTCCAAAAAAAACTTTCTCTCCTGAATTCTCTCTTCTTTAAAAAAGAAAAGAAAATCCTCGTCATCCTCCCACGCTTGTCAGCCTTCACCACCCTGAATCCTGTGCAGGACGGCGTGATATCAGAGCCTCGGTGTGTTTAGCTGAAGCTGCCTTCAGAAGCCGATCTGACAGCAGAGCGCGTCAACGACTGGAGGAAATTACCTCTATTTAGCAGCTTACATGAACACAACAGGCTGACTCGGGGAGATTTAGGGCTCATTCTGACACTGCTGAACAATATGCAAATCACTTCTGTGTGTGCCGCTGTATGTGTGTCGGGTTTTTTCTATGAAGCACACTACTTCATGTGCAGGGTGATGGGTTAAAGTTAAAGAAAATACACTCACAGCCTGTTATAAATTAAAAAAAAGTCTTAGTAATGTCATGGACTGTGAGAATCTTAAAATCTGTAATGAGGTTAGAAAGATCATACATTCAGGAGTACTAGTTCATAGGGACGGATTACAATCATATAATTGTGTTTAACAGTTACAAAGGGTTAAAATTCTAAGATAATGTGTTATCATTATGTTGTTTACTTTATCCTTTAGTGTCTAATTCAAAGCTAAAGTTTTCATCTGTGATCTACAAAGTGGTCTTAATCTCTTAGCCTGAGATCGATTGTTTTTGTCTTTTGTCCAGTACTTGGCTGGGGAAATCGCGGTATTTTCCTCATTACATTAAAGTTCTCAGTGAGGAAACATCACTGCATCACGAGGCGTAACAGGCAAGTGGTGATTAAGACCAATATTTTATGCAGCTAACTAATGTGGAATGCAGTTAAAATAACCTGGAATCCTCAAATAAAAGCTGGTATTCAAGTAGTGTTCAGGTCTTGAATAATACCTGGTCTGATTGTTGTCTACATGTTGCATGCTCACATTTACAAAGAACACTGGTCACTGGTTTCAGCATAGGTGATTTTGCCAGGTTTTTAAGTACAGGTTGTGTAAATGAGAATGCTGTAATTGATCGAACTTGTGATTTCAATGCAATTAATTATACAGTCAAACACCAAACCACTTTGCTGTCACCCTGTCAGGTGTGTGTGTGTGTGTGTGTGTGTGTGTGTGTGTGTGTGTGTGTGTGTGTGTGTGTGTGTGTGTGTGTGTGCGTGCGTGTGTGTGTGTGTGTGTGTGTGCGTGTGTGTGTGTGTTGCATAAGCTCATTTTGATCACCCTAGGCAACAGAGGGCGAGAGACACAGGCAGATGGAGGGAGAGAGAACGAGAGGGAGGGAGAAAAATGGTGCGTTCATGCCACCTGGGAATGTCAGGGACCGCCCCCGTGATTACGTAGTTTTTCCGACTGCCAGCGTTCACATGGTCGGGATGCGTGTTCTTCTTCTTCTGTTATATTGGCGTTTGGCATAACAACTTGTTGCATGACTGCCACCAGCTGTTGGGCGTAGCCGAGAGCATCAGGTGTGTGAAAACACGAAGGCCAAAATATTTGCTGCCGTTTTCTTCTGCGAGCGTTCAAACAGCACATGGGCAGGTGTTTGTGTTCTCTGCAGGACAACTAATGGGAAAGGACACGGATAAGGTGTTTTTTTACACATAGGCCTATTTATGAATACTTTGAAACATGTTATGTCTGTGTATGTTTCTTGGCAGAGGCGTTTGTCCACAATAAACAGTTTATTGTCATTGAAATATTTTCAGTGAGCCAAAAACATCTAACGTCAGCTGTCAACAACGCGTCACCAACTGGCAAACTCTGTTAGCAAAATCTAGCCCCAGTTTCCCACCTCTGATTCCCACATGAAGTGACGTGAATGATGACGTTTTCACTGGGAAAAATGTTTTTCCGATGCCTATGAACTCCACCGGTCGTCTTCATGATTTCAGCTGACTGAACACATGTTCATTCCTCCCTTTAATGCCCTCTGTAGAACTTCTTTTACAACACATGAGGATGTGAAATGAGTGTGAAATAGATGATGATAGATCATAAAGTGGCACGAGGCTGTTTCTGACCCAACATCTACATAGTGTGACTATATGCACATTTACATTAATAGTCTGTGTAGGTCATGTCACCTTTTGATTGCACTTTTTAACCGCTTCTTTTTCTCACATTGAGAAATCTCTAGCCATGCAAAACTGGCCTGGTTATCAACCTCTACAATTCCTGCCTGCATGTCCGATGTTTCCAGTGTTAAAACAACAGAGCTTTGTAGATGGGATTAAGGAAGGGAAGGGCATCTTCATGTGCCAGAGCCAGAAAATTAGCAAAGACAAAATTGCAACAAAAATGTCAATAAGCCTGGATAAGACTGCTGTATTTCTCTTAGCACAGCTTCCATATTGACTGAAAATGACATCATGTCACTCACTCTGAGTATGCGTTGTGGTGCACCACTCTAAACTAATCAATACTAGAATAATTTTCTTTGTATGAATTGACGGTTCTATACAGCGCTAACACATGAACTGACTCTGAATATAGCTTATATTTGCACACATCACAGGAACAGCAGGACGTTTAAATGGACAGGCAAACTGTTCGTCACTGTCTGCAGTCCAGTGTTGAGATAACAGTCCCTCCAGAAAAACGCGGAGTTTTTTTGTGATTGTTGCGGGCAAAAATCCTTGATTATGCGGTACGTTTTCTTAAAAAATGCGATGGAATATGCGGGATATTTATGCCATTTTATGCGATGAAAATGCGGGAACTTGCAAAAATTGCGGGAACTTGCAAAAACTGCGGTTTGATGAAAAAGAGAAAAAAAAGTGATTCCCCCCCAACACTGTGTTCTCACTAGGTGAAATTACGTCACTTCATAACGTTCCCATGGCAACAGGGGAAAATGGCTGCTCTTGTGTGAAGTAAACGCAACATTTTTCAACTTTCTGCTGAGATATGTGAGTTTTTGCAACAAAAATGCGGGGATTATGAAATCATGCAAGCCCCGCATATTTTGCGCGGAAATCGGCAATTTATGCGGCGAAAGTGCGGCGTATTTGAAAAAATGCGGCCCCCGCATAAATATGCGGACTTTGGCTGATTATGCATTGAATTCTGCAATCGCATCATCACGTTTTTCTGGAGGGACTGAGATAAGCACACCCCCCCCCCCAAATAAAACTGTGAGTCTGCGCTCAGACCTAATCTCTAAAGATACATACATTAACTTTGTTGCTGCAAGTATGTTTTAAAGTCTACATCAGAGATTTCCAACTATTGTTCGATGGTTTAAATATATTTTTGAAATATGTCTGAAAAGATACATTAACATGAATGACAATTCTTTTTTTGATGTACACAACATTGATGACAGGCTTACTGGCGTACAGCTGAGGTAGCCATAAGGATTCACTGTGCCACAGTTTAACATTAAAACATGATGTATAAATATATAAATATGCCAAAAAATATATATTAAAAATATATTAGTATTTTATGCGCCATAAAAAGGTAGTAAAGGCTTTAGGCAGCCCTTCACGTTATTGCAGGCCCATTTTTATATGTGACTACATTTTAAACAATATCTGTAGAAGGGGGTCCCTGCTCAGTCTTTTTTTCAGAAGGGGTCCTTGGCCTAAAAACCGTTGAAGACCCCTACAGGTCTACATTATGCCCAAGGGCTACATTGGGGCCCCAATTATTAATTTACCCCTTCATGACAATTGTAATCTTTATATAACTCACCCGTTTAAATTATATTCAGGCTTAAAGTTCTGCATAATTAGCAGCGCATTCCACTTTGAGTGACAGGTGGCTGCCGTCTCAGTAAGCGAGCACGGAGCTCAGCTCCATCCACACTCTACCTCTTGGCCTGTTGCAGGATTAGCCAGGAGTTATCAGACATCAGGCACTGCCAAAATGGCGACGGCCGGAGCCACCCACTTTGAGCCTAATTTAGTCTCTTCAGAAATCTATCTGCATTCCGCCCTCTAGTGGACAAAAATCACATAATGCAGCTTTTAGGTGAGGAAAAAACAATCAATTGGGGCTGTTGATTGGCTGAAAATGAATGTCTGATACTGTCCAGCCAATGGTCCATCCATGAATCCATCTGACTGTTGTTTAAAAGCCCTGGTTCACTTGTAATCTTAAAGTGTGGGCCGACTCCAGCTCAATATGAAAACCGACATAAGGCTAGCATGATTTTTATCCCGATAGATAAATCTGTAAAGTTCTATTTGAAAATCAAATAATCTGTCCAATTTCTCCCATCTGTCCACATCTGGGTCACACAGTTAAGCAAGGTAGCTTGTCCTCCCCAGCACTTCCTGAGAGATCCCGCGGCATTCCCAGGCCTGACGAGAAACATAATCACTCCTGTTGGTTCTGGGTCTTCCCCAGGGTCTCCTCCCAGTTCAACATACTTCATAACATGTCAGAACCAATCATAAATTATCTCTAAGAGTTCCCAGAACACAACATTTTCATCTCGAGATTTCTCTCTAATCGGCTGCCAAAGAAAAATAATTGAATACTAACATTAAAAAAGAAAAGCGAGGACATTTTTGAGGCTTTAACAATCAAATGTTGGACATTTTACTTGATAATTGACAATTGAATGAAATTGGTTATCTCAGTTATTAGTAATTGTTCTGCCAATCTAATCAATCTGTCAACTTTTTCATAAGAGTAGAATTTAGGCTGAAGAAAATGAACTGTGGGCTTGATCCCTCCTGGTGGGCTGGACTCTACGGCTCAAAAAACTAAAAGAATAATCCTTAAAGGCTTATTTCTTTGTAAATTATAGAGTGTGGTCTAGACCTATTCTATCTGTAAAGTGTCTTGAGATAACTCTTGTTATGATTTAATACTATAAATAAAATGTAATTGAATTGAATTTCAAAAGCCAGCACAAACACAGCCACAGTCCACATTGGTTGCACAAACATATGTGTATACACAATCATGCACGGAATCAAGGGAATAACTGGTTAAAATGCAAAGAACACACACACTCATTACTACAATACAGACCATCGAAAACATATAAAACCACCACTTGAGCTCTACAGCAAAGCAATGCAACACAAGTCAACATAATGACAGGAGCTTCTCCTTGTTACAGAGTGGGAGGAGAGTTTCACATCCACAAGTCGATTCTAGTCAAACTAGAGAGCTGCTGCTGTTGTTGCTGCTGCTGCTCAGCAACTACTTCTTAGTTATCTCTTCTAAAAGAAGACATCTTGATTTGCCGATGCCCTCCTGTGTGCACCTATAACTCAACGTGGAATTGACCCCCAAAGTGATCTGTATTATCTGGAAAATTGCAATTACTTTGGCTGCTTTCTAATCCATCTCACATATCTGCAGGCTCTGGGCGAGCCGGAGAGAAAGTGAACTGTAAATGACACAGCTGTGATCCTCCCATCACCATATCAGTCAATAGATGACACATTGTACCTGCACCTTTGACCCAGGCACGTTGAACCCTCCATGTCTGTATCATAAATATTATGTAACCATAATAAGCAAAGCCCTTAAGTAACTGCACAGTAGTGGCGGTTCTAGACCATTTCAAATGGAGGGGCCAGGCTGGGGTCACATGCGATTTCAGAGGAACCAAATATATTAATAAACCCCCCCATAGGTTTGGTTCTACAAAAGACTACTGATAAATATATAACGATAAACACAAGAATACTCAATCAGTGTTAACCTACATTTCATCTATCACTGCACATAAATAATATCCCCTTTTTGGGGATAAAGGTGGGGTTAAAGTGAAAATATTTGCCACAGTTAGGGGGGCCAGAGGGGGGTCGAGGCTTAATATAACGAGGGCACTGGCCATCCTTGCCCCCACCTCCCCACCCCGCACCCCACCGAGTACAAGTGAAGTGTATTAGTTATCACATGAATACATTTTAGAACAGTTTTTGCGACTGGCTATTTGTTAAACATTGAATATCAAGCAATGAAATGGAATAAACTGCAGCTGTCCGTTTGTGATATTGTACAGCATGTAAATATTTTACAACTGAAAGAGATGAAAGAAGGAATCTGACAATGGAGTGTATTCAATGGAGTTCAATTAGCCTATCAAATCTAACATGTAGCAGCCAGAAACCCATTGAGAATTCTACATATTCTTTCCTCAACAACATAAACATGCAAAAAGTCTTAAAATCCTTGCAGCTTTCAAAAACAATCTGCACTGTTTCATTTGCATGACATAACTGATTTTGTAAAAGTAGACGTTGTCAGAGTCTCTTTTGACTCCCAACATTGGTAATCTCAGATTAGGATAGAAACGTATTATTTCATCTAAACTCTGTTACAAAATAATAGGAACCTCCCTCACAACAGCACAACAGAGATAAAACAGCACATATCCATTTAAAGGAGCACTAATGAGTTGAAAAACAATTAAAAAGTCAAGAACCAGGCGCAGTTGGTTGCTGTTACTCTTAAATGAAAAGCACAGAATTACCATAACTCCCAACAATGCAGCAATCTGACTGATTGGCCATCAGTGACTGGTCATTGATTGGCCATCAGTGACTGGTCACTGAAGGATCCAGCGGGTCGCTTCAGACTCCTGCTTCGCGCGCACAACACGCGACAGCTGACAGTAGATACGCTGTGTGGATCTATAGACCTTATCGATACATTACTGATCGGCAGGCCTGCAGCCTCGCACCCCGTAAATCTCATGTATGGAAAACTAGAATTCACACTTAAACAGATCGATATGAAGCGAGGAAATGGGAGTTCATAGCCTACCAGTGGAGGTCAAAAGACCAACTAGAATCTGCTATTTAACGGTATGGGATACAATTGAAGATATACAAATACCAGCACAAGTAGCCTATTATAATTACCCTGCCTTGACATTAACACCATAAGTTCCTATAACAATATCATAATTTCCATTTTAGAATAAACTTGCATACTTAGAGCAAATGTGATATATGAATGTATATCTAATATAAAATTGCATTGTTACCTAATTGGGGATTCCAAATACCTCCAAGGTGACTTTAAACTCACATGTGAGTATCACAAACTTTAAAAGACAGCAGGAATATGAAATAATTTAGGATTGATTTTATGATTTGCTTGTCAACGTCACCTCATCCACAGAGGTCAGCCGCTCACACTGGATACATATGAGCTGGAAGCGCGCGCGCTATAGGCTGATTATTGCGAGAATAAAGAGGATTTGAACTCACCATTTCCTTGTGGAGACGCCGGGTCCTGGAAGCATGTCACGACACTAAATCCCCACGAGCCACAATCACATAGTTCTTCGGTCCGAGCTCAGCGCCCAAACTAATAACTCAACCTTAAAAGAGAAAGTAACAGCAGCCCGAGGTGGTGGCTGGCGCTCAGGAGTGACTGACACTCGGAGCGCAGCGGATACTAGTGGGAAGGTGGAGAAGTGTCCGTGCGCAAAGAGCAGCGAGGGGCGACTGGCGGCGCGCGTCTAGAGACACCGCGGAGAGTCCGTGGGGAGAGAGAGAGAGAGAGAGAGAGAGAGAGAGAGAGAGAGAGAGAGAGAGAGAGAGAGAGAGAGAGAGAGACGGGGAAAGTGCAGAAGAAGCTCGTGGAGAGCCCGGGGAGAGTTCGTGTAGAGGTGAGGAGACCACGGAGATATTTGGAGTGTGAGCAGACTGAGAGGAGTCAGCAGCGGAGATGTTGCGCTCTGCCTGAACTCAGAGCGGACATTAACCCGCACTGGCCTGGTCCCTCCTCTTCAGCCCTGAAGTGGAGGAAGCATCCGTCCATCTCTCTCTCTCTCTCTCTCTCTCTCTCTCTCTCTCTCTCTGTGTCTGTGTGTGTGTGTGTGTGTGTGTTCTGTCATTGTGTCTCTACACAATGGTTATGTCGCTGCATACAGCTGCATATGTGCGCACTGTAGTTAAAGAACAATGTCATTCTCTAGGTCATAGGCGCTGCTGTGATGTTCTTTTCGGTTCTGCATTAAAAAGAAGAAAAGACTAGACCTAATTTTTTCCTACGATCCTATAACTTTCACCCTTGAATGGAAAAAAAAACAAATTTGTCCTTGAGGTCAAAGATGATCTTTGTGGCTTTGTTAATATATACATATATATATATATATATATATATATATATATATATATATATATATATATATATATATATATATAGGCTATATATATATATATATATATATAGGCTATATATATATATATAATATGTCATTTGACCATTTATTCATGGTCAAATGTGGTGGGTCACCAAAGTCAGAGGTGATATTTATTTCTATATTTCTGGTAATAGATGATATTGTGTGCAAAGAAACATTGGCCATTCTTTCAATTTGTCACACATTTATTTTATTTTGAAAATTCAGAGATTGATTGCAACCCCCTAAAAAAACAGACATTAAAAGGCCTTTAGGATCAATAAATAATTAAAAGCTGAAGGGTGCGATCCCAGCTCAGATAATGTCTCTACTGTGTGAGGATCTCTACTGTGTGAGGATCTCTACTGTGTGAGGATCTCTACTGTGTGAGGATCTCTACTGTGTGAGGATCTCTACTGTGTGAGGATCCTTCGTTATAATTTTTGGTTTGGCACATCTCAGGAAGTAGCTAAGCAGATCAGATTCCCCTCTTCTTCTAACCCTACTGTTGTCCTCGGGTCAAATTTGTTGTAAATCGTAACTATTTGTCAAAAAAGTGGTGGTAATGGAAAGAAAGCGCAAAAAAAGGGAATCTTGAAAAAAAAAATCACCTGAAACATTTAAAAAAAGCGTCAAAAAAGGGTTCATTTAAATTTTGTACCTGGGAGTACAGCAAGCTGCATGGTCAACGGGAAGACAACACAAGAGTTAAATGTTCTAAGGAGCGTTTACACCGGTTTTAAAGCAGATGGTCTCTTTCCACATTTAAAAAAAAAATTAAAACCGGCAGCTGATTGGACGAACGCGTCACATGGGTCTGTCTGCTCCCGGATTTTTCAACCGGGCATAATGGCGACTTTGTTCAGAATACGATCTCATATTGTACTAAAATAGTTCACTGAAATGTGTTTCTGAAAACTTTTTAAGGAGAAATAGGCCGTGCAGTTGCTGAATCTGTCTTCATTTCAGATTGACAAAGGTCAGTTTAGTGCAACATGACACGTTACGGTAAATCAAAAACTAAAATTTTTAAAAGCAAAACCAAAAGAGTCTTATATGAGGCAGTTTGACAGTACGAAGCGAACCAGGTCCATCCCCTACTGTTAAAAATGAACAAGTCACATGCTGCTAAAATTCAATTATTTTATAACAAGACTAGCTATGGCCTCATCATACTTAAACTCCTACAGTGAGCTTGGTGCAGAAAGAAACATGGAAAAACAGAGATCAGTAAAGACTTCAGTAAAGATTTCTGAGCAAGTATAGTGATGCTAACACCTCCACGAATTCCATTTTATGTAAATCCATGAGTAGATAAATGTGGGATGTTTACACCCTCTTCATAATTAGAAACAGCTCTGGTGTTGAACTCCAGTTCTCGCTCTTTCATCTCTGAGTCATGTGTTCTCTTTTCCTGAAATTATCTGATCTCTATTTGTTTCTCTGCCTCCTTGCGTTTGAGTTTCTGTCTTCCTCTTCATTCCATTAGTCTCTTCCTTTCTAGGTATACTTTATCCGGGCCAGTTGGTAAGGAATATGTCATCTTAGTTTGCCCTGGGCCATGCAGTGCCATTTTGAATGCTTGAATGCAACAGTAACATGCATCATTTCCCTGAGGTTTTTTTGTTCTTCAGGTTTAGTCAGTGGTGTCTGAGACTAATGCAAATCAGTGTTGAAAATGTGATCTCGAGGCCACAAGCACACATCATCCTTTCATTTTTTTGTTGTTGTAAAACACCAATTAGAAGTTTCACAGAAATTGTGTGTGACAAATTATTTTTCCACCTTAAGGCCATACTGTAATTTTAAGAATGACAAAAACAAACCAATGGCACATTAAAGTTCCCTTGAGTTCTGTCAAAACTCATTCAGTGATGCATGACGACTGGACGGATGGCCCCAGGCCAATCTATTGTCCCACCCACCATGTATTCATCAGAGACGGACTCCACTAACCACACAAACCTCCTCTCACTCTGAGTCACAGTCTGGTCTATATGACAAATATAAATGTCCACATTTTAGGAATTTAAGTTGGCATTTGCTCTAACACAGGGGTCTTCAACGTTTCATACGCCAAGGGCCCCTTAACTGAAAGAGAGACGGAGCAGGGATCCCCGACCACATATATTGTATAAAATGAAGTTGCATAATAAACTGGGCCTACACTAACAAATTGGGGGCGGTCTAAAGCCTTCATACATACCTTTTTTTGCATAGAATACTAAGCTATTAGAACAATAATTGTTGGCATGATTTTATAAATCATCTTTTAATGTTAAGCATACATGTGGCCCAGTGAATCCTTAGGATGAACTGGATCTGTGGATGGCTACCTTAGTGACTACCTCACCTATAGACCAGTAAACTGTGGGGATTTATTTTTGCTAATAATATGTTGGATTCATGTTAAGACATTTTATTTGTTGAAAAAAACTTTCAAAAAATTAACAATAAGTTGGAGGCCCTCTGGTATTGACTCTAAGGACCCCCTAGGGGTACCGGACCCCCTGTTGAAAATGTAGATTGAAGAGGTATAAAGAGAAAGAGTTTACCTGTATTCCTACAGATGACGTTAAAGCAGCATTTACGGACTGTCTCCCTCTTCTGCAGATCATTTCTACGTGACTCATCCTAATCAGCCATTAGCTTCTCACAAAGCTTCGAAAAACAATCCATGAGTTGATTTGATAATTCAGTCAAGAGGAGACTTCATGAAAGCAGTCCGACTCCTACATAAGTGAATTTGAACTGCGGTAAGGAGAATTACTTTTACTGGTTGTGTTTCTAAAAATAGCTTTATAGACTTAGTTTACTGGTATTTCTGTGCTGTTTTTGAACGTCATCTTGTCATTAAACCTCTTTTAAATTTGATCTTATGCCCAGAGATAATGTCAATTCATTTGCTAGCCAACCACAGTATCTTGTTAACAATTACTGTCCTTGTTACTAACCTTTAGACCTTGGCGATGGTGCCAACTGTTCTTTTTAGGAGAGTTGTGTGTGAGCTACAGAGTCTCTGCTTGTGTTAAAAACCTTCATAGTATTTTCCGAATATCTAATTATCTAATCATATCAGTCATCTGCTACTTTTTAATAGCAATAAATTAGACTGCAACATCTGATGAACGAACCACTTGAAGGTGCAGTAGGTAAGTCTTATAAAACTAACTTTCTGTCATATTAGCTGAAACTGACCCTATGTTCCAGTAGAACTACATGAAACAGGTCATTTAAAATAAATCCAGCTCCTCTGGCTCCACCTACAGCCTGGAGTGAGATTGGCAAAAATCCACCGCTTCCTGTTCAGATGCACCAATCAGGGTCAGAGGGGGGGGGCAACTGTGTGTCAATCACTGCTCATGCACACATATTCACTCTCCCTTGTGGGGGGAGGGGCTTAGGAGACCGTTTTGGGCTTTACCAGAAAAAGGGGAGAGGGACTGAGAAGTTGTCGATGTTGAAATTGTTTGGCTAAGTCCTGGATCTTCACAATCCGACCTACAGCACCTTGAACATAAGATTACAGTATTACTGTGCAGTAAAATCTATTTCATAAGAGATGTACAACATTCAGCGCTGATGACTGTGCCAGTATAATGTTCAAATCATTCAGCAAATGGGTTTGCTGTTTAAAACACACGATCATTAGTTTTAAAGGTGCCCTGCCACACAAAACTGTTTTTACTTGTATTTTTTGAAATATGTACGGTCCATATGTGTTTGTGTTATGTGGTGAATGTGAAAATGAACTGCTACCTCCTGTCAGCTCTAGTCACTGGAAAGAAATAAGAGGAGAAATCAGGCCGATTCCAAAAGCTGGTCAGTCTGACGTGGTGTTGCCTGAGCTCATTACTATTCATGAGCTCACCCAGTTGAGCTGGGTAAAGGATGCTGATAGCCAGGCTCTCATTGGCAAGCTGTTTGCCAATCAGAGTCAAGCAGCTTAGCTTGTTGAATATTAATGAGAACTGGAACAAATCGAGCTGAGTCTTTCTGCAGGCTTTCTATACCACGCTAGAATGGCTTGAAACAAGGTAACCAAGGCATTTCTTCCACAAAAAAAGTCCATGGTAGAACTTCAGACATTACCACAAAGTGATGAAATACGTGTGGCAGGGCACCTTTAAGCATTTTGTAATTGTAGCCCTATAGTACGTCATGGTGCGTGTGCTTAAAGGTGTACAGTTTTTGGATGCCATAAAAGTCAGTCCAAAGAAAAGCATAAAGCAAAAGAATAGTTACACACCTGTGCCAGCTTTCTATTTTGTTTTCATGATTCTCTAAACTCTGCAATCACTCTTGCAACATAAACAAGTATTAGTACTACGAGCAGTTTTGCCAGATACAAATTACGTTTCCAAGCCAAACTCACAAAACTGCACAACACTGACTTGTCGCATCGTTTCTACAGCCTGCCAACTCAAACAGAAGCAGAGTTATTTGCTTTATTCATTACCAGCCAAATTGGCTAGTAACTTTCAAATTTTACCAGCTAAAGTTAGTTTTTACCAGCTAAAGTTAGTTTTTACCAGCCAAAGTTAGTTTTTACCAGATTTGGCTGGTTGGTGTGTGTCAATTTAAAGCCTGGCTTATACTTATAGGTTGTCTGTTCTTTTATTGTATGTCTGTATTAAGTCTTTATATTCTTCCCCAGGAAGACAAGAGGAACGTGTGTGCTCCTAATGGGGATCCTAAATGAACTAAATTAAAGTATTTGCATACATTATTAACTGTATTCTGTCTCTCTGTCCCTCCCTCCAGCCATATTCCCACTTTCCCCGTCCACTGCCATTCTCTTCCTGTCCACCAGATGTCCTCTGACTTTGTCTCCTGCCCCTCTCACTCCTACATCCAGCCCCTCCCTCGTGCCCTGCAATAACCCCTTCCCCTCCAGTCCCAGTCACCTGACCTTCTCCACCCATTGCTCACCTGTTCCCACTTTCCTCATCAGCCCTGCAGATATGTATCCAGCCCCTTTGCCCCTCACTCCTTAACAGATCATCGATGTTTCTCTGTGCATTGTACCTTTGCATTCAAACCACCAGAACTTGAACCCTTGAACTTACCCTGACTCCACCCCTGAACCTGCCTGTCTACCTTCACCTGCCAGTAAGCCTTCACCTTCATTTTTCATGAATTTCATATATTATTTAACGGTATCATTCTGTCTGCATCGTCTGCATTTAGGTCATATCCCCATTTTCCTGGCACTTACCCACTGTGACAAACTTTATTAGCATAAACTAGTAGCCTAACTAGTTATGCTATGTTTGTAATGCACTGAATATAAACTACCTGTATGACAAAGTTCTTTATGCCTGAGACTTGTTTATGTAGGCTACATAACTATATCAGGTTAATGTAAATTAGGAGCAAGACAATCCTACAAGCTTCTAGCACTTACATTACATTTTTTCATTATGACTATTACCCCATCTTATCAAAATGCAGCCGTTTGAACTTCTAAAATTTTCACTTTATTTCATGTTTTAGTTTATCTTCCGTTAGCAACGCTAGCCATGTTTAGCAACACCCGTTTGAAGCAAGTCTCCATTCAATATTGCAATCACAACAAGAGCGATTCCCATACCCACAGGCAGTGATGCGGACGCAGTAAGGTATTGCAGTAATACGAGTGATTAAATTGTCATTTAAACAACCAAAGTGGTCCAAAAACAATGAAAACAATTCATACTTACAAGTTACACAGGGCACAGCCATCTTGGATTTTGTATCGGAATTCTTGCTCCGTGTGCTCTGAGTTCGACCGAGCGGGAAAGTTCGCCGTCCGAGTAAAGGGGGCTTGTTGGTGCGTGTCGCTAGGCAACGTCCTGTCTTTCTCGTCGGAACTCCGACACGGATAGATAATAGAACGCAGCATTAATCAAAGGTTGGCTGTTTCCCGCTTGCAAGTGTGACATTAAAACTTAAGACACTCTCTTGTTTGAGCTTTTGTTCACAGAAAACTCCAAGTACAGTTAGCATGGAACATTTAACAACTAAAGCTAGTTATGCTAAATGGAAGATTAATTGCATAAGTGTTAGTTATGCTAAAGCGTTTGCATAACGTTTTGAGCTTGTAATGCCAAAAGGTTAGCCTGGAAACTGCTAACTATGCTTACATGCAAAGCGTTGACATGCTGACGTGTTAGCGTGGTAAATGTTTCCTTATTAGGCCCATGCTCGTATGGAATGGCTAACAATCTATCAGTGACGCTCGCTTGGGTTGGCATTTGTATTCATTTAAATGCATGTTGTTTTGAGCAGTAGGTATGTGTGGACTGCTGTGAATGCAGATGCTTCCTCCTAACATTTTGGGATGTTGGGTTTATGCTGGCGACACAGGCCTGTTAACTAAACTAGCTGAGGATAAATACCATCGTGTTATATTCTAACTACCAAAATACGAGGTGCATTAGAAGTTGGAATAGAGATGCAGAGAGAGCACGACCAAGCTGTCATCTTTCCTGATATCCCCAAATTGTTCTGGGCTCGCTGGATCTCTGTGTTCTGGTGTAATGGCTTTGCTTGATGAGCTTTCATTTTACTTGTCATCGTCCACTTGTAATGTGGATCTGTCTCATTTTTCAAAGGACGCTTTGCAATTTTAAAGTAGTTTCTACAGGCAAATAACCTGTTTGTCCTGAAATAATTTGAACCTCCAACCTATGTGCCTGCTGATCTTCCAGCTCTGCCTCCTTGAATGTTTTCGGCTTAGTAGGTGCACCAGGTTGCGTACAAACCTCTGGCAGCCCATGGATGGGCAGTAATGAGTTTTGTTTAAGTAATCTGAGTATTTACCATCCACAGGACTATTATATTCTTATATTTCTAGTGCAATGTTATGTTACTGATTAACATTATGTTGACAAATGAGTCTGAGAATAACTAATATGTTAGCATTAACAAAAAGGAGTGTTTACCAGACACTCAGCTGCAGCCCCACGGACACATTGGATTCCTTGTATTCACCAAGTGCAATTAAGGTACAGGAATATATGAGGTTAATGGAGAGGCATCTGATGCAGCTACATTCAGGTACATTCAATAAAGACATACAACATATTCATCGTGAAAGGACAGTGCAAGGCATTAGACAGCAGACACTGCATTCATTATATTTAGGCTCTGTTTGTTCAGTGTTCATGTTTACCTCC
Organism: Gymnocephalus cernua; assembly: GCA_023631565.1. NCBI lineage: Eukaryota > Metazoa > Chordata > Actinopteri > Perciformes > Percidae > Gymnocephalus > Gymnocephalus cernua. The sequence goes on from CM042435.1 coordinate 35,715,525, forward strand.
TGAATAGATTTTAAGGCTGTAAGTAAAAGCAAATGCTTAAGCATACATAACTTCCTCGTATCTAACCTCTTTTCTAACTCTTCTTTGAATAGATATTCTCATAAAAGCCAAACAATGAAGTGATGAGCACACACAATGGGGCAAAGTAACTTATTTCTGTGGATTTGTACTTTTCAAGGGGACAAACCTGCCAATACCACGAAAGAAAACCTCTTTTCCATAAAATACAGGAGTGAAATAAACTATAGCCTAATGTATATTTGGAGAAGGGAGTGCAGTGAGATAGCAGGATGTTGGCTTTTATAACTTCAGTTTAACCAGTCTGAGCAGAATAGTTAAATTGTGTTTTGACAGTGCAACGTCTGTACCTTCTGTCTCTGACCGACTCTGCTGCTATCAGTAGGGACTACGTATTTGTCAATGAAAGGAACAAAGTTGTTTGAGGCTATTGTTACTTTGGGGCCCAGTCTCATTTCAAATTGTTTCTTTTGGCAGCTTAGAATGATTTGAACTTCAGTGGCACCATAGTAACAGCAATGACGTGCCTAAAAATGTCAGCCTGTTTTGAAAGAACTGCATCACAACTCATTAGGGTGGAACCCACAAAAGTGAAATATTCAAGCTCTTACTTGATAACATGACAAATGTTGATCAGTAGACCTTTTTAACAGCACAGAATAGCTGTGTTCGAAACCAACCCTCTTGTTTCTACCACCGTAGTCATTGTTTTCACCTTTGTTTGACTAGTTTATTACTGAACGCAGCAATCACGCACCGTGCCGTCACATCCTGCGCCACCCACCACCACAAATAAATTCACAACCTGTGGGAAACACTGGCAAGTATGAGGCAAGTGGGGCGCCTGGGTAGCTCACCTGGTAGAGCGCGCTCCCCATGTGAGGCTCAGTCCTCGCCGCAGTGGCCGTGGGTTCAATTGGACCCTGCGGCCCTTTGCTGCATGTCATTCCCCCTCTCTTTCCCCTTTCATGTCTAAGCTGTCCTATCAAATGAAGGCCTGAAAAAATAATCTTAAAAAAAAGAGTAGTGCAACAGGTTGGGGGGGTGGATGGGTCAAACAACACAGGACTTTCACCCAGGAGATGGGGGTTCGTGTCCCGTTCTTTTCCCGTGTGTCACTGAAACGTACATTTTATAACCCCACCCACCATCTATTCCTAAACCTAACTGTCCCGTTTTTGTGCCGCATGTCAGTTAAACGTACGTCTCGACCAAGTGAGTCAGATAGTGACGCCAAGAATCCCGACCCAGAGAGTCAAAAAGTGACCAAGCGTCGCTTTTTGACTCTCTGGGAGTGAGAATGTGCTTCTTTGACATGTTGATTATTTGGCCTTTTGTGTGCTGTTGTTCACAGTATTTGAAGTGAAGGTTTTCTATTCCAACGTGGAGTTTGTGAGTTAATGAGTTAGTGACCATGTAGCTAATGCATATAAGTAAAATGTCATGGTTAAATTATTTGCACAAAAACTGTATTTCACTCACACATTTACCTATATTTTTACTTTCTGCACACTTTATCATTATGTGCCTGTGAAAAAATGAAATTCATATTTGTGCCCTGGCTTCCTCTCAAATAGACTTCCAGCTGATGCAGACCATGAGTGAACCTCCGGGCTCTCTGTGGCTCATATCAGTGAAATGATTTAAAACGCTCAATCTTTCAAACTGGGTCACATCTAATTCCCACCAGTTGAATCAGACTTCAAACTGGTGGTTCTAAAGCCTTTTTGATTTGGTGGCTGATTTAGGCTGGTCAAAATAACAACCTCTGATCACAAATGGGCTTAATGGAGAGTAAATATTTCAACAAAATACGTTTTTCCTTTTAGGTTGATTCATTTTATTAAGATGTGGTTTAGACAGTATTACATGTTGGAGAATAGAAACGGAAAAGCTGAAAAATCTGCTAAGTGAATTCCATTAAATCACTTTGCATGTAATTTAATGTACATTGCAAACAGGAATAGCTAATGGTGCCAATTTGCCAAAATGGGGCTAGGGGTAGTAGGGGGTTACAGTTTTGCAATGTTGCCTGAGGACAGCCCACAGTGTCAGCCTCAGAAAGCTCCTGTGCTAGAGAAAAGTATAATTCATCCTCTGGTCATCATGAATGTTTTGCAGAGAATGTCATGTCAATCCAAGCACTAGATGTTGAGTTGCTTCAGCGTAGACCCACCGACCGGCAAACGGCAAACAGACAGAAGGCACTTCCCTGAGTTGTTAAAAAATGCAATCTGTCGATGGGTTTGAGAACCTCTCAAAATTAGTTTTGTATGCACTTTGTCCTGTAATGCGAGTTGTGCCTCCTGGATGGTTTGTCTTTTTTATTTGTAGTTTCTATTGTCATTACGTTTTGTTTGCTTTTTACAGTTTTAACTGTTCATTTTTACTAAATTTTGCAATACACAGCGCCTTGTAACCATACATTTGAAAGCTGCTTTAAAAATACAGTAAGTTTGCATGGTTAAAGTGCTCATATTATGCTAATTTTCAGGTTCATAATTGTATTTAGAGGTTATATCAGAATAGGTTTACCTAGTTTAATTTTCAAAAAATACCATATTTTTGTTGTACTGCACATTGCTCCTCTTTTCACCCTGTGTGTTGAGCCCTCTGTTTTAGCTACAGAGTGAGACATCTTACTTCTGTTCCATCTTTGTTGGGAGTCGCACATGCTCAGTAGCTCGGTAAGGACTACAAGCCAGTCAGAAGCAGAGTATGAGGGCGTGTCCTGACAGTACCTAGGTAAGGACTACTAGCCAGTCAGAAGCAGAGTATGAGGGCGTGTCCTGACAGTACCTAGGTAAGGACTACTAGCCAGTCAGAAGCAGAGTATGAGGGCGTGTCCTGACAGTACCTAGGTAAGGACTACTAGCCAGTCAGAAGCAGAGTATGAGGGCGTGTCCTGACAGTACCTAGGTAAGGACTACTAGCCAGTCAGAAGCAGAGTATGAGGGCATGCCCTGACAGTACCTAGGTAAGGACTACTAGCCAGTCAGAAGCAGAGTATGAGGGCGTGTCCTGACAGTAGCTAGGTAAGGACTACTAGCCAGTCAGGAGCAGAGTATGAGGGCGTGTCCTGACAGTACCTAGGTAAGGACTACTAGCCAGTCAGAAGCAGAGTATGAGGGCGTGTCCTGACAGTACCTAGGTAAGGACTACTAGCCAGTCAGAAGCAGAGTATGAGGGCGTGTCCTGACAGTACCTAGGTAAGGACTACTAGCCAGTCAGAAGCAGAGTATGAGGGCGTGTCCTGACAGTACCTAGGTAAGGACTACTAGCCAGTCAGAAGCAGAGTATGAGGGCGTGTCCTGACAGTACCTAGGTAAGGACTACTAGCCAGTCAGAAGCAGAGTATGAGGGCGTGTCCTGACAGTACCTAGGTAAGGACTACTAGCCAGTCAGAAGCAGAGTATGAGGGCGTGTCCTGACAGTAACTAGGTAAGGACTACTAGCCAGTCAGAAGCAGAGTATGAGGGCGTGTCCTGACAGTAACTAGGTAAGGACTACTAGCCAGTCAGAAGCAGAGTATGAGGGCGTGCGATGCTAGCAGCTAGGCGAGCATTATAACGTGTGTTCCAAAGTGACCACGTTTGTCTCTGAACAGAGATCCTAAGCAACCATAGAAACACAATATGTTCATGTCATTTCATGCACAAGTTTTTTTCACAACTTTGCTGTAAACCCAGTGACCCTGACTAAGATGTGAAGGTGTTTTTCTAACCAAAAAAAAACCCCCAATTTGTAGTCATTTGTATCCGTGTCTGGGAATCTGAGTGTGGCCAGCGGATGTTTTTGTGGAGGCGGCGCGGTGCTGGCAGAGATAACGACCGTCAGACACGACCAGCCAGCTTTGATTGCCACAGCAGAGGCTCATATCGCTTTCTCTTTCAGACTCAGACTTCATCCTCCTCCTCAGCTTCTCTGCTGCTTGTTCCCCTTCTCTCTTATTTTTGTTCTTATTCTTTGCTCCATTTGTAATTATTCCTCTCTGTGTGTGTCCTGTCTTTTTACTCTTTTTTTATTTCATTTTTTATTTTTTTTTAGTCATTTTGGCTCATTTTCCGAATGTTTTATTGGCATTATTGCCCCCGAAAGCTTTTACAATTTATTTATTTTATTTTATTTATTTATTTATTTATTTATTTATTTATTTATTTATTTATTTATTTATTTATTTATTTATTTTGCAGGGACAATGCTCATTGATCAACAGACAAGTTACTTGCTGTAAACAAGCCAGAGTTAGCTACAAGTGCTAGTTTCCATCTGTTGTCCCTAGCCGGGTCTTAACAGGCACCCTCAAATACAAAAGTCAATACAAATACACTATAAATGTAATAAATACAGTAACAATGTAATAAATACAGCAGGAATTTTAAAACAATATGAATATACCCTCAAACAGACAATATATTGCTCACCTCATCTAACCCTCAACTTGATTACAGTATAAAGTATAGTATAAATAAATAAAGAAAATAATAATAAAATAAAAGCAAAGTATGTTCATGGGCTTAATTATTTGGTGTGTGGTTACAATTGTAATTGTTCCTAATCCAAGATTTAAGCTTTTTTTTTTACACATATACAATACATATGTTCCTGCTATATCAGAACAACGCAGAGAGAAGCCACCTAAGACACCTTGACAAACGCATATAGTTTTCTTCATTTGTTGACATTGATTTATGTAAATGATACCACATTAAAACATTTAGATTATTAGCTACACGACCAAGGCAGGTGGAATGTGGTTTTGATTCAGTATATTTGTTTGCATCAAAAAAAAAGAGAGGCAAAGTCCCTCCACTTACACACAAAGGTTTCTACCCATCGTAAAATTATAAATTACATGACAATAATACACTGGTGTTTATAACGAACAGATGTGTCACTTGTTTTTCACCATTTTCTGCTACACAGTGAGCAGCTATTGATGCTTTAACTTATGGTTACCATGGTTTTCGGTGGCTGTGGCGGAGCTGTGGGCACTGAGCCTGGTGCATTTTTGCTCAGAATCTGATTATTCAGAGACGCACGCTCAGCCAGTTAATAATCTCCTTCAAGGCCAAATGTTCTTTTAATTTAATTTTGGTATTTTGGTTAAGCCCTGTCTGTGTTCCCCTTGTTTTTCCCTCTTAGGTTTTCTGTCTTGTTTTCTCTGTCTCTCTTTCCTTCTCCGTCTTATATCAATTCTGCAACAAGAAAGCCTTTTCTATTAAAGTGCTCATATTATGCTAATTTTTAAGTAAGTAAGTAAGTAAAATTTATTTATAAAGCGCTTTTCACAGATAAAATCACAAAGTGGTTAGGTTCATAATTGTATTTAGAGGTTGTACCAGAATAGGTTTATGTGGTGTAATTTTCAGAAAACACCATTTTTTTGTTGTACTGCACATTGCTGCAGCTCCTTTTTTCACCCTGTGTGTTGAGCTCTCTGTTTTAGCTACAGAGTGAGAAATCTCACTTCTGTTACAAGTACCTAGGTAAGGACTACTAGTCAGAAGCAGAGTATGAGGGCGTGCCCTGACAGTAGCTAGGTAAGGACTACTAGCCAGTCAGAAGCAGAGTATGAGGGCGTGTCCTGACAGTACCTAGGTAAGGACTACTAGCCAGTCAGAAGCAGAGTATGAGGGCGTGTCCTGACAGTACCTAGGTAAGGACTACTAGCCAGTCAGAAGCAGAGTATGAGGGCGTGTCCTGACAGTACCTAGGTAAGGACTACTAGCCAGTCAGAAGCAGAGTATGAGGGCGTGCCCTGACAGTAGCTAGGTAAGGACTACTAGCCAGTCAGAAGCAGAGTATGAGGGCGTGTCCTGACAGTACCTAGGTAAGGACTACTAGCCAGTCAGAAGCAGAGTATGAGGGCGTGTCCTGACAGTACCTAGGTAAGGACTACTAGCCAGTCAGAAGCAGAGTATGAGGGCGTGTCCTGACAGTACCTAGGTAAGGACTACTAGCCAGTCAGAAGCAGAGTATGAGGGCGTGTCCTGACAGTACCTAGGTAAGGACTACTAGCCAGTCAGAAGCAGAGTATGAGGGCGTGTCCTGACAGTACCTAGGTAAGGACTACTAGCCAGTCAGAAGCAGAGTATGAGGGCGTGTCCTGACAGTACACAGGTAAGGACTACTAGCCAGTCAGAAGCAGAGTATGAGGGTGTGCTCTGACAGTACAAAGCCAAGGTAATTCAAATGGATACACACACATACTTACTTTTTAAAAACACACACATCTGCCCCCATACAGACACTCACTTATTCAAACATTAGCATTGTTGTAGTCACCCAAAACATCCCCTTGTACACATCCACGTGTGTATGTATGTATGTATGTATGTATGTATGTATGTATGTGTATATATATATATATATATATATATATATATATATATATATATATATATATATATATATATATATATATATATATATATATATATAATGTATTTAAAGCTCACATGAAATCAAATAAAAACACATACTCTGGTGCAAAAACAAACCGCTTTCCTCTTTTGAGTCATTACAATTACTGTAAATTACTGTTAGATACATTCCCTCGCTTCGTACTTTATTACAATTAAACATCAACTAGCTAGTGAATCGACTAATGGGAAACATGAGACAGTTTCTCCCAGTAGCAGCAGGGAACCGCTGAGCTCTTTCACATCCCTCTTGTTTCTGATCAGAGGCTCCGATTAGAGAGATTATGATTATGTTTGTGAGTGGGTCCAGGCGCTCAAAAAAAAATGTGTGTGTGTGTGTATATATATATATATATATATATATATATATATATATATATATATATATATATATATATATATATATGATATAGACTGGTATTTATGCTACCAGTTTATATCCTGCTCATCTGTGGGTCTATTTGTGAATCTGAATCTGTAATGTGTGATTATAAATTGAGTTTGCGCACATACCTCTGTGTATGTGGGTGTATTAAGCGCCTGGATGCTGCTCGCAAACATAATCATAATCTCTCTAATCGGAGCCTCTGATCAGAAACAAGAGGGATTTGAAAGAGCTCAGCGGTTCCCTGCTGCTACTGGGAGAAACTGTCTCATGTTTCCCATTAGTCGATTCACTAGCTAGTGGATGTTTAATTGTAATAAAGTACGAAGCGAGGGAATGTATCTGTTGAGAATGTTTTTATTTGATTTCATTTGAGCTTCTTGCTATAAAATGTCCAGCATGCAAAACTTAAATGGATTAATCTGTGTTTTGTCACCAGCTAATCAGGAAACATGAAATATTGTAATACTGAAATAACCACTTAAAACAAATTGACATGGAAATGGAAAAACAAATTAAAAAAAGTAGTAGTAGTATTCATTTTCAGGTACCAGTATCTTAATTTGCCGTAGGTTTGAAATAACTTCAGTCTTCGACATTCTGCTTCCAACCTCTCTTACACCGGCTTTTATTTATATTGGATGTATTTTTTTTAATGTAAGCACAAATTAACAAATAAATGAACATTAAATGCTTTGATAAATTATGTTAAGGACTATGCAGATCATAATTATATTAAAGTGAGATCAGTTAACACACGTAAGAATAACTGACAGCGTGCAGAGCTGCAATAGCATCCCTTTAATCTACAACAAATGGAGTTCTTGCTTTTATCCTTTTGCTGTTCTGCTCACTCAGTAAAGTTGTGGTGATTGGTCAAAATTGCGAGTCGCACCAAATTCACAGTGATTGGTCGAATTTGCGTGAATTATTGCGATTGCATGGCAAATTCCTGGAGGGACTGAATGTCCCCCCTTTGCCACCCCTGGAATGGTTATAACCTAATGCCACATTACGATTCACGAGGAAACTAATTTATCTGCAATAGGTGAATCATTAAAGTTTCTTACCATCAGCCCAACATTTCGTCCGCCATGTGTCTCAGTAATGTTGGGAACCGACCAGTGTGGTTAAATACTATCTTTAAACGAAGATCTCAGAGCATGTAACCGCATCCTTTCCCCGTTCTTCTTTTCCTAAACCCAACCGCCGTATAGATGCTCGGTTATGTGAGCAACGTGGTCGCGGGCGGCCAGCGGTGCGTGGCGCTCTCGGACAGGAACGCGATGGGCTTCATCGCCAGCCTCCACGAGCTGGCTTCAGCCGAGAGGAAGTTCTACTGCAAGCTGTGTACCGTCAAGACACAGATAATACGCCCCCTGCTGGAGCTGGGTAAGTTTGAACTTCTGTGAGTCTGAATTTTTTTTAAAATGTATCTTTAGGGGGCCGAGCTGCGAAGTCCAGTTCCAGTTTAGGAAATTCTCGTTATTGCGTTAAAATTACAGACATCTATATGTTGTCTAGACAAAGAACAAATTCTAAGAATAAGACAGACCTTATCCAGTCTTACAGTCTTATACCTGATTAGCCATTGTGCTTTTGGACACCTTCCCTGCACGTTTTAGATGTTTCTGAGCATCAACACACCTGTCTCAGGGTTTCCGCGGGGTCTTAAAAAGTCTAAAAAACATCTAGAATTTCAAAATCTAAATTGTAGGCCTTAAAAAGTCTTTAATTCGCTGAAGTATTGCGTTCTACGTCCATGTAACGCTACCTCTAATGCTCATTGAAATACTTTGTTTTTTAGTCTGTATTGTTGTAGTTCTTTCTTTCGATAGTATAGATGCTTCCCATTACGTGCTGACCACCAAAAAACGAGATAAACGTGTCCGTGTACACGAATCAATAGATTAAAACTGACGTGAGACAGTGTTGTAATATGACGTCAACTCGTCAAGTTTTCGCAGACTTTGAGTTGTCTTTCTGACTTGATTCAGGTTATTCTGACACCACTTGAAAGCAACATTAGTAGCTTTATATCAAAAGTCCTTTTTTACAAGAATTTTGAATTCACAACCAGCCACTGGCCAGAGTATTTGCTAAATTAATATTTGGTGCTTTTGGCTAAAACGTTGCAGATTGAAATATGCATTGGTTTGGAAATTCTGGTGTCTAGAAAGTAAATGAGAAACTTAATTTACCTCACATGCCCTTAAACAAGACACCAAACTAGTAAATGTTCATCTGCAGCGGGACGGCGGCTGCTCCAGTGAACACACGCCTGCGGTTGTACTGGGCAGTTTAATGTGACTGTGATGAACGTGGAGCAGCGCAATATCGACAATGAATGAGGGAACAGTTTGGAACACAGCTACGGTCAAGACCGTGTCGATACTCGCCAAAGTGTCCTTGAGCACCTTTATTGCACAGACGGCTCCGCCAAAAAAAACATAATAATAATTACACGGTGTCCCTGGGAACAAAGCCTTAATTACACTGTGTACAGCTCAAGTGGCGTGCACAAAACATCTTGAGTTGAAGAGAGGAACGGCAGAGTTCTGAGTTGATGCTGCCTCATTTCTAAATCAATTTTACACATAATTGCCTCTGCTCACGAGTACTGAAGGAGATTAACATTTCACCCTGTTTGTTTACAGAAAATCTCAAAATGAGCCAAACAGATTTGTCTGAAACTTGGTGGACACCTCTCAACTTTTGGCTCAGAGATCAGATTTGATGGTGAAATCTGTGAGTTCCATCATTTTAATTAAACAGCCAGCTGTTGTCATAACAGTTAGTAACATTTATAAGTCCACTCAGACTCAAAGTCTTGAGCTTGGATAAATGCTCAGCATTAGATGCGTTTGTGCTCCAATTAATACCTTCTTTTTTTAGAATATAAAATTTTAGAATATAAAATTTGCAAAGATTGTAAGATTGAAATTGCAGGATCTGTTTAACAAGTCGAGTCATGTTTTTGATAAAATGAAATTACCAAATGAAATGAACTTCAAAGGGCCAGCGAGCAGATTTAAATATTTTCACTTATATGTGTTTGTATTGCAATGCACAATAGAAACGGAAGAGCAACTTGTAGAAAAGGAGTGCAATGTATTGTATTGTATATTGCGATATATTGATTATGATGAAGTAGCATATTTGTATTCATTTTATTATGTTTTCACCTTTTTAGTCTATTTCAGATTTAAAGGCCCTTGATGAACTTTCAGAAAACAGTCTAGAAACAATTTTCAGTAATTACTAAGGATGTTTACAAGATTTGCAACCGTTATTCTGTTTTATTTTGCACTTTTCTATCATTGATATTTATGTTTCAAAGTGTAGCATGGAGCACTGAGCAGCTCCAGAGCGACTAGCAGCAATCTGAATATGCTTAGATGATTTATTCTGGCAATTTGTATGGAAACTAAAGAAATGACTAAAAATGCTATGAATTATTATTGTTTTTCTATATGGCTGATGTTATTTCACACTTCATGTCCTGCCAGTTGAGTGATAAGCCAGCACCATTTATTTTCCATGGCAATATGCAGACCTCTGTGTCTTTCTTCTTCTGTCATTGTCCTGTCTTCCTCTCTCTCCCCTTTCTAATTTGCTGGAATAACAGTGTAAATTAACCCCAACAATGTGGCAACTTTTTTATTTTCTCCCTCTCTTGTTTCTCTTGTAATCCCTTCTTTACTCTGTTTTTTTCCTTCTCTCTGCCTCCTTTCCTCTTCACCTCTCTGGCTCCCACTTTCTCTCTTTTTTTTGGTTTTCTTTCCCAACTTATCCTCAGCGGAGGCAGAGTTATGTGATGCGTATGTGTATTCCACTTATCCCACATACTGGTGCGTTGCACCGCCCAATTGTCGGGTTAAAAACAGTTGTATTTTTTTCTCTTTTGGGGAAAAGTTTGAAAATCCGAGAAGCCCCTCACTGCAGAGCCGCAGACCTCAATGTGGGCGGAGTTAAACGTTGAACCCCGCCGTCACCGTGTCACCGTGTCACCGTCATGGATGTATTAAGAGAAGTGGATACAGTGTTCGGCGGGAAGCCCCGTACGTTCCAATGAGAGTGCTCAAAAGCGCATTAAGACAACATGGAGCTCGATGGACACGCGCACTAGCAACTATTTGTTTGCGTTGTGTTAGCAACCGGTAACAACATGCTCGTTCATGAGCGTGTCTCTTACAAGTGGCGAACTCACCGTTTTTATTGTCTAAAACATTCACTGACGTTAAACGTGTGTTTTCGTTCATCCACGTTACAAGCTTTACAGCATACAGCCCTCGGGTGTATCATAAGAGAGAACCAAGGCAATGTAATCACTATGTCTGTAGTAACGTTGTGTAGGCATATAGCTAGCTACCCCTGATGTTAGCAACTAGCTAGCTAGCCGATAGCCCCACAAGTTTGGGAAACGCTAATGACGGTGAATTACAACCATCAGCTAGCGCTATTTCGCCACATTCATTAAGGTTTCTTGTCTATTAGTGATGTGCGGATCGATACTAAAGTATCGATATTAACAATCCCAACGTCTCCTGCTCTAGTATTGATTCTCATATAAAAAGATCGATATTTAAACTCAGTAATTAGGAGTGAGTGTTTATGTTACACGGCGGACGTGACGGCGGGGTTCAACGTTTAACTCCGCCCACATTGAGGTCTGCGGCTCTGCAGTGAGGGCTACATGGAAAATCCTGATAAAGGTGTGAGGTGCATGCAGCTGTTTGATGATACAATGTCTTTGTCACTTTAACACCTGTAGCTCTCTTCATTTGGTCTGGACCCAGGAAAAGGAAAGTTCTTGCTTTGTATTATTTCTGGATATTGTTATAATAACTCAACATTATTACTGGTGTTTTTTTCTTTAATATACTTCATGAAAGATATATTCATCATGACCTCAGCTCACTTACACTAAACTCCTGTAACAATTTACATGTTTTACCTGTTAGACTCACATTTTAATGCCTTTGTTCATCAAATTTCCACACAGTCAAAAACAATAAAGAAGTGTGCATCCTGATCATAGTTCATTTATAAAATCCTAGCGCTCTGTCTGTCCAGCCCAGCGTGTCTTTCCAGTTAAATTGAGAAACTGTGACTGTGAAGCGGGTACAGAGCACCGTGAGGTTACGGTTGTTGTCAGCGGCGGTTGCAGTTAGTTTTGCCGTCCAAAGGTGACTGTCCCGTGGTGACGGTAGTTTAAGCAACACGACTAAGATTGGAAATACCATCCTGCCTGTTCTGCCAATCTTCCCAGCCCTTGTCACATGACCTGTTAATGTTTCATGGAAAACGTGTATTGTATTCGGACATACTTTTTTTTTTCTTCAAAATAAAAATAAATTACATTAATAATGAATGTTGCGTTTTATTTAGCAGAATTACACTGTAGTGTTCTATCCTATCCAATACTTTCTATATTTCTGGGGTGCCTGGGTAGCTCACCTGGTTGAGCGTGCGCCCTATATACAAAGGCTTAGTCCTTGTCGCAGCAGTTGCAGGTTCGGTTCTGACCTGCGGCCCTTGTGCTACCCAACTTAAAAGGTCCTGGAATTGCCTCTGTGTCCTGCAGCGATCATAGTTTAGGTAAGATTAGAAAAAGGGCCTGCAGCAGGCTGCTATGCCCCTATGCAAAATGTAGTCAGGCCCGCAGACTCCTCTGACCACTGCATTTAATAGGTTGGCATCAAAGTTTACCAAAAGGACAACTGCTGCCTTCATTTTCCATACTGCTACAGACTGTTATTACTACTTTTCATTTTCCTCACTGACATTTTTCTTTACCTTTTTTCCTCGGTGTAATTTCACCCATCCCTGACCACAGCGTTTCAAAGCATCTGCTGTTTCGCCCATCACACCCCCAAACATTTCATCTTCTTCGCTTTTCCCAGTTACACAAATATTTTCATTCTTAGGCACAATCATTTTCTCTAAGAGCAGGGGGAAGGTACCACAGTTTGACAAAGGCCAGAGCTTCACATTTGATTGAGTGTCGGTAAGAAGAGACTTCCACTCAGAGGCCTTTACCGTCTCCGCTGCGTCAGCTGAACTTGGTTTGACTTCTTCCAAATTTCAGATGATTTTTCAAAAGGGTCTGATTGCTGCAGAAGTATTTTTGTGGCTAAATGCCTTCACAAACACCATCTGTGCCGTGTAGGTGGCAGGAGGCAGGATAATACATTGTTACATTTATAATTCTTCCATTTTCCCACTCAGAGAGAAGCTGATTGGGACGTCTGATGACTCAAATTTACATACTGTAGAAAGCCGCGGCGTGACGCCTCTCGCAGACTCCTGGCTTTATTCACTACACCTTTTCAAACAGTCGGCTCCTCTGTCTTCTTTATTTCACACTGTTTAGCCTCCCTCTACATATCTCCCACCTTCACTTATAATCAGTTTAAAGTACTTAACGTCAGAGTTATAAAACCCTCCAAAAACATGTTTTGATCTTGTCCTTCTGGAGTAAAGTTATTAACTTTTAATTGAAAACATAAGAAATCTAGCTGAAACATGAAATTTCATTTTACAAAAACAATGGAAGCAATCTAATTTTCTTTAAAGGTAAAAATGGCTAAATGTGTAACCATAAATTATCACAAATGACTAAAAAGCAGGTACGTTTAAAGTTGCTGTGAACAAAGGGAGCATCATTTATTGAATGACAGGAGCGCATTAGAGCTTAGAGAAAATAAATGTGCCTCCTCATTTGAGTGCCGTGGTCTGCTAGCTGCATGTCGAATTTGCTGAGCAGAGCTTTCTCATTACAGTTTTTCATCATCGATTGTGTATTTGGGCAGGACCATAGAGCAACAGTAGCTACATTTATGTTAAATACATCAGGTTAAAATAAACCAGAATTATCCTTTAAAGTGATACAGAAGCTAGAGACAGAATTGGACAGTTTTGTAACTGACTGAGAGGACATTTGTTCGTCTGATATTCCAGTTCAGATTGTTGATCAAACAGAAGGAGTGCATCTCTGTCGCGACGACTAAAACCAGTTTTTGATTGTGGATTACAGTATAGTCAACGTTTACAGACTGAACAGGAACTCGTCAAGGAGTTTGTGAGGCTTCTTGTAGAGTAATGGTATGTGTCCATTGTCAGCGTCATTTCCACGCTTCCCATTCATTTCTATGGGAGCAGCCGTGCAATGCATTGTGGTAACGTCGCGGGGACATTGGTGAAGCGGGGCGACGAGTCTCCGGATCCTCGTTCGCATAAAATTTAATCCAGGCAACTTCATGCAATGAAGAGCGACCGGCTCGTCTCGCCGCCTCTCTTAAAACTGACCGTTGTCGATCTGAAATAAAGACAGATTCAGCAACTGCATGCAGGGGCGTAGCACAACATTCTGGGCCCTGTAGAAAGGCATTTTCTATGGGCCCCTCCCCGCATCCACAGCTATTCATTCCAGCATCTTTTTTGCCCTCATGTGAGGAGGGCCCAAAAAGTCTCAGTCTGGTACTCAGTCCCCTTTTCCGCCCCCAGTCCGACGCCCCTGGACTGCATGGCCTATTTCTGGCTTAACATGTTTTCAGAAACATGTTTCAGTGAACTATTTTCATAAAATAAGAGGTCATATTCCAAACGAGCCGCCATTATGGACGGGAGCAGACAGACCCACGTTTTCTTTGGTTGTCAGTGGTCATTGAAGAGAAACTGGTGGCAAGCCCACTAGCGTACAATGCTGGGAAGCGGGGCGATCCCATCCGTGAAAACAAGGCGTATATGGACATGTACCATAAGAATGCAAGGACTTGTCAGCTTTTTGTAAAGTCCGATCAGTCCAGGATATTTTTTTGCATTTCTTCAAACAGTGTTTTTTTCATTTATACGCTACAAGTCACTGCAGTTTGTTCTTTGAACATATTTTCCATAATAATGCGAATATTTTCACAGACTTAGCAGCTTTTCGGAAACTTTAGTACCTTTGTATCCAATTTTAAATGTGTGCTACACATCTCAATCACCGTGAAATTATACTCACATGGCGATGTCCTCTCCCACAATTACCCACAGATGGCTGTTAACCCATTCCTGTTAGACTGTATTCAAACATGAATCAGATTCCTGGGGGTGTGCTGGAACAGTGCCAACGCAGATTGTGTGTCATTAGACAGTCAGTCTAATCCAGTCTCTCCAGGTAGGGAATGAGTCCTTACCCCAAGTGAAGGAGTTTAAGTACCTTGGGGGTCTTGTTCGTGAGTGATCTACCGGTCAGTTTTCTTTCCTACCCTCACCTATGGTCATGAAGGTTGGGTCATGACCGAAAGAACGAGATCCAGGGTACAAGTGGCTGAAATGGGTTTCCTCAGGAGGGGGGCTGGCGTCTCCCTTAGAGATAGGGTGAGAAGCTCAGTCAGGAGGAGCTCGGAGTAGAGCCGCTGCTCCTTCACGTCGAAAGGAGCCAGTTGAGGTGGTTCGGGCATCTGGTAAGGATGCCCCCTGGGCGCCTCCCTAGGGAGGTGTTCCAGGCACGTCCAGCTGGGAGGAGGCCTCGAGGAAGACCCAGGACTAGGTGGAGGGACGTCCAGCTGGGAGGAGACCTCGGGGAAGACCCAGGACTAGGTGGAGGGACGTCCAGCTGGGAGGAGGCCTCGAGGAAGACCCAGGACTAGGTGGAGGGATTACATCTCCAACCTGGCCTGGGAACGCCTCGGGATCCCCCAGTCAGAGCTGGTTAATGTGGCTCGGGAAAGGGAAGTTTGGGGTCCCCTGCTGGAGCTGCTCCCCCCGCGACCCGACCACGGATAAGCGGATGACGATGGATGGATAGACAGTCAGTAGCTGTGGTAAACTATTGACTGAATGATGCATAAATGTTATCTACAAACACTAATACAATTATGCTTGGGAAAAGAAGCCTGTTGAGCCTGTTGAATAAATCGTCCCCATCATTTCCTCTTTTGACCTTCTCTCAACCAGGTTTCTGTGTCACACTCAGTCATAATGCCTGTCTGTGTCTGTGTGGTGTAATTCAGGCATGGAGATAAACATTTTCTGACAGCTTAATCCTTTTTTCTCTGTGAAAAGTGCATTTTTGTTTATATACATCTGGACCTGGATTTGTCAAGCCTCTGAGTATTAGTCACAGTTTATCTGTTATCTGCTAAGAATTGACTTGAGTAAAAACAAAACAAAACAACAACAAGCTCCTCAGTCCTAATTTAAGTGAAGAGTAGGACTATATCTTAAGTGTCAGTCTTAGAGATGATTGACAACACTTTGCTGTGCCATAAAGAGGATTTTGGATGAAGACAGACATGGACCAATCACTGAACAGATTTCCTTATTTCAGAATATTCTCAGATAAATGCTAACCCTAATTCAGAGTAAAATATTGTACCTTTTATTCCACTACATTTATTAGTATTGGGAGTGCATATACATTTTAATCTACAAATAAATGATGATGTATCATTAGTTAAGATGATCCGTGTGGGGAATTTCACAAACTACTCAGCAGTACATACAGAAAAAAGTAGTCCCACCTTTACCAGCTGCAACATAAAAAGTAATGTACACATTAATGCATCAATAAATAGAATCCGATATAAAGAATATATCATTCTGAAATGGGCCATTCTGCATAATAGCTAGTTTAACTAAGTACATTTGAATGCTTATCATCATGTCATTTTATGTAAGTTAAATTTTAAATGCAGGGCTTTTACAATGCAGAACTTTTACTCGTAAAAGTATTTCTGCACTGTGGTATTGCTACTTTAAGTAAAAGATCTACATAATGAAAATCTGGAAACTATTTGACAACTATATTAAAAGAGGGGACATAGGGGAGCTTCAACAGAGGGAAAATGTGGGACAGGATACCTACATTTATATATGTACATGGTGTTTTATATGTGTGTTTCATTCCTGAGTAGGGTTGGGTACCGAAACTCGGTGCCAATAGGTCCCCGGTTCCGACGTAAACGGTAGTAATGAGATCGAATAAGAAAGAAAATGTCGGTGCCTGACTTTCCACTACACTCCACAGCAGGTAACGTTAGCCTAGCTTTAGCTAGCAGCTGGATTAAACACGGTTAACATGCTGACAGGTGACGTTAAACAGTGTAAAGTGTGACTGTAAATCAACAGTCTGCTCTGCAGCGCAGCAGCTGCCGACGTCGGAAAAACACAGACGGTGCGTTCACTGAAACTGGTAACCTACAGCCTCGCGGTGCATTCAGAGTTCTTGTAAAATACCCTTTTCCCATCTGGTTGTTGTTTTTGTCGTTCAACAGCAATTTACTGGTGAAATAAGTTATTGTTTATTATAAGTTATAGTTCTTACATTACTATTAAATCATTTAATTTTGACCATATGGCCTTAGTAATAAACAATGTGTTCTTAAATGTCACCGACTGTTGTTTAGTCGGCCTATCCTTGTTGTTTTTTCTTCTTTTTTTTAATTTCTTAAAAAGTAGTGGTTCAGGCACCGTTTAGGCACCGGCACCATTTTAAAAGTACCGATTTAGCACCGGTATCGGAAAAAACCCAAACCATACCCAACCCTATTCCTGAGCGAGTTATTGTATGTTTTGAGCACAGAGAACTATATTTTGCAGGCACATTTCATTGTGAACAGAAATTAACACTTGCAAAAAGTAATTGTACTGCTGGAAATTCAATAAAAACATTGTGACAAAGAAGGCAAAAAGCTTGCCTGAAGAGAGAGAGAGAGAGAGAGAGAGAGATCCTGCAGCTTCTCACATTCACGCTGAATATGAAAAATGGATGGATAATGAATTTAGCTCTGACACTCCATCAGCAGCAGCGTGAATTGTTTTTCCTGTGTTTTTTAGCAAAATGACAAATCTCTGCCTCGGTCAGTGAGCCGATCTGCTGCATAATGACAACATGAAATGTGTCTTTCCTCCATAGCTTATGCCTCACGTTAGCAGCAACAACCTGTCACAACTCACCCTAAATGGTGAATGCCACATGCGCGCTCACTAATTGCTCAGATTCATGCACAAACCTGCTCTGACAGATGTTGAATTATACAACAGATGTTTCTTAGAGCTCATTCAAACTATAATGAAGATAAGGAGGTGTGACCTCAGTGTCAGCATCTGTTTCCCACCTTAGATGCATAGGTAAGCCAATGGTGCCAATAGTGTAAATCATACTTTATTCCTTCTAAGAAATGTGTCGTGTGATGGAGCTCTGCTGTTGTTTTGTGTGTGTTTTTGACAGTTACTGCTGCTTCAAATGCAATCAGATTACACAGTCAGGGCTTTAGATTAAATTATCAATGCAAATTCTTTCATTGGCATGTTGTAGACCTTCTTGTGAGTGACTGGTTGGTTGGTTTGTTGGTAGTCTAGATCCACGACGTTCCACTTCTGGGATTGCTCCGTTGCCGCCGGAAATCCCGCCGGATTTTACTCTTTTTGACCGGATGTCCGTTAATTTCCTCTCTCTTTGTGTTGCCGTTCTAACCTCCGGCTGATTTGTGAGGACTCTGGTTAACTGCTCCTCAGATCTCTGCAGGGTAAATCCAGACAGCTAGCTAGACTATCTGTCCAATCGGAGTTTTCTGTTGCACGACTAAAACTACTTTTGAATGTACAAAACAAGTTCCTTCCTGAGACTATTTAGCAGAGGCACCGTGGCTCTGTCCGGGGCTTAGCGCCGCACAAGACGATTGTGATTGGTTTATAGAAATGGCAATAAACCAGAGCATGTTTTTCTCTCATCCAGGAATGCTGTGTGGACTAGCCAGACCTTCCTCTGCAGTGCTGTAGAGGAAGGTCTGGTAAAGCGAGACTAGTTTGGTTGATAGATAATGGCTGAAGAATTGACAAGCTTTCTGTTCAGGTGATTGGCAGGCAAACTGATCCGCTGTAGAGGCCAGGAAACTGTTTGGCTGACTGGTTGGCTGTTTGACTGCTGGACTAGATGCTGGACTGCCTGGTTGTTTTAATGGTTGCATGACTCTCTGATATGGTAATGTCAATAACCTTGCATCAGTGGCATTTGGCAGAAGGCACTATGAATAGCCACTGCCTAGAGGACCCATAATGCATTAGTGTTTTTTTTTTATTATTGTGACAGAACACTGAGGGTAAAGGTCTTTTGTGTTTGTGTGTCTGCACATGAGTCTGTGTATCTACATTTAATGTTTGTGGTGTGTAGCGACAACAATGGCCATTAATCAACTGCTGATTCAGGGCATGTAAGCATGATCCGTGACCCAGCCCTATGTTGCTCTTTATTTTATCCCTGAGGCCTGAGTGTTCCTATATGCTAACCTCCACATGCTTGTATTATGTGCTTTTGAAAAGATGAAAGGTACTGACAGACTGGATTAATGCAACCACGTTGGTTTAGTAATGATTCAACCCCTGCTGGTCCTCTGCCAGGAAAAAGTCTAAATGTTCTGCATCTCCTGTCTAGATGTAGCTGCTGTAGAAGCCACACATATCACTGCATGCTTGTGAAGCTATTGCTGTCCTTTATTTCCATACCCTAAAAGAAAATATTTGATAAAAAAAACTGTACAGCCTTCCATCGACACATACTCCGCCGTTTCCGAACCCCGACAGAGACATTTGGAAATAGTGTTGCCCCCATTTTGGTTTGAAAACGCCGTGGTTGCTTTATACAGGCTGAACGGAAACAAATGGAGACCTTTGGAAATGACGATGCACGTCAGTCAGTCTTATCAGGTACAGTCCCACCTTTGTCGTCGGTCCAAGCAAATCAATCTGTAGTATTACTTTTCGCCATTATTTTCTGTATTTTCAATGTATACATCCATGATATTCAACCACAGAGACAATCTGCTTCCTGTTTACATCGTCACGCACATGCCCAGTGTGTGTGAATAAGTGAAAAAACTCATTGTTTTTGTCTCAAACGCCACTTAAAAATGAAAACGTAGACGTAGCCTCAATGTGCTCTGATACAAAAGACTATGTCCTTAAAGGGGCTGGCTTACCAGATGTACAGTGCTAGGATAAAGCCCCTCCCACTATCTCTGCTATCTATATATCTATATTTTGCGAGGGAGCTGTTGCTGCATATGAGCGTTAGCTCATGGACGGTTGTGATAAGTTTAAAGAAATACCAACAAGCCAGAAACTATCCCAGGATAGATAACCATTGTAGCCATACCATACTTCAGCACTTATACACCGCTGTGGAGATATCGGTCCGGCAATGCAAGACTAATATTTCCGATACTTATCATATGTTTGTTTCTTGTCTTGCGTCTTGTTCTGTACCTGTTTTTTGTATCTTTTCCCTTTTGTTTAGCACCGGGGACCAGAAAAACACAATGTACGTAGATGGATGACAGTTGAGTCTCCGTCTCTTAAGAAGCTTGATTCCTCTCTGTGCACTTATGATGTTTTGCTGACTGTGTATGTATGATTCATATTTCCTGCCAATGGCATTTAATGTCAGCCGGTTCTCCTGTCTTTTCACATTGGTGCTGAGCTGATGTGAAAAGAGCAGGGTGTGAATGGGGGTATAATATGATGTGCTAATACAGCTGAATGTCAGGGTTGAAAAATGTTCTCCCCAGCGGCCCAGCTGGAACAGCACTTATTGGATGCTCCTAAAGTCAAAGACGTCTTCTCATAACTCCACAGTGTCTGGGTAAATAGCAGCCCAGGGCCTTGTTTTCTATTCCCCTATTCTACCCTTTCATTCAGTTTTTTTTATTCCATATCATTTTTTTTCTTTTGCGTACCTCTTTGCATAATTCTCTCTGATTCAGTGTCTAACACATTCACACAGACAGAAAATAACAGAAACTGACTTACCATGTATATATATTTTTGTTATTTCTTCATTTTCTCCAGCAGTCAGTATGGGGAAAAAGAAGTTGCTGGAGGCAGGTATCTCCCGACCCAAGGGAAACATAGTTTCTCCCAGGGAATAACCTTCATTCCCCCCCAAAAGGAAAATATTTTCTGTACTTCTGTGAAAAGAGGAATGCGTGAGGGAGATTGTATCATGTATTTTCAGTTTATCCAGTAGGATTTGAAAGGCTTACATAAGCCGTGAAGTTTCCCAACCCATCGAACTTTGTGTAATCCAGTTGGTTACGGATGTTGATTCTCCATGTTGCTGTGTTCTGCAGCAGGTAATGGGATGTTGGTGTTTCACCACACACACGCACGCATGCACGCACGCACGCACGCACGCAGGCACGCACGCACGCAGGCACGCACACACACACACACACACACACACACACACACACACACACACACACACACACACACACACACACACCATATAACTGGAAATCATCACTGACTTGTAAGAAGAATTATGCATTTTGGGGATAACCCAATTTTCAACTATTCGAATAGACTTTTTAATTCAATTTATGAAAAAAAAAAAAGGCTTGGGCATATCTCAAAACTTAAACCAGTTTCCTATTTACACATCTTGCAGGTACAGAAGACCATTATCATTTATTTGAGTTGGGCTTGAATTAATTTGTTAGTGCACTCACTTATTCACTCACACTCCATAGAGCTGAGGGGAACTGCAGAGCTGAATGATGATTCTCTGACACGCGCCTCCTTTCACATTTGTTCCATTGTTAATATAAACTTATTGATTAATGCAGCTTTAAAGGACAATACCGGCGCAAAATGAACCAAGG